>WUAM01000143.1:17180009-17193276 GCA_024336885.1 Actenoides hombroni | reverse complement strand
AAAACTCCACTCCAGAACTGTGCTGGGCGGGCAGTTAACTGAAGAGAACATAGCAAAGCACTTCTAAATAGCAAAGGCAGTTGCCCTTCCTGCAAACATCCACTAATGCTGTAATGTTTGTAATAAATTCCCCAAATAACCAGACAGAACTGATCTCCCCAGGCCAAGTGGAGAAGCTAGTGCTTCCTGTAGTTCCCCTCCAAAAGCATGATTGTAGATAATAAACTCAGGGCACTGAGGTGACCTCTACTTGATTCCCATCCCACGGGAGCCCAGGGGAGGGGCCAGTTTGGACTCCGAGCTGTGTTCACTCCAGGTTGACAGAGGAAAAACCTCCCTGCAAGAGGCTGGGAAAAGCAAGCTCCTGATGGAAAAACGTTGTGTTTAACCCCAGCGTGACTCTTGTGGCCCTGAGATACGGGTGGAAAACAGCACAATCGAGTGCAAACTGCCAGAAAGGATTTCTGAAGGGTGGATAAGCATTGCCTGTACATTGTAGGTCGCTGTATTAAGCGGCATCTTGTGTGCAACGGAGAGCGAGACTGCAGAGATGGGTCTGATGAGGATAACTGTGAGGATGAAGATATTGAAAGCCCGTGTGAACATCTGTTCCCAATCCCAGGGTCTGAAAAAGCAGCCCAAGGGTGAGTAATTAACCAATAGCTGCCGCTACTCTTACAATCAAAACAGGATTAAGTTTTTTATATGACTCTTCCTTCATAACAGCAGAGCTCCATGGATGACCAGGTGCCAAACCCCAGAGGGGAGCTACTGTCCCACTCGACTGTGGGTAGCAATGACGGAGGCAGGAAGGGCCATCCCAGATTTTACTTCAAATTCTGTCTCAAATTTACTAACTGACCTTGGTGTGTCTCGGCCACTCTGTACTTTGGTACACAGATACTGTCCTTTTTATACTCATTTAAAAATGTATCCTGCTTTTCTGAGTCTGGTTATGTTACAACCTTCTCCTGTTGCTTTAAGTCATACAGTAAAGCAAACAGTAGACTTTGGAAATGCAGCATCCTGGTGGTGTTTCTCCTTAGGGAGATGATTTGACTCCAGGATTTAGGACTTTACAGCCCCAAATGAGCACATATTCAAGACAGAGAGCCTGAGCTCCACCTGAATATATGCAGAGTAAATACACCCAGCCATGAAGAAGTTTAACTGTATTCAGTTTCAGATTTTTGTTGGGTCATATAAGGAAAAGAGGAATCCAGAATGCATTTAAAGGCAAACTGTTGTGACATTCTTGTTTTAACCAGGACACTGCTTAGTTTCACTTGGAGAACATGGGTTACAGCATGAGAATGTAGTCAAACATTAGATAACTTTCCCATCATCTTGATCCAACACTCTCTGGAGTCCACACAATAAATGTCTCTCTGGCCCAGGGCCTAGGAGAGTCCATCAGAAGTTTTTCAATCCATGCATTCATTTTCTCTGAGCGCTCCATTTAGTGGTGCTCTCTGATGCGCTTTTCCCTCAGAACACACAAAAGCAATAGCATTTACTATCTTAGTCTTAAAGATGATTTCCTGTTGTGAGGAGCAATGCTGCTGTCTAGTTTGAGTAATGCTTTCACTTTAGGCCACGGAATTACAGGGAATATTAAGCAATAGGCGGGATTTCAGAGGGCAGCAGCTGCGATGGCTGGAGAGCAGGAAGAAAGAGGCGTAAGGAAACAATCAGTGAGAGACTTGGCAAAGCACAAGCCAGTCTAGGAAGGGTGTTAACACCCCTGAGAAATGGGACCATTATTAAAAGGAAGGAGTTGAAATGAAGACAGAAAACAATTACAGGGAGGGCCAAGAAACACTCTGTGACAGTGAGATGCATTAGGCTTGCAGGGGACCTGGAGGAATTCCAGGACTTTAGGACTCATTCCTAACTGCGCTTGCTGAGATGGACTGGACAACTTAAACTGATTTCTTCTATTTCTAGCATACGAGTCCAAACCAATGTCTTGGAACTAAAACAGCTGTTTGTCTCCTGTTAGCTTTGGGAAGGAACAGCAAGGAGATAACAAATCCAACCCTTAGATTTTAGGTGCTATCCGAATTCAAAGTCAGAGACCTGAGGATAGATAATATGTAGTGTCTTGACCACAGAAGCAGCGAGAGAGACTGTCAGGGAAAAAAAAATGGGAACTACGGATAACTTTCTGAATGCTCCTTCTTTCCAAGATACAATATCCTAACGCAGGAAGGGAGCCAGTACATATATGATCCTAATTTCTTTGGAGGCCACTGTGAGTATGTCTACAACGGAGAGTGGCGGGAGCTGAAGTACGATGTTGCGTGTGAAAATCTGTACTACGGGGACGACGAGAAGTATTTCCGCAAACCTTACAACTTCCACATATACCAATTCCTGGTAAGTACTTCGGGTGGTCAAATTTAGTGATGTTTTCCCAAGAAAAAGCCAAACTTCCTCTAAAGATTTTAGGTACATTTTATCATTCACTATAGGTTGTTTTTCAAGGCACCTTTATCCAGCCGTCCCCAAGACAACAGGCAATCGATGATACAAGTGATGTTTTATGGCACATCAAGGATCTAACGTGCTTTATCACCACTGCTTACTCTGGCCTAGCCAGGGCCAAGAGAAATGGGTTTTCCCTAAATTCTCCTATTAATGAGCTGTAGAGCTTGCATAAGCCACTTGCCTCTCTCGGGTTGAAAGTTTGCCCTGTGTAAAATGGGAACACTGCTACCAGTCCAATCTCTGAAAGCATTTAAAGTCTATGGCACGGCTACAAGGGACATAAATTCAAATTCTGAGCGAAACAGAGATCCTGAAAGTCAACGCCATGTATCACAATGCCTATACCCTCTGGGGTCACACCTGATGTTGGAGACTGAACTAAGTAGAGCAAGGGTTCAGCCTGGATCTCCCATGTTGTAAGTGGGTGCCTTGGTCACACTGTCAAAACATTTATCATGCTTTTTGACATGAATGAACAAAACCACATTATTCCAGGGGAATATTACAGCCACAGGCTCAATGCAAATGGCTTTCATGTCCTCCAAGCAAATACAGTCCCCTGTGCTCCTCAGTCCCCAGTCTGAATGCAGACAGTCCCACCACATGGACCACGTTTCTTCCTTCCCCTTACCTGCTGCTAGCAGAGGAAGGACATCTGCTGAGGGACACCTGAGCATGCCCCACATTTATCATGACTTAGGAGTGCCTACCTGCTGAGGAAGTCACTCACGGTGACGTGAGATGGTTTTCTTCCATTGTTGGTATATTTAGATGGCTTTTTATGGAGACAGCAAATGGCACAGCCTGGATTCAGCAAGGCTGCTCAATTCCACACGCTGGCAAAGCAGAGCTGTCAAGGAAAAGGTCACTTCTCTAAAACACGGGCAAAACAATGTTTGTTTTCCAGAGTTGCCATCGGAAGTGCCTGTATCATCACTGTTGAATTTTTTTCCTAAATACATTCATCCAGAAGCAGGCTGGAGAGAGAAAAAGCAGCCCAAATCGTTAGGAATTGGCAGAGCTATAAGGAACTGGAAGGAAGGTTTTATAATGGACATGTCAAGCTGTCTTAATAGGTACCATTACCAGCTCTGGCTGTAACAGGTACTGCTTTGAGTGGCTAAACACAAACCTTTCCCCTGCCTGGAGATGGATGAAGCAAAATGCAGAGCTTTCTCATGTATTCCCAAATGAAACGGCACGTGACTTCATTCTTTATTCCACATTCATGGAAGTCAATGTTGGTGCTGTCAGGAGCATCATGGGCTTCAACAGAGGCACCATCAGCTCCTTAAAGAAACAGAGATTGAAAAGGAAGGGAAGTACCTGAAAAATTAACATCTGCTCCTTTTACTTTAGGCTCATGCTGATTCTGGATTCACTTTTGAGTTTTATGATGATTCAAAGGATCTGCTTGATGCTCTTAAAAGTGATAAATTCAAAACAGAAGGCTTTACCATTGGAATTGGGTCTACCAACCTGGCTTCCCAGTTAAACCTGGGCTTCACTTTATCAGGTGGCAAAGGATCCCTGAAGAATTTCACACAATACACTGCAAAGGTAAAAATAAACAAATAAATCAGCGATGCATATGCTCCAGTCATGTCATCTGTGCATCGCATGGTCTGGCTGTAACTCAATGTCAGTTTGTTTTCTCAATTGCATTTTTTTAACACATAGTAATTGTACCTTAATTTGTTCATGTAATTGCAAACGTATGATCGTTAGTAATCCAGTTTGTTGTTCTGATTACGTTTTAGCAAACAGGGAGCAGGAATAAAATTGAATTACGAAGTAGCACAACACATGTCACCTCACCCCGTCCTGTTCCGTGGTTACATTAAGCACATAAATAAAAAAAAATGCTTAAAGTGACGACGAGGGAGGAGGAAATATCAAGATGTGGATCAAAACAGTTGTCCTCAGGGAATGATCTCTGGTAGCAAATATATCTTGCTCAAATTAATACAAGCTGCTTTATGATGGGGAAATACTCTACTTTTTATGGGAGGTTAAAATATCATGCTGAAAAAAAGAGTACCTGGTAATAGGGTGTATTTCTCACAGTGTGTTTACATCATGGACTAACTGTGATGACCTCTTTCCAATATAATAACACCAGTGCTGGTATTTCCCACATTTACCATGCCCCATCTCCAGTTCTCTCCTGGCTGCTGACAGAAAACGATAAAGAAGAATTACTTTGATGGTGCTCTGAGTTAAAACGCCCTTAAAAGCTGTTCAAAATGGGCACCATTATAGTATTTACTGTGCCCTTGTCTAGACTCACATGATGTTTGCAGCTAAATGATGATCAGTTATTGGAGGAATCATGTAAAGGGCTGTTCTCATTGCACTGGAGCCTTGTCTGCAGAAATGGCTAGAGGAGTCATAGATCTGGTGGTATACCCAGGACATCCTCTCCCCATCAGCACTTTCCTGGCCATGGTACCTCCCCACTGCTGGGCTGGGCTTGCCTTGAGCCCTTGTCCTGCATCACTGGTCAAGGCTGTGAAACACAGCAAAAGGGAATAAACAGTTTGAAACCAGAAAAAAAAAAAAAAAAAAAAAAGCAGAAATAGGGGATAGAGTGCAATCACATGGAGCCTGATTCTGATTGTATTTGCACAACAATAAAAAAAACCCATAGCATCCAAACCCATGGCTTTGCCCTCCACCTCATACGCCACAGGAGAAAGGGACACTCTTAAAAAGAGTTACCACTGATTTCATTTAAACCTGGGCTTGTTTTCATGCCCTCAACATACACTGACAGGCAGAGAATCAGACTTCCCTCTGCAAACCTAGACTAGAAATGATTTATCTTTTTTTGAGTGGATGTTGAGTGGCAGCTCCTCTTTGATTTACCTGCAGGAGGTTGCATTCATTAGAGGTGTGACAAAGGTGCAGACAGCCCGCTTCAAGATGAGGAGGGACAACGTTGTTTTGGATGAAGATGTGCTGCTCTCCCTGCAGGAGCTTCCAGACACCTACAACTATGGCATGTATGCCAAATTCATCAACGACTACGGCACCCATTTCATGACATCTGGCACCATGGGAGGCATCTTTGAGTACATCCTTGTCGTTAACAAAGAGGAAATGAGAAGAAAAGGTTAGAAAACAACAAGATATTCTCTGTTTACAAGTTTCTGCTCTAAACCAGGCATTTTCAACCTGATGATCATAGGGTGGGTCCAGTCCAGAGTTATTCATCTGGCTCTGGCTGCTCCCCATGGTCATCATCATCATGGGCCCCGGAAGGGTGGGTGCTTATTGGCACCTCTTTGCTGACCTGGCTGGTACATCCCATCACATGATAGACACATACTCATCACAAACCCAAAAATGCAGAGTGGGGGTGGGATAGGTAAGGGTATCTGCATGTTGTTCACAAGATGGATGCACTTCTGGCCACATAGCAGGGGATAAGCTTGAATGTCACAAACTGTGCTTCCTGATCTAATTTCAGAAGAATGTGTGTGAGATTTTAGTAGTTTAAGAAGGAAAACCTGAGCACCTTTTTCTCCCTTCCTTTGTCTCTTGCTAGATTTCTCAGAACTTCTATTTCTTATAGTTTTTGTTCTGGCCATTCTCATGGATGCTTAAGGACTGAACACTCATCCAGGGTAGAGAAAGAGCCCACTCACAGTTTACCCTCCTAATAGTGAGTGTTTCCATTTTCTATAAATGGAAATGACTCATTGTGCTTGGCAATACCTCCACCACTTTACTCTGGTTAGTGTCACATCTGAAGATTAACAGACCCCCCTGAGCTCCAGTTCTCAACAAATTAGAGTGTATGAAACTGGACAGCCATGCCTCTAAATCTCGGTTACATAAAATATCCACTGTAGATGTCAAGCGCAAGGACAGCTATTACTGGCGAGCCAAAGTGTAACACTTTTTCCTAATCAAAACCATAAGATGGAGAACAATAATATGGTACTTTAGTACACTAACTGGACTGTCAACTTTTGCAAAGGTGTTGGCAATGTAATAGATCTCAGCTCCTCTAAGGGCCATTACTCCACTCTGCTGGGGGATGACACTGCCTTGGTAACTCTGGGCTGGACATTCATGAAAAAGAAAATTGTGAGCTTGTTCAACAGGTGCAAATTACTGCAGTCGGTGCAAATTGCTTTAATTCCATTAACTGCACTAATTTCCACGTTTCTGCCCCACATTCTGCCTTTGGTCTGAAATGGTTTGGTGCCATCAGCACTAAGATTACGCACTCCACAGTGAGTGTTAACCATGCCAATTTTTTTCCACACGAAATTACCAATTGAGAGAATTTTCATCAGGTTCCTGAAGTACTGATGTTTGGAAACATGATGCCTCTTCAAATCATTTATTCACTTGTGAAGAGTGAGTGAGACAGAAGTGAACAAGATCTTGGCAAGCAAGACTTCAGGAAGCAGGCTGCCAATTTCAGAGGAAGAATGAATGAAGAACATGTGGAAGGAGGCTATTATTTTGCTTTATCTCATGCTTGCTCTGTAGATAGAGGAGAATTACCACTACGAGATGCCTTATCTTAGGAAAGAAGGATATGGGAGTTCAGCAAAAGACAAAAAAGTGTTCCAGTAGAGATGTAATTTTCATTCTAACACAGGGAACTTCCAGAATTTTCATCTAACCCACACTCTGCTTGAAAGGCAAGATTTACCAAGTCAGCAGTGCTCTAAGTCACATGATGCAGACCAAAAAGGACTGACCTGCAGTGGTTGATATGCCACTGTCTAAAAGCATTTAGTAACCCCCCTGTTTTTTCTAATGGCAATCACAGCCATGCTTGAAGGCTGTGTTTGCAAGAGGATTATTTGCCTTCCCTGAGGAATGGTCCGGATCAGGTATAAGCACTCAAGTCTCAAAATTAGAGCTTTGTAAGATGAGTTTGAAGTTCTGCAGATGCCTGGAGGTGTACCACTGAGTCCCCACAGGGCTGAGCAGCATGACACCTGCTTTACATCGACCACTGCATCATGAGAACCCACCTAGCCCATGAAGCTAAGTCTTAAATGCTCTGGAAGAAAAAATACTTCTTTTTATATAGGCCAGTGACTAAAGCATATGGCCAGGAAAAGACCTCTACGCTGAGTCCTCCCTAAATGAGAGATACCTTAGGTGGTCGCTGAGCATTGGCATGAGCTGGACTTTAAGCATCTAGGAAACCTGAATTTTGAAAATGAAGTCACCTTCTGGGTTTAAATACCCAGGAATAAACCACAACTCACCAGTGTAGAGCTTAGGGCTGCAGTTTTGCTGCCAGACCCATTTCTAGCTTTCAGGCTGCAAGGGCTTGTATGGATGTGGTCATGAGTGAAATAAATATATATGTCAGAATGAGGTCCCTTGTTGCTCTGCCATCAATATTTTTCATTACTTGTTTTTAAAATAGATTGTTATGGTTCTATTATTTAGCAGAAAACAGTATAATGTGTTCACGCATTACAAGAACATTTATGGGAGAAACATTATGCACAGAGTAAATTAGAAAGAGTCTTCATATATTCTGATTAATTCAAAATGTGGCAGTAAATCTTATCACTCGAGCACACTTAACTATCGCAAATTATATCATATAAAAAAAACCCTATCAAGGCTCCCCCCTCAAGTGCCAATATTTTCTATGACCACCCTTTTGCAATGATAACCACTTTTCATTTATCAAGACCTGATCTTGCTGCAACCAATAACGAATTGTATTGACAGACCCCTCGCTGAACATAATTACTCAACGGGAACCATGGCAAATCAATTAATCAGGGTGTTCCTCAAGTTTAATTTTATGGCACTCCAACACCAAGATAAGCGATCGCTCATGTTGCTTTGGGTGAATGAACTTTACCCACTGTGTTTACAACTGTTGAACTGTTTAGTACAAGTAATTGAGTGCTACACATTTAATCTTCCTCAAGGGCCCAGTTTTGCAATGGGATGTAATTCCCCCTGAAGTCTTGAGCACACTTCAGCTCTCAACACTTTGAATCCAGGACTTGTAGCCCCTTCCACAGGATGCTGAGCACCTCCACCAGTTGGGACCTACCAAGCCCATCAGCACATCCATGCCCCACCACAGCTCCCAAGAGCATCACCTGCAGGGAGATGCATGAGAGCATCTCCTGAAGGGAGCAAAACCAGAGCTATGGTTGTCTTACCAGTATTTTAAACACAAGCAAGAGAAGACACTGCACCCCAGTGCGAGGCAGTTCAGCAGATGACGCTCTGTACTGGGGCTTGGCTGGAGGTTCAATCTTCAGACCATTAAGCCATGAAGCTCAAATCCTGATGACCTCTGTGCCTCCCTTTCAATACCAAGGTATTGATTGCCAGGCTGCTTTGTAAAACACTTTAAGATCCTCTGACAGAAAGAGCAATGTAAAAGTTACCTATTACTTACAACACCTGTATTTATCGAAACCAATGGATTTTTTAACTATTAAAGAAGATGGCTTTATATTTGCAGCACGCCGAAGTGTGGACATAAAACCAGGCTGTATGAAATATGCGCATTGCTTACCTTGGTGAAACCACCTCATTAGTTCCCTTCTCCCTTCTGCAGTCGCTTCATGGCTCTCCAGTTACATATTTCCATGATGTATGCGGCAGCACTGGCAGCAGCAGCCCCGCAGCCAGCAGTAAGGCTTTGGCAGCTTGGAGCAGACAGACCTTTTGCAAGTGGCTGCTTGAGATGATGCTCAAGCTACTAAACACATGGGTCAGACCCCGGGTTTAGGAAAATCAGTGAGGATCTGTTGATTTCAGCTGCTGTTCCCAGCTTTACCCTAGTTATGAGTTAGTCTATGGGGAAAAAAAAAAAGTTTTCGTTTTCAATAAATAGACCAAACAAGGAAATACATGCCTGAGGCTTTGTGTTAACGAATTTAATTTCTTCTAATATTTTTCAAGGAAGCAATTTTTACAGTAAGGACATTTCCCTGTTCACCTATTATGCGACATGCCCAATATACCCCAATAAAATAATAGCTTTTCCATGGCAAGATTAAAGGCTGTCCTCCCCCCGCAATAGCTCTTGACTTTAAAAAACAGGACATGCAAAGAATGAGTATTTTTTTCTTATGGATAGAAAAAATAAAGAACAAGAAATAGGAAAATGAACATCCTTCCACTCTGAAAGAGTCACTGATCTTACTGGTTTCCTTTCTGTTTTGCAGATATCAGTGCTGAAGAGATAAGTGCCTGCATTGGCTGGTCAATTGGCCTTACAGTTAGCAAGAGCGAACTGAATGCGGAAGCATCCGTGACATCCTCTGACTGTGCAAAGAAAGGACTTCTGAGAACTGGTATGATGGCAGGGCAGATGGCTGATAAAGCATCTCGTGTCACTTCTTTTGGTCACTCGGGCACGGAGATTCAAGTAGGGTCACAGCAGGGTACGAAGAAGGGAGCTCTGGTGCCATCCCCAGTCACGGCTCAGCCCCAGTTGTGTCTCCAGGAGTACTGATTGCTGCTGAAAGAGCAGGAATTGAGGTAGCAATACCTGGATTAGAAATGTGTGTAAACAGAGGTAGCGGGATGGCTGGAAGGCTGCAGTTCCTGTAGTCATGACAGACTGAACATGGATGACGAGGACAATGTGACACCTATTAAGTCAAAACTAACTGTAAAAAGTATTCCAAGAGGCTAGGAAGCCTGAGATTTGTAAATCACTTCACCAGCTATAGATCGTGTGACCCACTGCCCACGTGCTAACTAGAAACCAAGGCTGGAGGCAGGCAGGGTCTTCCAAGTCTTACCAGCTTAGAGAATTTGGGATGCTCATCGCCGACCGCTTCGTGGTAACGTGGCAGGGCTCGCCCCACGCGCAGGGGACACCGAGCTCCCGTCGATTTCAGGAGGCAGCACCAGTGCTGATGGATGCTCACTGAGGGAGCCTTGCACGACTGATCTCACCTCCACTGAGTGGCTTCTAGTGTACGTGTGCAAACGGTAAACAAATAACCTGTGTGTAATTGCATGTTTCAGATGCCGAGAGCAGCAGCGCGGTGGTGGAAGATATTATTCCCCGGATTAGAGGTGGAGATACCAGCTACAGCGGAGGGCTCTTAAACAGTTGGGATGGCAATATGTATCGTCACTGGGGAAGGTCATTAAAATATAATCCTGCTGTTATTGATTTTGAGGTAAGGCTTTTCTGCAGTTGAAGAAACTCTGCCGCTGTAAGGACTGAAAGGGTAGTCGAGCAGATCATTTCGTATTTTTATTGTGATCCCATCACAGAACAAGATTAAATGTAATGGGCCACTGATCTGGTAACCTCTTATTCATTTCACAATGGGGAGTACATCTCCCACCGACTGCATCCGCAGGGAGACAGACAAGGAGCTTAATGCTGGATTAGTGCCGAGTTAAGTTTTTGATGTGTCCCCAAACAGCTTCCTGATGAATGGCTCTTCACAGTTGCATTCATCCCTATTATTCTCCCCAGTGCTGTCTGCTCTCCTGTATAAGTAGCAGACTCACAGGGGGCTGGGGAAGGAGTCTTGCCCCCCCAGCAAAGGCTCTGCATAGACCTCTCCCTTCTTTTCACCTGCCTCGTAGCCGCAGTGGCTATATCTAACCTCTGCAGACCATGGTGGGTATAGCTGTGAGTAGTTCCAGGAGTTTTCAGAGCAGGGAACTCCTGGATGCTTTGTCAGGTGGGTCCCGTCTTTCTCAGTGCTCCAAAAAAGAGGGCCTGTGGCCATAAAAATCAGCCAAACTCTACTCCTCCCTTTTGTTTTACAGGATGCCCCATAAAATGGGAAGATCACTGAAGCCTCAGTGATCTGAGAGCTTCAGTAAAGGGGAGGAGATGGGTTCAAGTGGAGTGGTGGAAAGGTCAAGAAATGAGCAACCCTACAAACCAATGATCCAGGGCTAAAGCCTGCAGAGGAGTGAGGAGCAGGGCACACCTTCTTGGCTGCAGTCAGGAGTACCACATCTACCCTGAGATGCTACAATCGCTGGTCTGCTCCAGGAGTGCAGCTACAGGGTATAAGGGAAGACCCTCGGTCACAGCAGGGACACACTACCACTTCCATTCCTCTCATCTTCATTTGAAAGCACATCTGCTCCTGGCTCTGACAGAGACTGGGAGAAGGGAAAACAGAATCAGGAATTATCTGTGTTATTGGCAGAGCAAGAAGGACTCTGCAAACCTCCCTGGGCAGCACCCCAGCAGCAGAAAGCCCCAATAACATAGAGTGCTTTCAGTTCCAGCTGCAGGCTACTGACCTTTCTACACAAGTTCCCATCAATCCTGGGCAAAACTTATTACAATTTTCCAGTAAACCATGTGCTGACCTCTCTGTTGGCTGCTCTGGAGCTCAGCAGTCACTGTGCAACCACAGCTGCTGATAAACGCTCATGTCCACTTCATTTGCTCTTATCTGCAGCTCCCTCTTGTTTGTTAAACAGGCTTGTTCAAATTTGCTGAAGATCTTTTCCCAAAGCCTGGCTGATCCTCCCCACAAATCGCTCTCAGTGCACCTTGTGCAATGAGATGATGCCCAGCTCTTCTCTGGGACAGGTTTGCACTGATTCCCAGCCTGGACACGCAGCGTTCACACGGACATGTGGATGGACAAATGTAAATATGTGTCCTCAGCCCAGCACTGAGCTTTCAGCTTTAATAAGCCATTGAATGTTAATATTCAGTTAGGTATAATTCCAGTTGCCCCTACTGGTCTATTTTTGCTGATCGGTATATAGGAACTGGATTTTGCTACTGGAAATTTTATAAGCACGTTATGGTCTCAAAGCTGTAGATGGATCAATATTATTTTGCCACACCAAAAGGTAAAATGCAGGAAGCTAAAATTCTCCATGCTCAGCACCTACTTGGAAGGTTCACAATCTGGTCACCATTAGTTTTAGGTTAGCATTAAGTTTTGATGACACCCTCTGTCCAAAGCTCTTACCAAAACAGTTGAAAAAAGGCAGAAAACATGCAAGAATCTCCGAGATCATGACAGCATGAAGAAATCAGTCAAAAAATGGGCTTACTGGCGTGTTTCAATTTATCATTTGAATCCAGACCGAAACTCCAAAGCATGCCCAGAAAAGCCAATCCCATGCAAACCTCTCAGATGAGGAAGGCTTTGGAACGGTGGTTTCTCACTGTGGCCCATCAGTCGTGGCAACGCATTTGCATGATGTACATGGAGCTGTCGAGGAAGACAAATGAGTTTTTTTCTGAGCCCTGAGTTTATCCAGCAGCGTCACAGCTCTCTGACTGCGGGGTAGTAGCCCCCTCAGTTGATGCTCAGCTGAAATTGTCTCCGTGCTAATTCATCTCCACCCTACGCAGCTGCAGCCCATCCACGAAATCCTCCGCAGAAGCGACAACCTCGGCGACCTGGAAACCAAGAGGCAAAACCTGAAACGGGCTTTGGAGGATTACTTGCTGGAGTTCAATGCCTGCCGCTGCGGGCCGTGCCAGAACAACGGTGAGCCCGTTCTGGTGGGAGACACGTGTTTCTGCCAGTGTCGACCAGGTTACAGAGGCCCTGCCTGCGAGCAGACCGAGCGCAGAGGTGAGACCCCAGCACGTACTCGCAGCAGGGGAGGGAGAAAGGCAGCAAAAGGACAGGGTTTTCCCCTCCGCCCGTGGTTAACCAACAGCTCTTTGAGTCCATGCATCACTCAAGCCTTCACTTCTCTACCACTTTTCACTCAATCATAGAAGGGGAGGGGTTGGAAGGGACCTCTGGAGATCATCGAGTCCAATTCCCCTGCCAGAGCAGGATCACCCAGGGCAGGACACACA
>WUAM01000143.1:17125006-17179909 GCA_024336885.1 Actenoides hombroni | reverse complement strand
TTGTTGTTTGTTTCAGAGATCGTGGGGGGGGCGTGGCTCGCCCGCCCCGTGGGGGTGGGGGGGGCTCTGCGCGGGTGGGTGGGGGGGTGGGCGTGGGGGGGGGGCGCAGTTGGGACATATGGGACGTGTGTGCTCTGTGGATTGACCCAGAAAGCAGAA
Organism: Actenoides hombroni; assembly: GCA_024336885.1. Taxonomy (NCBI): domain Eukaryota; kingdom Metazoa; phylum Chordata; class Aves; order Coraciiformes; family Alcedinidae; genus Actenoides; species Actenoides hombroni. The sequence goes on along the minus strand of WUAM01000143.1, from coordinate 17,179,750 downwards.
CTACAGAAAAATCCACAGGGCACAATTTTATATCTTTGTGTTTTACACCTCTGCCTCTTTATACTTCTGCTCAAGCTCAAGTTGGCAACTGCAGTGTCTTAATCACAAACATTGCTAAAAGATTCTGATACCGAATGTGACTTTTAATGTTGAACTCTTCCAGGAGCCAAATTCTTTTCATTTTATGATGGAAAGATTTTAAACAAGTGCAAGTGCTAGATATCTCTGGTCTTTTTTTAATCTAGGGAGCAATAAAAAAATAGTGCAATGGCAAGTTAATTGCATCCTTTAGGATGCTGCTAAGTAGCTCCTGTGCTTCCAGGCTTCATAGCCATGATCCAGGCACTGCACTTGAATTCTTTGCCTTCTGGCAGCACTTGCAGTTTAGCTATTGGGATCCTTCAGTGTGCAGAGATCCCTGTGCTGGGATGGTGTGCACGTTGGCTCTCTGATGGAAAACCCCACACCATGGAAAAGCCCAAAGGTGTGCGTGTACTTTCGATGGCCGTTTGTTTGCCTTGCAGAGGGGTGACTGCAAAACCCTTTCTGAAATCATGCTTCTTGAAAGCCTCCTGAAGAATGGTGGGCTCAAGCCAGAAAGGTCTTGTTTTACAGCCCTGCTGCCATGAAAGAAATCTAAGTGTAGAAAAAATACAGCTTAAATGCCTCAGTTATTTATTTTGCCCTTTCATTACACAAGCCTCCCCTCCCTCCTTGGGCTGGGAGGTCAGGGCGTGTGTGCGTGTGGGGCTGTGCTTTAGGGGGGAACCCTGCTGCACAGGCACTCCTCTGGGCTCTGGCCCCTTTATTGTTTTAACAATTAATCTTTCACCCGTTTGTAATTTAAAACACTAATAAATATACCCTTCTCTCCCCCCAAATTCTCAGGAATCTCTGCAGTCTCCTGCTTGATTACACATCTCCAAGCTTGCACAAATAAGTCCTCCAGTGGTATCCAGCCAAATGAAACCTTGGAGGGATGTGTTTGACCTTGGTTTTTGCAGCGACTGTACCTTACCCACTTGTCCTGAAGACAGAAAAAGAATGTTGACATTCACAATGTGAAAATAAATATTTGAAGATAGGTTTTGGTCTGCTCAATTTGCTCTGTCAGCATAAACAAAGTCCTTCTCTTGTTTGCGTTTTAAGGGTCCGTATTGTATAGGAGGCATATTAAACTGAAAGTTAAACCCAGAAAATGAACCAGAAGTGAAATTCCTGCCCTCCCTAACATTGCTTATCTTCCTTTCTTCCTCCTAAATTCCATATATATTTTTTACTTTTATGTTTTTGCATATCCCCACAAGGAATGGGGTGTTTGCTACCCCACTCTGTAGCTCAAACCTAAGTGCCAGCCCTTGCTTTCTTGGGAGGCCTTAATTTGAAATCAAATTTGAGAATCTCTGTAGGCTCCTGAAGAAAAGTTGGAAGGCTTGCTTCATATTAGAGCTCCCACCTCCCTTTTTAGCCGTGGAAATAAATGGAAGACTTGTTTTGGTGCCCTGGCATATTTGCTGAATGCTTTCCTTTTCACTGATGGATGGAGGGACAGGCTTGGAGCTCTGTCTAATGGTAGGCCATGGGAACACTGCTTCCAGAGCAAGACTTCTAATGGCAGGAAAGAAATAAACCCCCAGATAATCTACTTTTAACTCCATGTGTGTGCATCTGCTCCAGGAATCTTCAAGATGGGAGGAAATTTAAGACTCAGGGATCTTGGTCGCTTTGTTGTTGCATGCTCCTAGGTGCAGTTCAGCCTTCCACACCTTTCTTTCTCTGCGTTGTTGACAGTGTGTAAGCCCTTGTCTTAGACCGTTCCCCATCCATTTGGACCACCTAAAAAACTAAGGAGAGATACGTTGAAGTTGGACCTGGCCAGGTTTGTTTCCCTGAAGCCAAACAAAAAAAATCATGTAGTGGGCTGCAAGGAACCTCTTGCAGAGAAAGTGATTTCTCCAAGGATGGTGTGCTAACTTCCCAAAGCACAGCTTGCATGAGATGATGGATGATGATGATGGCTATACCACTGAAGAGAGGTGTGCTAGTGGGAATGGGCTCCTGCTGATCGGGATGTGATGCTGCCTCCCCAAACTCTCCAACTAATGCAGATTTTCCTACCGAGTTTTGCTTCGAAGACTGAAGGGGACTAGAAACATTTGGCATGGGGTCAAAAATGCTGAGATTATTGTTCTCCTCCTTGCTGGTCTTTCATATTCCTAAAGGCAAGGTGAGGTTGGGAGTAATCTGTAGTATATTTTCACTTGTTTTCGAGGTTCATCTGACAGTGCTGTGCCTGCTAGTGCTGTTGCAGTCATCAGGATTTTGTTAGCTCCAGAGAAGACCATCGAAGAGCAATTGTTGGTATAAATTTCTGCACTGGGAGTTCTCTGACAGCCTGTGATGCATGCAGTGACCAGATCTGGTTTTGATTTGATTAGCTTGATTATAGCTTGAGGTAGAAAAGCTGAAAACTGCCTGGAAGCCACTTTGCTATCCTTTGTTTTCCCTGGCTGCTTCAAAAAAAAAAATTACTCTTGCTTTTTCGTGTTGTTTTTCTCCTTCCTGGGCACCCTTTCCTGCCCTGTTTAAAAAGGACTGCCGTGTTTGGTGCGGTAGTTGTAGAAAATCTGATGTGGACAGGCAGGAATATATTTATACGGTGTTCCTTGAAACCTCTTTGTCATCTTGGACTTTCTGGCAGGCTGGCTGTGTTCTGCAGAGCAGAGGCGTGGAGTCTCATTTCATGTTTTGGTTAATTTGCAGGTCATTCAGAGCAAAGGGTATGTCGCAGGGAGAAGGCAGCAGAGCTGTGTGAAAAACATGAGGTTTATCACTTGCTTTTTTTTTTTTTTTAAAAAAAAAAGGCTTTTCTGAACAAATTTTCCTGCCTTTCCTGTTTCTACAGTTCCTGCCTTAAAAATCACTGAACTTTCACTGAACAAGTAAACTTGAAGTCAACAGATTGGCTTCCTTGTGTGTGTGTGTTTGAAAGAAAGTTTTAATTTTTAAAGGTTTAAGAGGTGGAAGTGTAACCAGCCCTCACCAGTGGCACTTCCAGCTCCTCACTGGTGGCCTTTGCCTGGTGGTGTCCTACCTGGAGAGGATGCCCTGATGGGACTGAGACCTTGGAGGTGGTCTTTAAGATGAAGAAATCTGTGTAGGGCTGTATCTGTCCTATCACTTCTATGGTCTTTGCACTAGCAATAGTAAATGACAGATAACATTTCTGATGGCATGGAAGGGCAAAGAGGGCACCAGCTACTTTCTGTTCAGAGTACAGGTCACCTAGCTCTGGAGGCATATACCTTCAAATAGTAGCTCCTTAAACTCACATCTTGTCTTTTTTTTTTTTGCATATTCTTCTCTCTATCAAGGTGGAAGGAAGGTGCACAAAGTAAGCATTGAGTAAAGTTAGAGTTGCGATTCAGGAGAGGTTCTTTATTCCTTCCAGTGCCATATTAACCTTGTAATGGTCTTTTGGGTAAACAAGTGCTGGGAAGGGTTCAGGAGTCTGAAGTCTGATTGCTTTAGCCAAATCCGTGGTTGGAAACAATGAGACAAGAGGATGGAGCTGGGGCTTGCTAAGCTGCTTTGCTTGCCTGGAGAATGACGCCTGGTTAATCTGTCACTGCTGTGGGGTTGCCAGTGGGACTGTGGACAAGGTGCAGAGGGTTTGTGTGGATCACCAGGCAACAGGGCTAAAGCAGGATGGGGCTGAGGCAGGGGTGTCCTTGCTCGGTACGGGCAGCTTCTGAGCGAGTGCCATCAGGGTGTCAGTGCCTGTTCCCAGCCCCCTCCATATATTTACTGATGTAAAATGTGCCCTGATTGAGAAGGGACAAGGGGAGGCTTTGGTGGTGGTGGTAGAAGCAGCTGTTTGGAAGGAAAGATTGACACCTCTGCCTTTAGTAAACCAGTGTGTGGGGAAAACCCCTTGTGAATTGACAGATAGAAAAGCAGCCGGTTCTGAACTGTGTCCATGGCATAGACCTTTCTCAGCACCCGGGGGTTGTGTCTCACTTGAATGCTGATGGGGTGCAATCCATTTTCCTACTGCTCTCGGGGCTTTTCCATATCGGTGTTACGGGCAGAACCCGGGAGAAGCTGAAAACCAGTTGTTAGCCTGTGAAATCTTACTGGTGCCATCTGTGCTAGTGGGTTTTGGGGCTCTGAGTAGACCCGGGGAAGACAAATTGAATCGGCCTGCGTGGCGCTTAAAGGTCTTTTGTGTGCGGCTGTAATTTGCTTTACCACAAGAATTAAGTGTTTGTCCTTTTCAGCCTGCTAATTTATTTTTTTTTTTCCTGTAGTATAGTGGAGTTTTCCAGAACTAGTCTGCTGAGAGGGGAAAAAACCCCACCCCGAACAAAAACTAAACCCAAACCAAAGCCCAAAGGATGCGTTTAGGCCAATGAAGGCTTCAGCAGCTTAGTGCTTGTCTACATGGGGAAGTTAGTGCGCAGTAAGCTAGGGTGTGAGCTTACAGCACGCTAGCTGCTCTGCACTAACTCCCCCTGTGGATGCTGAGTGTGCACTAAGAGCGCCTGTTGTGCGGGTTCCTTGAGGCCACTGGAAGGAGGTGTGCTGGAAATTCACCCTGTCGCTTCCTTCACCCTGACTTTCCCATGTAGACAAGCCCTTAGTCTAGGATAGAAAGTCCTTGTTCGCAGGTCTGGCTTAAATTCTTTCCTTGTTCTTTCCTCCTTGTTCTTTCCTCCCTTTTCTCTCTTCGGTGCAGAATAAATGTTGCTGGGACTTTCTCATCCTGGTCAAGTTTCTCTGTGCATGTAAATTTTGGGGGAAGGAGGTGTGCTGGTTTGGGGAATGACTTCAGAGGGAGGCCCTGAAGCTGTATCACGTGCAAGTGTAAAATGCTTCTGGACCAGGTGCAGAAAGGAGCATGTCCTCCAAAGCATAAGGTGGGTTTGACTCGGCCTAAACAGCCTAAAAAGCTAGAAGAATGTTGTGATTTGGAGGAATGTGCTTCCCCTTGCTCAGAAGATGAGGAGCGATTTATACATGAAACTGTAGGTTTTGTAGATGTATTATTAAATAGATTTAATCTTCAGCAGTTAGGGATCCCATTAAAAAAAAATTCTCCAACAAATAGAAGCAGTAATTCTCTCACTGACCCCTGAGATGCTGGAGTAGACGAATGTTGTGGAAATTATGGAAACAAATTAATTTTTTTTTATAGGTTGTACTGTAATGGTTATTTCCCTCATCACATCTCACTGTCTGTTATTTCTCTTTACTTCCTCCTGGGAGACAGGAGATGCGAGAAGGAAAACTATGATCTGGTACAAAACGTAGAGCCCTCAGTCATTTTGGGTTTTCTATATGGTCTAGCATATGAGGTTTTGGCTGGGTCTTTTTTCAGTCTAGATTTTTGAGAAATAGGTGACTTATGTGATGGAATGATAATTTGTGTTTCTTCCTCTTAACCGGGAGGGTGAGAAGGCAATGATTACATGGATGTGTGAAAATGAACAACTCCTTTTCAGCTCATCTCACTGTGCTAAAATAAGCCTGGTGAAATGGGTCAGGTACAGTGTTACACCACACTGGGTCTTCAGACGGGTATCCTGCTTCACGGTGGAGTTTCACAGAAAGCTTTTCCACCTTGCCAGCCCCAACCCTGATGAAGTGGGAGATGGGGGCTCTTCCTCCCCTCTTTTCTCTCCCCAGTACGTGTGCACGCACGTAAAGTTCATGAGCGTGTGGTTATGCTGGATGCAGCCCATTTCATCCAGTGCTACCAGATGGGAAGGAAAATGGTCAATTTAGGGGTAAAAAAGTAACTCCAGGACTGTCTTGATGTAGAGACCTTGTTTTAAAGATGCACACAAACACTCGCTGAACTGTAGAAGACATAGACTGGGTTCAGGGCTTGGTTGTGTGTTACAGATCCTCCCCAGAGGCCCCCATCTGTGTTGACTTAATGCTCCACCACTGTCTTAATGGTCCGCGGTTGTAACGGCTTCGAGGCACTGCCACAGGGGCTGGGGGATTTGTCTCTCTCATCTTCCCCTGTTTGTGCAGCGCTTGAAATCAAAGCCATTACCTCACCCTCCTCTTTTCAAGAGAGCAGTGGGTTGTTGTTGCTGGAGTTTTGTCTTCTGCTTGGTGCGCTGGCTGCCGCGGCAGCGAGTTTCCCAAGCGCGCCTTGGCCGCGCGCGGCCGAGATCGGCAGCGGCCACCGCAGATCCGCTGCGGCTTTGGGGAGCTGCCGCTGAACCCCCCCCGTCGCTGCTTCTCGGCTGCCGCCGCTGGGAGGTTGTAGGTGGTAAAGGTGTGTTCCTTTATTTTGGAGAGAGTTGGTGAAGCCCGGGACAGGGTTCCCGTGGGAAGAATAAATAAATAAATAAAAGCAGTTACATATTGTCGATGGATGGCTTTTAAATGAGGGGGGGGAAGACAACCCGATAGGTGCCCTTGCTGCAGTTTTCCTTCCGAAGTCAACTGATCTATGCCCTTTTTTTTTTGTTTTGTTTTCCTTGCCTGGTGGAACTGTGCTTGAATTGCTTTGAGCAACTTTTTTTTTTTTAAGTCTGTCTGGTCATTTCCTTTCTTTTCTGGCATCCGCGGTGGGAATATGGCTCTGGTTAGCCACTCCTCCCCTCCTTTCCTTCTTTGGGAGACCCTTCTCCTATAAACGTTCCTGGTGCCGGCCTCCCTGGGCGGCCGCTCCCGGCCGTGCCAAGCGGGGAACAAAGCTGAACTTTAGCAGTCTCTTGGCTCGCCCGTCGCCTGCCAGCTCCTGAAGAGCATCCGGGGAGACTGCCGAGGCACTCTGAGCCTCCCGCTTCGCTGCTCTTTGGCAAAGCGGGGCCGGCCGCCGGGACTGTGCCCTTGCAGCCTTATGAAGACATTACTCGCCTTCTTTTAGCCCGGGGTTTGAGTTTGAGTGACTCCCTTCATAGCTGGCGGGGCACAGAGGTGGGATTGTGCCGCGGCTGAAAGCTCGGGCTCTGCTGAGGTTGGGGTGCTTGCAGCGGGGTCCTTCCTGGTTTTTTTTATAGGTGAGAAGAGCCATTCAGAGCACTGCTTCTTCCCTTCGGGCGTCAAACACCCAAACACCATTAAGCAGGGCAAGAGAAGGAGAAAGGGACCCTCTGCCTCCATGGTTTTCCTGCAGGGAGTTGGGAGGGGCAGGGGTCACGGCGTGGTGGGGGTCACGGTGTGGCAGGGGACACGGCGTGGCGGAGGTCACGGCGTGGCGGGGGACACGGCGTGGCGGGGGTCACGTCGTGGCAGAGGTCATGGTGTGGCGGGGGACACGGCGTGGCAGAGGTCATGGTGTGGCGGGGGACATGGCGTGGCAGAGGTCACGGTGTGGCAGGGGACGCGGCAAAGCCTCGCTGTGTGCGGAGCCAGCTCTGCACGCCGGCTGGCTGACGTGACTGGCAGGACTCGCAGGTGACGGAGATAAGGCTTGGAACCTAGTAACCCGACTAATAAAAGACTTATTCCAGCCTTAATAAGCTCCTTGGACAGATGGATTCTGTTGGACAGATGGATTTAATCTGGGAAAATGATTACATGGCTTTTGTACTCATTAGTATTTTTGGTCCCGGTTTTTATGCATTAATATTCTTGCGGTAGGTCAGTGAAAATAGGGTTGTGTAAACCTGCGCTGCTTTCTGCTTGCAGCAGGGGCACAGGATACCTTTATGCTTCCCTTCTCACCCAGTACGTGGTGAACATCGGTGCTTGTCTGTATAGACTCCATATATTCTGAGGTGCACACTTTTATCTTGATACTCTTGTGAAACCCCCTGTCTCCTCAGAGTGAGGTCTAAGTGATTTTCCAAGCAGGAATATTCTCCTCCTGCTTGTGTGCAGCCACCTTGATGAAGGAGACTTGACAACTCTTCTAGATAGGGAGATAAATCGAAGTTGGGACTGTCAGGTTGTCCTCACATCCCCAAGAGCATAAGGGTAGCAGGGTGGACCAGAGGGTAGCTAAACGGCTTCACAGTCTTCAAATACCAGAAGAAAGCACTTGCAGCAGAGCGGGCTCATAAGAAGAGATGGTTTAAGAATAATAAATATTAGGGCAGAGGATGCTAAAAAGCATCGTCTCTCCCTAAGGTTTATTGAGAGCAAGAAGCTATAGAAGCACAGACTGAGAAAGGACATGTCAAACATTTTGTGTTTGGACTTTTTGTTTTCGTTGACCTAAGTGAGAGGCTCTTAATTTCAAGCACTTACTTTTCCCATTATGGATGGGTGTCATTTGCAACGCTGGACTGGCTGGGGATGTTTGAAATAGCTGGAGCATGATGAAATTTGAAATGAAATCAGAAACTGAAACTTACAGTGGAAACTTTCTTCATGTATTTAATTTACTACCTCCAGAGCCAGTGGAAAAGAGCTGGGGGCAGAGGGGAAGGGAAGAATGATATTCATGAATTGTTCCAGGAGTGTGGTTTAATGGAAAAAAAACAACCAACCAAACAAAAAAAGTTAGTTTCACAGGGTTTATAAACCTACTCTGGTATAGACTGGTGTTTGCCAAATATTTATTTTCTTCCTCATCAACACTTCATTTTCCTTTAATTGCTTTGCCAACGCTACCTCTAAGAGAGGACGAGTTCAGCAGTTGTGCCCCACGTTCCACAGGCTTTGGAGGAGCTCAGGGTTGTGGCAGGAGGCAGCAGCACCGGGGAGGTGACGAGTTGCACGACCTGCTGTGGAAGTCTGGGCTGAGCTGCTGGCAGTGTGGGGATGATGCAGGGTTGGGTGATGCCCACCCTGTCATCTCCCTGATCCAGGGTTACCTGCAGGATGGGCAACCTCCCACTTGTGGCACTGCCCAGGAGGAGTCCCTTTGGAAATACTTTTCCCTGTGGAAATGTCTGCACTTCTGGTTTTCATAGGGAGCACGCTAAGGCTAAAGTATTGGTATTTAAAATGTTTCTGTGCTTTCTCAGATGTAGCCTGCCCCTTATCTTTTCCTGTGAGTAGACAGGAAGAGGTGAGCTGCTTTCTGTTTCTGCTGGTGTCTGGAAACACCAGGTAGGGGGATCAGAGGTCCCTCATTCAGCATACCATGAGGTGGTAAGTGAATGCAGGGCTCTGGCAGCTCTGGGTGCTCTGCCACTGGAGCTCAGGGTGCAGGTTGTGCTGGTGCTCGCGTGGCTTCCCCGCCCCTCCTTGTCATACTAATGTGGAACAGTATTAAAAAGTCCACAGACTTTTGGGTGGAAGGTGTGCATGTTCCGTGTTCTGATTTTTTTTTGGGTGTCTCTGATGACTTGTTCAATACTTACATGTCTAGACTTTCTTGATGCTGGGAAAAAACCCCACAGAATAAACGACTCCAGACGTGATGTGCTCCTGTTTCAGGGACCTCAGGGTTGTTGTGGTGAGATGCTCCAGACCTGGTCGCCGTGCGAGAGGGATGGGGACGTCAAACAAAGAGCAATTAAAGAGTTCTTCAGGGAACAGATGATCCCAGCAGTGTAATACCAAAGAGTGGTCTGCTGCTGCCAGTGCTGTTGGGGTTTGCAGTCAGAAGCCGAGGCAGGGATGCAAAGGCCCCTATTTCAAAGCACCAGACATCTCCACGCATAGCAAAAACTTGTCTCTCTGTGTCCTACTGGATGCTTCATGGGTTTAGCTGAAAAAAAAAAGGTGCTAACACAAGTCTTTAGTGGGAAACAAACAGCAGCAGTAAAGCAGCGGCTGTGGAGCAGCATCATTAATCCTGGCCAGCGCCGCGTCTTAGAAATTGATTTTCCCCCCACGTTACAGAGTTTGCTTTTCTTTTTTTTTGCCTATTTTGTTCACTGCTGTGGGCCTGTCCACCATGCAAATGGGTTTCCAGTATGGTGTACTGCTTTATATATTGTATTAATAAAGCATCTCCTAGATAAATCATATTTTTTAGGGGAACTGTCCCCCTCAGCTTCTCTCCTTTATCTTTTTAATGATGGTTTTGCTCTGCTTTCTGACTGGTGCCATGAGTCGTGTGGGTGTTAATCGATCTCTGTCAAGGCCTGCTTGCTCACAGAATTCAGAAAGGGAATAAATGATGAGATGTCTCACAGATGAAGAACTGCCATAGCTGTATCACAGGCTGAAAAACAAACAAAAAACCCCCCAAACCTGCTATCATGAGGTTGTTTTTTTTGTGAGGGAAGACGATGAAAAGACAATAGAAAAGCAAGTCCAGTGCAAGTGTGACCCTCCAATCCTTTTAGTCTCATCCAAGTGTATAAAGGAGTGCAGATGGCATTGGCCTTTTCAACTAATCTTTTCCTTGCTTCCTTGTTATGGCTCTTCAGGGATATTTGCATCCTTTGCCTGCAGCAAATCTGAATTTACTTTTCTGGTGAGATTTGAAGGGATACAAGGGAATTTCTGCCGTAGTTTTATTTGAATTCAAAACACCTTCTGATGAGTTGCACAAAGAGGGATCACGTGGCCAGTATTCTCTGTTTTGGTGGGAAAATTAATGTGCTTCCCATACTCAACTTGCAAGGAGCTGTTGCTGATGCGTTGAGCTGCTGGTACTCAGGTGTGATGGATGGTTCAGCATTGCCGGATAAAGATCTTTGGATTTCTGACTAAATTCCTGCACTCAACTTGTTGGCAAAGCAGCTAACTGAGCTAGCATTTGCCTTTTAAATTCACTTACCATGCACAAACAAGCTAAAATATGAGAGGACAGCCAGGCCACCTCCATGAGTGCTTGCATATGAGCTGCGAGGGATGATGGTGTGCTGCTGGAAGCACTTTCTTGGTGGCAGCTGGGAAGAGGGGAAGGAGTGAGTGCCTGTCCCATAATGCTCCAGTTTCATTATCACACATCTGTGGACAGAGGCAACTGGAGCTCAGATGCCAGCAAGATGAGGAGCAGGCAAGGCATACACGTCGGTGGGTTTTAGTGGGTGAATTTTGCTGCCAGAGAGCAGGGAAGGATGGTAGACACCTGCAATGAAGGAGACCTTCAGCTACCACAGTATCACCAGCCAGAGCTCGTCTGTCTTGACTCCAGGAATAAGTGTGTTTGGGTAACGTTGATGGAAATGAGAAGTTGTCCTCCACCCCACTGAAATACAGAAACGTCGAGTTAGTGTGTTAGGTTTCTTTGCTCAGAAGTGATGAATCAGTGGATGCACAATTATTCTTGCAACAGCTCTTTTTTTTACGTCCTCCCTTTGGGTCCGAATATTGTGCTTTAGCACAAAGGAAAAGATTTTTGCTGTGTGTTTAGGGTAGGTGAGGGGTTTTCATTTGTCAGAGACTGTAAATCTGTCTGGTTTTGGCGCTCCTTGAAAAGCACTGTTTTTTCACAGCATAGCTGTCATATACTCCTGTTTTCTCCTGGTCTTTTAGAACCAATAATTCTCTCGGCTAATCTTGCTCTGAAGGGTAGGTATGCATTTACTATCCAACTCTGCTCTGGACCGCACTGGCCAAATCCCAAATAATTCCCAGATTTAGTGAGATCAGAATCCCAGCCCTGGGATTCAGCAGTGGGTTACAGGTCATGCGTGAACGTGCCATGTATTGGATGGAGCTGGAAGCTGCCCGTGCTTAACGTTAGTAAGCTCTTTGCCCCCCGACCTCTGTTTGCTGTTTTGGGGATGACTGTACGTTGTGGCTCTCCTTGGAGATTACTTGCAGTGGTTTAAGCTACGCCGATTGCCACAAGTTGAGGCTGTCGGGAAAGTGTATGATTTGGAGTGCCTTTGCAGCTTAAAAAGAGATCAAAATAAATGTTTTTATCCTAGCCTGTGTTCTCGGGAGCTGCATGCACACATTAACCAGTCCTTGGGAACACCTTGTGGCAGGCACTACTGAGTAAATACTATAATCTCCGTTAAAAAGTGCCAATTTTAGCCTCTTATTCCTTCTCCCTTGTATTTCTCCTCCTGATGTTTGTTCAGCTTGATAGTTCAGGAGCATGCCCTTAGGCTGGGGTATATAAAAGGTTGCTGTAGGAAGAGTTTGCTTTAGTTTTGGGTGGGCCTGCTAGGACATGGATACCGAGGAAAATACCAGCGTGCTCTCCAGTTTACGTTCACAAATAATTTCATTGACTGGGGGCCTAAAGGGACAGATTATTCCAATTTATTCATTATGTTTTTGTAATTGTAAATTTGAAGGGTTTCCTGTTTGGATTGGATGCATCGCACCTTTGGAGAAACTTGCATCTAGTTTATATTGCGTACCAAAGAACGAGGAATGGTTAGGCTGGGATTGATGAGAACTAGCAGGAATAAATTGTTTTACCCATAGCTCTCAGGCTGCATCTTGAAGAGCAGATTCATCACTGTGATTGAAGGTGACACGAGAACTGAGTCATAGTCTAAGCCCCATCCAACACTTGCATGTAATGCATTTTAATTCCTCCAAAATTTAGAATAAAAGCCTCTCTCGTGAAGATCTTTATTTTTATGCTAAGAGCATGGTTTATGTTTGTATAGTAAGAGTTCATTTTAAGATAGTTTTTAATGAGGATTTTTTTTTTTTGTATTTCCAAATATTTTCTTTGCTTTATATTTGTGTAAAAAAAAAAAATAGTGTAAACTAGCATAAGAAATACTAAACAGAGATAATTTGCCTTGGGTTTTTTTATGCCATGTTCTTCTGCCCTATCTCAGTTTTGAACAATGTTACCTTTGGATACAGGACGAAGCTGATGACAGGTCGATGAAGTATGACGACAAAGTCAGGCTTAATTTTAGTGTATTTTATACCGAGAAAGTTCAGAAAGTTCTTTTACAGTCTGATTGAAATGCCTCTATTAGTTGCTTAACCCATGTTTGAAGTGGAAAGAGAAACTTTTGAGAACGTGTAATCATGGAAAGGGAATAACAGCTTGTGATTATGGAATCGAAACTACTGGTGAGAATTTGTATAGTGGCATGTAGTTTATATAACTAACTAAATTAAAATTTAACCATATTTGAATATCTTTCCTCTTATGGAATACGTTTACTTAAAAAAAAAAAAAAAAGAGAAAAAGAAAACAAACCCCAAAGGAATCCAGCAATTCTGTGGGGTGCGTTGCATTTGATCTCTTACCAGTCTTTTGCTAATAGTATTTTAAGGTATGAATTTAATCTTAATGCATCCATAATTCTCTCCTATTTCCACTTGTTTGATTTGGACTGAGAGAACAGACCAGCAGCTAATCTCTGTGTTTATCAATACCCGCTTCCACATCGGCACCTCCTCGGGGGACAGCTTTTGCTTTCAGAGCAGTGTTTCAAAAGAACTTTCTAATTTCAGAGCTGAGCTCTTCTCCCAGAAGCTGGCAGGCTTATTGGTCCTGAGGGGGATAGCGAACCACTTTAATTTACCTGCTGCTTCTTCCATAAGGAAGAAAACATCTGAAAAGAGGCAAGGAGTAGGGGAAAAAAAAATAAAGATCTGCTTTTTCCATTGAGCTGTACAACTCCACTTAGCCAACTTGATATTAAATCCTGATAAAGAGAAAACAGGAGCTTTCTCCTTCTCTTAGGTGCTTGACGTCAGCATTACATTCTCTCAGCTGCACTGAGTGCTGGGTCCTACTTTTTAAGATGCCAGTGGGCTACCACTCCTGATACGAAAGCCTGTTTCCAAGAACTTAAGCTTTTTCTACACAAATATCTAAGTGTATTTGGACTAGCCTAAGAGCTTCCATGTGAGATCGGACTACAGGTCTGTAATGCCTAGGTGGCCGTCTCCAATACTTGGCAGTGATGGAGAAAAGGATTAAAAATATATATACAGAGAAAGAGAGAGGCCTCCCATAGTATATACCAACCTTTGGCAGCTGATGGTGGGGGTGTGTGCTTGCTTTTTATCTGACCAAGGTTGCACCCGGTTCATCGGCGCTTAATAGCCCTTCTGGGGGAAACCGTGTTTCCACCTTAGCCTTTGGTGGCATCCCGTGGGGAGGAGTCTGGCTGTGTGGCAGAAGTACTGCTTGAACTTCTGCCAGGTGGCTCTTCTGGGTGGACTTCTTTGCCTGGGCAGGAGAACCCCAGAGCCGTCTGCAGCTGGCACGGCCTCATCTTTCCTGCCGTTCATCTCCCCTCATTTCAAGATAACAAAGTTACACCTCCACCTCGGCAGCTTGATGACCTGTGGGTTGCGTTGCAGACGCTCACAGCCTGCTTCCATCTGCCAGGCGTAATTAATGATCTGTGTGTGTCCGTCTATTAGAGTATCGGGCTCGTGTAAACAGTCCCCTTGCCTTTGGAAACGCGGCTGCTCGAAAGCATGCTATCACCAAATTGGTATTTGTTTTAATCTACAAGTTGGAAAAAATATGTTTTTCTGATTTATTGGCTGTCACGACGGCTCCATAAGTCAGCGCTCGAAGCTTGCCATCTCCTGCAATCTCAGCTGGGACTCCCTCCCAAAACTTGCTACGAATCCTATTTTTGCTGAAACACACGTGGTCTACAGTTAGAAGAGTACTGCATATGAAAATCGGTCTGTTAACAGCGAATGCAGGGCATAATAAGTTATTTTGTCTTTAAAAAGGTTCTTTTTAGCCCTGAAACAGATCTTGTTCTTGAATTTCTGCAGTTCCTTTTGCACTTCACAACAAAGCATAGGATGAAATTGATGAAAAGTCAAAGCAACTTTTAGGCATCGCTTTTTTTTTTTCTTTTTTAGGCATAGTTTTTGTTGGGTATAGTTTCTCAGCTGTTGGGTTTATCTGAAGTAATTTCCTAATTTGGCTCCTCAGCCTGTCTTCTAAGTTTATGGATTTACTTCTGGATCTACTTAAAATTTTCCTATGTGGAATTCACTGCTTTTAAACTGTTCTTTTCCTTTGTACTGTGTTTAGAAGGAGGGAAGAACACAGCGAAAATTACACAAATAAACATTTTTGTGGCATATTCTTAGGTATGCAAGCTCAGATGTTCATCAGATCAGTAAGGAGCAGGACTTTTTCTAATTATGGTGTCCACCAAGAAACAGCTCAGCACATTTGAATAGCCCAGAAAGACGGGAACAAAAGGATGTGACTCATGCAGTGTATGTCTTCCAGGGAGACCAATGAAAATGTGAGGAAAGACTGAAATTTTGTATATGTTGTTTTTGGCATCTGTTTGGACCTGCAAAAACCTCTCATTTTTACAAGGAAAAATGATTTTGGATATCTGCTTCTGTCTTGTAAATAATTTCGGCAGCTTCAGAAACCAGCATTTTGCGGAAAAAAAAGTTTGGATTATGACTTCTTTGCTCTTTGTTAGTAGAGTAAGAATTATTATGATTTACTGTAACAAATATTTTCAGAATTTAATAATCTGAAATATGGGATGCATTGAAGGTTTCCCAAAATATGGAATACATTTTTCATATATTTCAGAGAGTACATCATCTTTTCTTTTTTTTTTTTTTTCAGGATGGAGATTAAAAAAAGGCTTTTTTTTTTTCCACACCAGCAGTTGGTGACATAGTTTGCCGAGCATGCAGTATATAAACAGATGAAAGCTATTTTTGATGTGTCATTGTCTCAGCAAGATGGGAATTGGCAGCGCCGATGAAATGACAAGTACTTGGCGATGTCGACTTTACCACATGGCTGTCAGTCTAGCGATTAAAAAGAACTGGCAGGCGAGGATTGCTGTGGTTTGAGCAAGGGAGCTGATTTTTCTACTTTGGAGCCTGATTCTGCACATTTTGGCTCATTTTGTAGTTCTGACATCAGGTGACTTGGTGAGGCAGGGGTTGCTTGAGCATCTTGCAGGATCGAGCTTCTCGGGACCACGTCTGCTCCTCTGCAGACCCTCCCGTTGTGCTGCAGCGGAGCTTGGCCAGGCAGGCTCCCGCTCGCTGTCAGGGTGTTGCCTTTGGAGCCAAAAGGGTTCAGCCCTTCTACCGATGCGTGCGCAAAAATCCTCCCTGCACCTTTCAGCTCTGAACTCTCAGCCAAAGCTGTATTTGCTTTTTAAAGCGTTGCTTCTGTTCAGCATTGGACTCAAGAGGATGAGTTGTTTTTGTCGCTGCTTGCACTGAAATGGGGATCTAACATAACGTTCTGTCCTCTTCAAGGTACCACGCAGGAGAGATTCCATCTCTTAAGCTGAACGCCATTCACGAAGGGCTCGATCTGTTGATGGGTACAGGGGAGCAGACAACACGCCTACATTTAGGAGTTTTCTCTGCCGGCGGGCGGGGTGCGTGTGCCCCAGCCATGGCACCTTTTGTGGCCTGGTGACGGGCTAATGTTGCATAAAAGGTTTGCTTTTTTTTCCCCCCTTTTCATTTTAGTGCCACAGTTTAAAGGCTGTTTGGAAGGACAGTCGCAGGCTGTGCAGAAAGGCTTAAAGGGCTCCTTGTGGCTGGCCCAGCAAAGGCCCTTTGTTCGGCGCAGGCCGCGGCCTTGCTCACGTGACCCGACGGCAGCGAGGGGAGAAATAACGACGTGTGCGAAGCCAAGGATATACTCATGTACTTATCTTTACGGGCCCCCCCCGCCCGCCATCCCCTCCACCCTCACCCCGCTGCGGGCCCTTGGCTGTTTTTTCTTCCATGAGCACAATCCCGTTCTCTTCTCTGCAGTTAAATTTGGGGGGGAAGGAGGAGGGGGAAATGGCCATCCGAGTTAAGATGAAGTTGCCAATGACTTCCCGCTGCGGAAAGCGCCCTTCTCCAGGCGCCTTTAGGATTTTAATGAGCGTAGCTGATGGGTTCGTTAGGGCTTTCTTTCCTTTCTGACATAGTGGTGATCCCATCCAGGAAACCTAGCTGCAGAAATCATTTGCGGCCACGCCGTTGTCCTCCTCCTCTGTCCCCCCCCCGGGGCCAGACGCGCTCGCTGTGGCAGCGGCCGTGGGTGTGCAGTCGGCAGAGATCGGTGGGAGCTGGGCTTGTTGGCTCGGCGAGGTGCTGCATGCTGGTCCTGCTCAGACCCCCGCTTTCTGCTGACGGGGACCGACCTCTGCCAGTAGATACCTGTCTGGTTGGTGCTGGTGCCTGGGCTTCAGAGAAACGTGCTCCAAACCAGCCCTCTGTGTGCACCATCTGTCTTTAATGACCTCTTCAGCAGGGGTGGGATATATATATATATTTTTTTTATTATTATTTTTTTTTTTCTCTCAGCAGACAGGAAAATTCTCAGTCCTGTGCCTGGCAGGTTCATGTTACAAATCTTCTCAGCTGGCTTCTCATTTTATTGGCTGTTTTTCTGACCACCTTGTACTGGCTGCAGGGAAGCGGGGAAGGTCTCTCTCAGGGGGCTGAGGCTGAACTGCTGCCCCTGCGTTTTTAGCCTTTCCTACTTCTCCCCTTTTTCAAGCTGAGTTTTGTCTCAGTTGCCAAATGCAGGGGAGAGGGCTAGACCTATTCAAACCTGAACTCACCTGAACATTTTAAACTTACCACAACTGTATTAAGGGATTTAAATCTTCATGGCCATTTCAGAAGTGCAGGAGGTATTAATTCCCTGAGTTCCATCATTAACCTTCATGGAGGTGGTCAGGACAGCCACACATTTTTGACCTACCTTCCCTATATCTGATGAAAGGAAGAGGAAGTAAAATGCAACTTAACAGTTGTGTAGTGCAGGTATTTTTTTTTTTTTTCCTTTGTTTTGTGGAGGGCATCACAAAAGAAACGGTGTGGCACAGTTGCCTGAAGCTTTTGAACTCCTTTGGAGGCCAGGAGCAATACATATGTGAAGGGAATTTGAATTCTTGGCATTGCTGGTCTCAGGCTGGTGATCAGCAGAGCTTACAGCAGCATTGAAAAGCTACAAAAACACATGCTTTAGGTTATGCATGTTTAGTTGGGGTCTTTTTTTAATCTTTTTTTTTTTTCCTAGACATTTAGAACATGTCTTTGCTTTGTTTTGAGGAAAGAAAAAAATGAGTAGGCATCAGTGATTAACCTTCCCTATCTTGCATACTTAACCAGCTATTATGTAAAGCTCCTAGTTACTGTCTTTTTATTCAAATGCAAGATCCAGCTTCTCCTCCTACCCTTGGCCTACAAGTTTTGCAGGCGTTTGAAAGGTGGCATTAATTTCACAAGCTTAGCGCTGTGCTGCAGCATGGGGCATCGTGGTCATTTTGCTCAGCACATCCATCTTCTCCAGGTGGCTGACCTTCAGGGGGTCCTGAGCTGGTACAGCCCTGCAGATCCTCATGGCAGGTTAGGACTGCCACAGCTTTTGAAGAAAAGAGGCCTCTTTCACAGCTTTTTATACTAAAATGTAGTCAGAACTTCTTGCAATTCATGTTTTCAAAGCTTTCCTCTCTTATGGGAAGGTTTATGTTTTAGGGAAGGAGGCAGCCTACTGACCATGGTTTACATGAATGCCACAGGAGAGAAAATCCTCTATGTGCACCTTAGTGGCTGACATTGCCTGTTGTTAGAAACACAATATTACACGTTAGTATCCCATGGTGCCCTGTAATTGTTACTGAAAGTGACACTGACGCTGGGGGAGAGGGGCTTGAAATAGCTCCTGATTGTCCTTTTCTACCTTTCCATAAATTCGTATTGGAAGGGACCTCTGGAGGTCATTGAGTCCAACCCCCCTGCCAGAGCAGGGTCACCCAGGGCAGCCCACACAGGAACAGAGCCAGGCAGGTCCTGAAAGTCTCCAGAGAAGGAGACTCCACCACCGCTCTGGGCAGCCTGGTCCAGGCTCTGTCACCCTCACAGCAAAGAAGTTTTTCCTGATGTTGAGGTGGAACTTTCTGTGTTTCAGCTTGTGACCATTACCTCTTGTCCTATCCCAGGGCAGCACTGAAGAGATACTGGCCCTTTCTACTTGACACCCACCCTTCAGATATTTGTAAACATCAGTAAGATCCCCTCTCAGGCTTCTCTTTTCCAGGCTAAACAGCCCCAGGTCTCTCAGCCTTTCCTCATCAGAGAGATGTTCCAGTCCCTTCAGCATCCTCGTAGCCTCTGTTGGACTCTCTCTAGTATTTCCCTGTCCCTCTTGAACTGGGGAGATGAGAACTGAACACAATACTCCAGAGGTGGTCCCACTAGTGCAGAGTAGAGGGGGAGGAGAATCTCTCTTGACCTGCTGGACAGGTTGCCACCCTACCCTAATAAGTCCTTCAAGAGACTTAAATTAGCAGCTCAGGTGATTATTATAAATCAACTAGTGGGAATGACGATGAGTTTAATAGTTGGAGACTTACTGACGTGTCACAAAGAGCTGGGGTGTGGTGGCAGCACCCTGGCAAAGCCCAGCTGCCTGCACTGCCCACCAAGGGGTGGGTTCTGCCTGCCTGTGGTACTGTAAATGAGACCATCACTGATGGGCACCTCACACTCCCAGGATGGGGATTCCCTGGAGCCTTTGTGGTGTCCCACTAAGGATGCCCGCTACAAAGGCGAGAGCACAAACCTCGACAGGCAGGGAGGGAAGGGAGGCTGGAAGGGTCAGGCTAAGTGGCTGGGAAGTGGTGCTGACACAATGTGCCACCAAAAATTCAATAAAATTTAGTTAAAAATTGCCACATTGCCAGATTCCACCCGCCAGGGAAATATTTTAACTAGAGGGAAGTATCCATTTTAGAGGTGAAAAAAATGTGCTTTTCCAAGGCTTTTATGTTTTCTTTAATACTTTATACGCTGTCTTAAAAAAAGTAAATGGGTGGCACAAAAAGCCAACCTCAGACCGTGCTCTTTGATTTGAAAAAATGTCACAATGCTTTCTGGATATTTTTATCCTGATTTGTAATGACACAAACGATCTATACCTTAGCACATGAAGCTGGCAGAAAAATCCAGCTTCTGAGCAGTTCCACCAGGCAGAGCAGCAGGCCTTCACCCCTGTGCCCATAACTAGGGTCACACCACTGGAAAATCAGAGCTGTGACAAGGAGCTAGAGCAGAGCTGGGTAAATGGTTTATGAAGCTGAATTCAGAAGTATTGCTTCAGAAACTGCAAAGTGGGTTCCTTAAAAAATCTCAGGTTCTTTCAGTTGTCTCCAAATTCAAGGAATCTGCCTTAGCTTGGAAAGCTCAGGACCTGGTCCCAAAGCCACCCACTGCACCAGCCAGCCCCTGTGCTCCCTGCTTATAGCAACAGTGGGGACAGACACACTTCAACTCACGGGCAATTTTTAGTTTTAAATCTGTAGTTCCAAAACTCATCTAAGACCAAACACATTTTTTTAAAAGCACGATGTTTCAGCAGATGGGAAACCCAGCACTAAGAGCACACACATCCATTTGTGCTGTCTGGATTAATAAAGTGCCCAAGCCAGGCATGAAGGCCAGTTGAGTAAATAAAAAATGACAGTAAATGACAGGCATCAAGCATTCCCATCATTCAGGACTGCTGCCATAATCCATAGTATCGAACGCTTCTGACAACTCAGTCTGTACTGTAATGAAAAAGCCTTGAAATGACCCATCTCCAAAGGGACAGGCAGACTTTTCAGAACAGCTCCAGAATGTTAGGAGGCTTCTGTCCCTCGGGCTTGCTTGGAGGTGGGTAAGTTAGTGCAGAGAGAGCTGTCAGCTGCCCTTTGGGAAAGGAAAACCAAACCACAGCTTTTCAAACAAACAGACAAGAAAAAGAAACAGCTATTGGTACCTGAACAAGGTGATGCTGTGTCATCTTCCCCAGCTTTCGAGAGCCTTGATCTTAATAGCTGCCCGAGTATTGGGCATGGCTGGGATGGAGCAGAGAGTCCCACTTGCAGCAGAGGTTACAGCCAAAGTCACAAACTGCTGCTGGTGTTCAGCTCAGTCTTCTTCCCCAGCTCCCACCCAAAGCACATGTTGTGGATGTAGTGATGCGCTGGACTCCTAAGAGAGAAGCAGCAACACCTTTATGGATGTAAACCAGCAATTTAACAAGTCTGATCATAAAGGTGACGGTGGTTTAACAAGATTTGATGGCAAGGTACATTTGATTATTTACTGCACAGAGGACAGGGTCAAACAAAACTGTCAGGGAGACCCTCCCATTGAGCCACAAAGTTCAGAAAGGACCCCCTTGCTTTCTAAACTCCTTCTCAGAGGGGAGTTCAGGTGGGGCTGGAACCAGACTTAGTCTCAGACTTGGCCAACAGTTTATGTTGAAAGGATTACATATGCACAATTAGTCCTTTATATCACTTAGCTAAGACTTCAAAGTTTCAATGTGCTTATTCCCACCTCACTTACTGAGTATCTGATGCGATAAGGATTCTCTCAACCTCAAGGAGTAACCATGGGAGATGTCCCTGCTCAAGGGGAGATCATGGAATCATCTAGTTGGGAAAAGACCTTTAAGATCATCCAGTCCAACTATTAGATACTGGAGTGCAGCCTACTGCTGGGCAGGAGAGCACAATGGACCCTGGGCTGTCCACTATTTATGGAGCGAGATGATTGCCTGCAAGTCACGTTTGTATACCGACTACAGCTGTTAGCTTCCAAATTTGGCTAGAGTTAGACACTGACCAGCACTGTGACTAGGTGGGTGCACTGCTCCAATTAGCCCTTGGCTATTGTGCTGTTATCCCTCTCCTCTGAATCCATTTTGGGCTGGGTGCAGCCACCGTGACCAGAAGCATCCCCCCTCCATAACCAGTACCGCTGGTGGTTATCACTTGAGCGGGGTTACGGGACATACAGGTCAGGTCTGGGGAGGGGAGAGCCCCCCATTGCAGCATGCCATGGTAGTCAGGCCGTAGGTAGCACTTCAGAACTGAATACTACTATTTTATTTTATCTGTTTTCATGTGTTTACAGGCGGCGAGACAAACGGGCACTGGAGCTGCTGGTCACGGTGGGGTCCCTGTCAGGCAGGCACGACGCGGCGCAGCCGGCAGTGCAACAACCCATCCCCGCAGCGTGGCGGGGAGCCCTGCGAGGGGAGGGACCTGCAGAGCAGAGCCTGCTGAAAACCCACGGGACAGCACCACTCCCCACAGCTAGTGGTTGAGAGCAGTCTGGAGTCTGTGCTGGGCTGTAAACGCTCCCCAGCATAACCCTGCGACGAAATTACGCCGGGGAGACGTAACTGTGAAGTACTGCGGTGCCGTATGTACGGAGAGATGCTGGAGTTGCTGTATAGAACCCAGCTGCTCTCCAGCCCCAGTGCTCCAGCTGATAGAATGCAGCCTGGCTGCCTCCTCGCCCTCGCACCACGGGATGTGATGGGAGCCCCACCAGGTCCCAGTGGCACAGCTACAATACAAGAGATGGTGGAGAATCCACCCAAGTGGCTTTGCTGCTGGGTGACCGTGGGGCTGTACTGTGTCGTGAAATAAATCTACTCAAAGTGTTTACATAAGTAAGCTTGACTTGCACAAATTTTTATATTCGCCTTTGGAAAACACATTAAAAGCTCACGATCTTTGCATTTTTATGCAGTTGCTATTGACATATGTAGCATGAAACTTTTATAAGTTGGGACTGTCGGATTTTTAAGTCCAGCATATTGGCCAGGGCTGCACTTGCAGCAAAGCCATATGCTGCTCCGCATGGGAGGAGGCTTAAGCCTAAAGATGCTGAAGCATCATTGCGAAATGTGAACCCAAACTGACGAAGAATCTTAACTAAATAAAATCCTAAACAGAGAGGCACGAACGCAATCGTTTGGCACAGGGTATTCACACACAAGCGAAGGCTACTCCTCTTTAAGATCACTGATGAATTGACTCTTAGCACACAGGCGTTTTATCTCTCCAGCACCCAGAGCTGGAGAAGATGCTAAAGGACTGCTTGATTTAAGGGGCTTTTTTGAATGTAAGATGTAAATCTCAGCACAAGAATACGCACAATATTGAACTGCGTCCAGAGACTGCCGTGAGAGCCCGCAGCTCCCGCTCCTTAATGAACTGCCACAAAAACCTGGGGTGCATGAAGGCAAATGGCACTTCATTTTACTGTGCTTTTCATTACAAGGAAAGAAGGGGGAAAAAAAAAAATAAAGGCCCGAGAAAGAATCAGGCCTTATGAAAAGCAACAACGGCAACAAAACCTCAAAGCACAAAGGAGCGCTTCTATACACATCTGAATGGAAAGAGGGAGTAGAAAGGAATTGCTCAGCTCTATCTCTGGTTCTTGGAAGTGCTTGTTTTTCAACAGTGTGTCAATGGTGATTTAGAGTCTGACACTTAGCTGATGTAAATCAGCGTCGCTCCTTTGCCACAGCTGATTTATGCTACCTGAAGATCCGGCCCCGTATTTTCTTTTGTGTGCGTGTCTGCCAAAGGACAATTTTTTCACCACTTCAGTTTTGCTTGAAAATGAAACTATAGGCTCTTTTTTTTGTATAAGAAAACAACAAACCTTGTCGTGTTGAACACTGAGATGTCATTGTTCTGCAAGAAATCCCTACGATGACTGACAAAGGTGTGGCTTTTTTGCCAACTTTGCTTTTCCAGGTAAAGGTGACATCCCCATCTCCCCCTTCCCCCTCCCCCCCCCGAGATGAATTTGCTTGAATCTGATGCCTTCTGTGTTGGGAAAATGCAGCAGCATAAAGCACCCATATATAGATGCCTCAAAGGAATGCGAAATGCAGGATCAAAACAAGTTTTCCCATCAGTGGTTTTATCAATACTCTTTGGTAGCTGGGCTGGCAGGTTATGTAGAAACAGGAGACAGTGTTCTTACACCAAGGACTAGTTTGGCTCATAGGTGATTCTTACCTTTACACCAACTGCTTAGAGTTCAGAAAAATGCCTGAAAGTAAATGAGTATAATGTCACCTTAGTTAGAAAGCTGAGTATGCTGCTTTTGTGACCAAAGGGAAGAAATTAATGAACAGAAAGATTTGATGGCTTGGAGGCAGAGGAGGGATGGGACCTGCAGGAAGGCAACCTGCATCCTCAGCTTTTAGAGCTGTTTCTAGAAGGACAGATCACAGGCTGGAGAACCACAAAAAAAAAGTAAAAATCCAAGTGATTAAAGAAACCACCTGTGAAATACCACCACAAAGCACATATAAATAAGAGAAAAAAACCCCCCTGGGATTTGCCTGCAGTTGTTCCTTCTCCACTTGGAACACAGCCGTGTTGGAGTACTGAGATCAAAGCAAGGACATGTGTGGGGCAGAGCTCACCATTCACCTCGCAGCTCAGGGCAAGGAAATCCAAACCCAAGGGTTTCCTGCAAATGCCAAAGCTGTCTCCCCTCTCCTCCCACTCTGGTCTCCTGCTGCATCCACGGCTCAGGCATCCACACGGCTGAAACTCAGGAGCAGCAAAGCTGAAGTCAAAAGAAAGGAAGAAGCTGCCTGTAAGGTCTGGGGAGGAAAAAAAAAAAGAGATTATGAGCAATTACACATTTACAATGTCAGTCACAAAAGCTAATATATCTTGGGCTGAAGAGGCCAGCACGAGAGTTGTGCTAGATAAGCAGCAAAAATGTATGTTTCTTAAACTAAAAGCTTAGAGGGTACAATAAAACGCTGCAGTTCCACCCTGGTTTTAATGAATGGATTTTTCCCCTCTTGCCCACTGACATACATTTGATGTAGTTATTTATCCTATATATTTCTCGCGGCGTATTTCCCAGGAGACCTTGTTTATCTCGCTCATAAGTAGATGATGGATGTATGGCGCTTTGGATAAATGGTATCACAATCAGATATTTTTATGGATATAGGCAAACTGGGTTATTAACAAAGGAAGGACAGAGAGGAACCAGTGCGCAGAAGAAAATAGGAGATGATTGATGACAATACACCTGAGGTTGCAAGGTGCAGACTCCAGATAACCAGCTAACAGCAGAGAAGATAAGGGCAGAGCTCGAGACAGAGCTGTTTTCTACCTCGGGGTCAATGTCACGCCGACTATCCGCACGCCCGCGTCCCTCTCAACCCCTGAGTTAAGAGCGGGCAAAAAATTCCTCAGCAAGAGCAGCTCAAAAAGGATTGCCTTCCTTCCTTTTTACACAGTGTAATGCAGAGGAACAGGAGGACGCAAAATGTTTCATCTTACCCCAAAAAACCCGAAACAGAAGAAATGCCAGATGCTGGAGAGTTTGGGGAGGGGCTGGTATTTGTTGTGCTGCTCTATCGTGACCAACACCATGGGACTCTTGGTGCTGCATTACAAAGAAGTGAAAAATATAGCTTCATAATGGTAATAATTACTGTCTTCATCTCTAGTTTTGTTGACATGCAGGAGGGGAGGGGTGTTAAAATAGGATATAAAAGGAAGACAAATCTGCAGGCAGAATTAGTCCCAAAATCTGGCAGTTGTCTTGGATGCTCAGTGGGTTCTTCAGCCATAAAGACAGAATTAGGAGTTGGAAATCTGGCACTTGTTACCACCTTTCCATGGACATCCTGGGTTGCTTTCAACAAAATCTCTTTGTCTGTGAGAGATCCTGGGGAGGAACAACTATATTCATCTGACAGCAGGAGAAACAGGAGCATGGCAAAGTCATTTAGCCATACTCCAGCCACCACAGGGTTTGCAAGTCCTCTGCCACAGCCTAGACCACGTTCCAGCCTCCCAGGTAAACGTGAAGCGTCTACATGATATGAAAAGACAGGGAGCAAGTGGATCTAGGCTGGACACCAGTCTGATTTACCCATTCCTGATGGAGATGCTAGGGGCTGCAAGAGTCAGGCTGGTTTTGTCCTAGAAAAGCTGGATGTGACAACTTACCTAAAATACCCATTCAAGAGCCTCCTAAGCCATGTGGACCAGATCCAACACACATCACAGCAGCAATGTCTTCAAGCAAGGAGGTGGAGAAAATACAGCTTCTTTGTGTTCACCGAGCTTCTTTTTTTCATAAGCAAACTGCTTGTGAAAATACAGTATAGGATGTAGTAAAGGCCATAGAGACAAGTGTCTTAACCAGAGAAGCGGGCAATCGGTGCCTGTCCACATCGTGCCTGCAGCCTTCCCCAGTTTCCATATGTTAGGAACACCAGCAAAAGACAGGACCAAACCTTAGAGTGTACCAAAATGAAACAATAAAAGCCTCAGCACAGTATTTTTTATTACATCCCAGGTCTTGATAAATCATTAGTTAGTTGAATCAAAGCACAAAATCACAAAGACAAGATAAAGTCATGCCCTTTATGGGAGGCTTCTAAGCCTATAGGCTCAATATTCAACCACTACTGAAATCATATTTGATTCGGACCATCCCGCCAATCTTGAAGACTGGCAAATCTCTCCTCTCTTCCTCCAAAATAAAAAAAACAACCAAATACCCAAACCCAGGCATTGCCACTTCAAAAAATCCGGGCTCTTCTGATCTGGGAACAACAGTCCAAATCGAGGTTGCCACCTTTGTGTGGCTCTGCTTGCCACAGCAGCAGATAGACAGATGCACTATGGCTGTGTGTCCAGAGTGCTTACTCCAGTTTGATGATCAGGAAAGGTGCTCAAATTTACAAAAGCCACTCAATTTATCTGAGAAAGTTCCTTAATCAGATTACATCAATGCTCCTTGAGAAGGGCAGACAGCCACACTGCCGTACGTGTCCTCACAGGCACCCGTGAACCATGATCAGAGTCCTCTGCTGCAGAGCCTCTCCAGCATCCCTTTAAACAGCACCGAAGATGATCGTATTTCATATAAGCAGTGACCTCTTTGACCATGACCCAAAATGAACCTCTTGGCAAATTTCTATCACACAAAAGATAGCGCAGTTACACAGTTGATCATGGACATATTTTGTGTTGGCAGCTCCATTATGAAGCCCATAATGAGTACAGAAAACTCTTCTTTTACATATGCAATGTGCTCTTCCTTTCTTAAAGCTGTCACAGAAACCTTGTCAATAAGTGTGGAGGCGGCATGAGGGCTACAACTAAATGCATGTTCCATTGTTAAGATGTCAGAGAGCCTGAGCTGTTCTTACAAAACTTACATTTAGACAACGTCAGATTGAAAGGAGAGAAACTGGTGATACCAACCCATCATCACCATCATTGCTAACAACACTCAGAAGAGTGTTTGACCTTGCAGATGTTAGAAGACTCACGGCACTTATGAACAACTTTGCACTGGTGGAATCGTTTTCTTGGAGCAAAGCTATTGCTGGTTATTTTACAGCGCATCCCACCAAACGTCCTTGCAAAAACCATTAAACACTAACAAAGCTGCAGGAGGCAGGTCCCTGGAATGATCCAGGCTCAGGTCAGTCAAGAAATGGTGCGCAGTATTACAAGTTCTTCTCAATGGGTGATGCATGGCTCTAGGGACTGTTACAAAGGACAAGCCATTCACTTTTCTTCGGCTCTTTTCATAGCAAATGCTCTCCATCTGAGCTGTCCTAACCTGAGGGGACTAGCAATGCAGCTGCTGATATACAGGCCTTCATGGGATCAAGTTGATGAACCAGAGCCTGTTTGGGGCAGAGGCATCTACTAAGAGCAGAAGACCTGAGGGGATGTGCAAAGATGTTTGTTTCATTTATTCTGTTCATGACAGAAAAGCTGTCTGCTCATCCTGCTCCAGCAGAGGGTCCTGGCACCCTGGAGGGACAGCCCTTAGTCAGGGTGCAGCCTCTCCTGTAAGTGTAACCATCTCTCCTGCCTTCCAGTATCCCCAAGAAGAAGTAGGAGCACCAGTTATTTTCCAGTTCCCCATCCCAGTTGCATCCCTCTGTCCTCTTCTTCCCTTCCCAAGGAACCAGAGCATCAGTGTATCTGAACATACCGGGGGTGTATCTGATGCTCTTGGTGTATCTGTTCTACTTCAGGAACGCGCAGGAGGAAGCTCATCACCGCGGCAGAAGTCCAACTGCTACACAGTCTAACAACGCTTTGGCGTCACCAGACTGTACTTCACAATTTGGTTTTCACTCCTTCAAGATAATTTCTAACGCAGCAGACAATTAAAGTTAAATAAAATAAATTGGGAAACTGGAGTAGTGAGGTAGAGCAGCTTTAGATGTCACATTAGATACTATTGTGCTCATTGAGATTTAGACTTTAATACGCTGTATTTTGCTCCACATGACACAGCTGTCTTCACAGAAGCTGCGTATTAGCACACATTCTGGTGCAAGTAAGATCAAACAGTCTTTTCTTATCTCAAAGGAACCTTCAAAACCAAGACAGTAAAATCTGAAATCATACAGCTACCAAATAAGGCAGAAGATAAGGCTTGTCTCAGTCATCCTACTGCAATAAAGACAGAGAAAAGTCAAAATACTAAGAACAGTAAGCACATTTAATCCCATGGGACAATTGCAAAGCATGTCCAAAGGTGTGATTTATAACACGCACCCAGCTCCCAACGCTTTCTGAAATGTTTCCAACTTCAGTGCACTTGGATAAGACCCATAAGCAGACTGAAGCCAACTTATCAAGCCACTCAAGTAGCATCATCTCACTCAGTTTGCCAGCTGCTCATCGGTTTTGTGTGAGTTCCTAATGATTCCCTCTAGCAAGTAACTGTCTCAGCATCTGGCCCTGAGCACGACGAACCACCGTTTTGTGGGGCAGGGTTGTTGCACAGTCGTCTTCTTGTTCGTTGACCTCCTGAACATGGAGACCAGCTGGCCCAGCAACCCCAGTTTCCATTAATAGCAGCATCTGGAAAAAACCAAACCCAAAGCCAGAAAGGACTGTTAGAATAAAGCAGTTCTTTCCATGGGAAGAGATGTCAGCTTACATGAATTGTATTTAAATACAAACAGCTCTTCCCCTGCCCACACCACAAACTATATACCTGAGTCATTAACAAAGTGTGATTGTTTTGAAGATGTTAATTCTCTGTTCAGCATTTCTAGTTCAAAATACACTTTATGCAGCACAGACAAGGAAAAAAAAGATCAATTAGCTTTATATTTGATTGTAGGATGTTTCTCTGACTTGGTCTAAGCTTAGGTAAGAAAACCAGCTACTCAACTCATGTCAGCCACATTTTACGGGGCTAGGGGAAATACTAGCATGTTCTCCTTCAATGAACAACAGCTTGAATATTCAGCTTTCTATCCATTGCTTTTCCTATTACACTGTTTCTTCTGGACCCTGAGCATGTGAGTGACATAAATGCAAAAGCCTGAGAAGCATGCAGCTGAACACGAAGGCAATACATAAAAGGAGGAAAGGGGAGTGAGAAAGAAAGTTACATACTGACAAGTGGATGGGTATGAGTCTTTGGGAGGGTCAGATGTGATTACATGTGTGGTAAGCAGACTGGAACAAGGTGTGACTCCACAGATTAAGGCTCCATGAACTTCCTTAAAAAACACCTATAAAATTCACCCTCCAGTGAAAACTTGGCTTAAAATGTATTTCAGCCTGGCTTAGTTAGGACGCAGTCATGCAGAATGAGAACTGGATAAAAGACTGTAAACAAAGCCTAATGATAAATGCAGTGCATCAAACTGTGGGATGGTGCCAGAGCTCTGGGTGCCCGAGATCTGGTATTATTTAGCATCTAAATTAATGAGATGGAAGTAGTAAACAAAATGATTAAATTCACAGATCGTACTAAACTAGGAGTTAAGAACATCAGTCAGGAGACAGCAGCAACATAAAGTGACCAAGAAGCCTTAGTAAATGGTTCAGAAAAACATAGTAAGATTTTGAGATTAAAAGGCATGGTAGGAAAAAAGTTTGCAACATCCTTCTGGTATCAAAGGGGAGGGCTTAGGAAAGACAGCTGTTGGAGGAGACCTGAGGCTTGTCATGGAGTGTAAATTAGGTAGGAGTTTGTATTTTTGTACAATTGCAAGGCACATTTATGTAGCTTTGAACTGCAGAAGTCAAGTCACCTCCTCGTGAGCGCACAGAAATTTAGAAGAGGGCAGGCAAAGTGCATCTGTCACCTCTGCAGGACCCTAACCCCGTGTGCACTGAGCTGGGCAGAGCAGGGACAGCCAGCACTGGCCACTACTGCCCAGCCACCAGCCCTGCAGGAACTGTCTCCTCAGCCTTGGGGTCCCTCTTACCTTTACTCTTGCTGATCTCACAGGCAGTGCCACTGTAGCCAAGGGGACACAAGCACTCACACTTGGTTCCTGAAAGTAAGGAGAGATGGTGGGATTAGAGACTTCAAGTCACATTGCCTGGCAGACACTCATTTTCTTTTCA
Source organism: Actenoides hombroni (assembly GCA_024336885.1). Lineage (NCBI taxonomy): Eukaryota > Metazoa > Chordata > Aves > Coraciiformes > Alcedinidae > Actenoides > Actenoides hombroni. The sequence goes on along the minus strand of WUAM01000143.1, from coordinate 17,149,805 downwards.
GTGCTTCATCTTCTGTGGGGGAAGGACAGCGGGTGAAATGATTTCAGCATTTTTCTCTGACGGTGAAAGTATGAAACAGCAATAAAGCAAGGGAGCTGTGACTGCCCTGCCGCCTCTCTCCCCTCCCTGGCCATTTGTTTCTGCCACTGCACTGCAGCTCACCCTCAGCCTCACTGGTGCAGTCATTCAGCAAGCCAGGGTACCACCTCTGCTCCTCTCCAAAACAAGACGGCTTGGTAGAGCTGAGGAGGAGTAAACTGCAGCTCGTCCAGGAACGAGCACCTACAAGAGACGCATCCCAGCTTGGCTTTGTGGCAGAGAATACCATGATACCATTGACACCATGAATTCCATGATACCCCATGCAGGCTGCCCAGGTCTGTGGTGTGCATCCCACAGCAGGACTCCGGAGGAGAGCTCCCACTCAGGAAAATGAATGGTCATTTAAAACCTCTTGTTGAGAATATACTAAATGAAAGGCTAACCTGACTTAGCCCCTAAAAAGTTATTTAAAGGATCCTTCTCATAATTACGCTTGTTTAAGTGCTACAATCAACTGGTACCTGAAGCCATCGTTTCTGCATTAGACACATTTAGATGATAACGATTCTCATCAGGACTTTTACACATGCAGATTGGAATTAGGCACTTGACAAAATGGTCCCTTTGTTAGAAGCTCTCATCACATCATATATCTCTGTTTAGGCAGAGTGGTTTTCATTCAATTTGATTATTTTTCCCCTTCATTTTTAAATCACAGCCTGCTTAGAAAGGAGGACAGCTTCTATTAGAAATGGGGGGGAGGTGATGGTGATAACAGTGCTTGGCACTTACATGGTGCTTTTCATCTTCAAAACACTTTTACAAACACTAATTAATGCTGAGACTAGTCACTTCTCTAGGAGGGTGGAAGCAATCTTAAAAGCAAAGGAGGAGACTTAAAGATGTCAAGGTTTGGGTCTTTTTTAATGCATAATTGAAAAGGAACAAATTCTTCCACAAAACCGATACAGATGGTCACTCCCATTAAAAAGACACAACCCTTGACTTTACTGTCTTTACTTACTGATGGCATTCTACAAATAGACTTTAAAATTAAAGATGAAAAGAAATAATTACCTGAAAAAGAAATGACAGGAGAAACTAAAGAGCAGATTACTCGCCAAGCTTCCTTGCTCCCCACAAAATCCCAGCTCATTTCTCTTTAGAGGGTAGAGAAGAGGTGCAAAATCCCCCTACCTTGCAGAAAGGGGATGCCATTGCCGTGGCACGGAGCACAGCGACAGGAGCTGGTCTCCTGCTGAAACTCATCGAGAGCCCGTCGGAGATTCTCTTTCATTGTGATTGCATTAGCAAAGTCACTTGGAGTCACCAGCTGGTAGAGTGGCTCTGCCTAAAGGGAGGGAAGAAACTGCATTTGTTTCCACGCTCAGGATGGTGCTGACAAACGGGCAAAGTGTCCCAGAAATTCCACTAAATCTTTTCTCATCCGTTTTCTTGATACTGATATTTTTGGATCCGATTTGCTCAAACTTACCTTTCCTGAGTGCTCTCTTACTCCGATTTAAGAAAGGTCCCTCCAAAACCCATCCTCAAAAGTCTCCTTCATTCATAAAATCATTGAATGCCTTGGGTTGGAAGGGGCCTCCAAAAGCCACCTAGTCCAACTCCTCTGCAGTGAGCAGGGACATCCTCAACTAGACTGGGATCCTCCACAGCCAGAGGAATGCAGTCACAGGCATGCCAATTTGCACTTTCACCGTAACCACTTCTGACTTTCAAGGCTGATTGCTCTCTTCATGAAGTCAAGATAAAGGTTTCTACTGCCTGCAGAAGGGAGAGGGTTTTCATCCTCATCTGCAGATAGGGTTGGTGGGAGAAGATAAGGGGGTGCACAACACCGGGAACATGCAGGAGGGACCAAGGAGACTTTGACCCACTCATTTATTTTTTTCCTGAGAACAAGAGAATGTTAAGTGCGGTGTCAATCTTACCAGTCACCCACTAATGCCAGTGGGGTGACACTGGGCACAAGTCCTGAGAGGATCCAGCCTGAATTCCCATCCTTGCTGTAGAGATGTCTGCCATACAGGCCACAGCAATACGGTCAGCATGAAAGACCACCCTACTGCTATCACAGGCTCAAGCAGGAAGAAATAGAAGAATGTTCCAATAAAAAAAAATGCTCCTTTCCTGCCGCTGTACATCCACTCTTCATCAGTTATCTGTGATCCATACTTTGCCTTTTGAATTCAGATCATACAAATGAGGAAACACACTAAAAGTGACCTGCCAAGTCCCTTCAGCAGATGATTTATGAACTGATTTGCTTTAGTTTTCCCTAACTAAGCATTCTTGTGCTGACATTTAGTCACACTCTGCTGCTACTTTTGATCTTCAAGCCCCACAGGGATATTGGTATGGAAATGAAGGATTATAGATACCAAATCCAAATTACATCTGTCCAGGGTTTTTCCCTGGGCAGCCTGGCCACTGATTCCAGGCAAGATAAAGAACATCGCCGTTTCTTGTGGGAGAATTTTCTGTGCATGGAATCTAAGTGTGGAGGGTTCTATTTCTGCTGTCTCCTGCCCAGAGACCTCCTAGCACATTTCTGGTAGGTGAATCCACAGCACACCAGGGGCTTGGGAAAGTCACTGCTGATGCAGAAAGTGCCAGAAAGGCACTGCCTGTATTTCCAAATTACTGATTTTTGATTTGCTTAATATTTTTTAGAATTCAACTTTTTTTTTTTAAGAAAAAAATAAAAAGGAAACAGAATTTTCAATGAGAAACAAAGACCTTGTACAGATACATTTTTGCCTAAAATTAAGTTTTATAATGAAATCCCGTTATACAATAATAAAATCAACTTCCACCAGTACCAGTCCAAATCCCTGTTTGAAAGGATGTTGTTCTCTTGCTCCTGTACTAGTCACTCACAGTGAACTTATTTTTACATTAAGAAGGATGAGGCAGAATTGCTCTGTATTTCTGCTTGCCTTTTCCTGTTACAGTGCCTTGAGTTTCTGAAACTCTTTAGGACCAAAAAACCTTGACTCTTCAAAAACTAACGGATATTTTTAAGGTTTAGCTAAGCTGCACAAACATCCAGGCGTGTATGGTGAACTATGTGGCCTTCTGAACCAGAAAGAATTGTTGCTGAATAGTCACTGGTGCTCACAGAAGGCAGGAGGAAATTCAAGGAAAAAGAAGTCCTTATAAAATATAAGGATTTTTTAAAATCCTGCTTATTTAGGATCACAGAATCATTCAGGTTGGAAAGGACCCTTGAGATCATCAAGTCCAACCATTAATCCTACTCTACAAAGTTCACCCTCAACACCACATCTAAATGACCCCTAAACACCTCCAGGGATGGTGACTCAACCCCTTCCCTGGGCAGCCTGGTCCAGTCTCCGACTACTCTTTTGGTGAAAAATTTTTCCCTAATGTCCAGTCTAAACCTACCCTGTTGCAGCCTGAATCCATTCCCTCTTGTTCTATCCCTAATTACCTGTGAGAAAAGACCAGCACCAGCCTCTCTACAATGTCCTTCCAGGTAGTTGTAGAGAGTGATGAGGTCTCCCTTCAGCCTCGTCTTCCTCAAACTAAACAGTCCCAGCTCCTTCAATCGCTCTTTGTAAGATTTATTCTTCAGGCCCTTCACAACCACAGAGTTCTCCACGGTGCTCAGCTAAGTCCAGCTCTGGAGCCCTCAACACAGGAAAGACATGGACCTGATGGAGCGGGTCCAGAGGAGGGACACAAAGATGCTCAGAGGTCTGGAACACCTCTCCTACAAGGACAGGCTGAGGGAGCTGGGGATGTTCAGCCTGGAGAAGAGAAGGCTCTAGGGAGACCTACTAGCGACCTTCCAGTACCTGAAGGGGCCTACAGGAAGGCTGGAGAGGGGCTGGTTACGAGGGCCTGTAGTGAAAGGGCAAGGGGTAATGGGTTTAAATTAGAGAAGAGTAGATTTAGATTGGATATCAGGAAGAAGTTCTTTACATTGAGGGTGGTAGAACAGTGGAATAGGCTGCCAAGGGTGGTGGTTGAGGCCCCAACCCTGGAGATATTCAAGGTGAGGTTGGACAAGGCTCTGAGCAGCCTGGTCTAGTTGAGGGTATCTGCTCACTGCAGGGGGGCTGGACTAGATGACCTCTGGAGGTGCCTTCCAGCCCTAGCCATTCTATGATTCTAAGTGAGGTGGAATGAAGTGATGGACACGCTACCTTGAGCTGTATGATTTCGGGGTTGTACCGCACGGCATCTCCCCACTCCTGCATGAGCGCAGCCGTCGGCAGGTCTCTGTAAGCCAACGTGGTGATGTGTTCGCTCGCTCCGCCACGCACGAGGACGATGAAATCTTCCACATACTGCTTTTTGGAGGTGCTGTCTGCAAAAACGGAGTCAGAAAGCGGCCAACTCTGCTCAGGTATGTCTTTGTGGATTGCAGCTGAGATACAAGCTAACAGCAAAACACCCCAGTATATGACCCATCCCATGGAGTGGGCAAAGAAGAAAGGCCCCAAGTGTTTCACACTTGAAGCCTGGTTTCCTACACTGTGTGTCCTGTGACCCTTCTGTGCCCTTGCAGCAATACCCCTGTCCTCCTCTTCTGCACCCTCTATCTTTCCCACCAGATTTCTTCCCTGTGGTCATAAGCTTGAAGGTCTTTCCACAGCTTCATGGTCCTCATGACCATGACCATTGCCTCTTCTCCTCTGCATATCTTCAGGTGTTCCCTCCTCTCACTGCACCACCTGCAGCTTCCCATATGACCCCCGAGGTTCCAAAACACCAGGACCTCCTTGCTTTCCTCATTTGGGCTTTTTTGGGTGAAAAAAAGAGGCATGCTGAGCTGCTCTGCTGAGGGGTGGGTGGACTGGTAACACAGCACCAGCCAGGTGGGTAATGGTTGATCTGTCCCTGCCTTTCCCTGGGACGCGGAGCAGATATTTCTTCTCTACCCAGCAAAGAAAACCTTGCAAAAAACCCGACCTTTGAGACCTCTACGTGTCTGTTAATCTTGGCTGGGGTTAGGCAGCTGACTCATGCGAGGATGTTAGGGAGCAGGAAAATATTCCATGATCACAAAATCTTCCTTTCACTATTAGGAAGGCTAGAAATTAAATGGCAGACGTGTTTCATACTTACCTCCAATCTCTTTTAAAAGGGATTTACAGCCAGCTTCAGTCACTCCAAGGCTTAAGTAGACACCAAAAATGTTTCCACCAATGTTAAAGCCACTCTGTGCACATTTCTGGACATCGCTCAGAGAATAACCTTAAATACAAGTCAAAAAATCATTATGTTTTAATACAACTGTTTGATGTTTTATAACCATATACACAGAAAATAGAAGTTGACAAATACTCTTCCTTTGGAAGAACAGATGAGATGAAGAAGCTTTTTGGGGGATATTTAACAGATCTATATGAAATAAAACAAAATCTCTACATTTTACAGAACTCTGAAAGTCTAAGAGTGCAAATGCAAGGTAAAGGTGGGAAGAGGAGGCTTTTCATTACCAACTCAGCTGTACTGGGTTATGCAGAGCTGCAGGAAATATGGGAGTAGAAGTGCTTTATGGCAGTGAATAAAGAGTCTGGCCTGTGACTTAAACCCCAAACGCCTTTGACGAAGGACTACCCACCACCCATCCTCATCATCAGAAGCCAGGCTTTTTAAGAGTAACAGATGAAGCAGGTCTTCCTCCCTTTGCTAGCTCACAGCTCCAAATCTTTGCTGCCAGAAGAGCCTTAATTGTTGCATGGAAGTTTCTCCACGAAGCTCTACTATATTTTTTTTCCTGGCATATAAGAACTTACCCTAAAAGTCTGCAAAATGAAGGATGTTCTTCCCCAAAGTCCTCTCCAAACTCCTTGTTGTCCTGACACTCAGGAATACTCAAGCAGTTACCATGGTGAAATACCAGATAACACACTCAAGTATCTCTTTTCATTCTCTGCTTTTTTTGTTGTAATCTACAATGCTTCCCTGAATTCTTTTTTAGTTGAACTTGTGTCTTGATGACACTAATGTTTACATGAGCTCACAATGCAAGTATCACTGTGTGGCTGTCCTGTTCCTATGCTCTTCTCGTACATCTGACGTTGGCCAGTTTCTCAATCAGAGAAGAGGATGCGCTGAGTTTTGGGTTGATGCAGGGTGGCCTCTATTGTTCTTCACAGTCCATATGCACCTGAAGGAAGGAACCACTATTTTATGACACCCTTGTACAGTACAATCCAGACCTCTCTCCTGCTGTCTCTCCCACAGAAAGAACCAAATAATGAACCACAGACACATCTGGCACATTGGATTATATGTGAAAGCAGTGCACGTACCAACCACGTGACACAGCGTGTGATACTAGATCTGCAAAACAAGACTTTGATTTCCAGATTTGATTTTTGTTTTGAGTATCTGAAACCTGTACCTAAATTCCGTCTCTCTGGGCTGTACCTGACCACAGGATAAGCAACTTCCTAGACAGCAGAAGAGCAAACAGACTGAGCATCACACACAGCAGAGTCCACTAAATGTTTTCACAGACAGTGAAGGCAGTTCCTCACTCCCATGCCAATGAATAAATAAGAGAGTGCAGCTATTGATTAATGTCACACGGCTCGCTCTATCTTACCCAACAATCATCATTTCTCTCAAAAAAGGAAGCCAGAGTCAAAGAGTAAGAGCAGTGTCAGGCACAAGAGTCACCCAGCAAATTATTTACTGTTTCCTACATGCTGGAAAAGCTCTCGAGGCTAAAGGTGTCTCAAACTGTCACTTGAAAGGCAATGGAAAAAAAACTTAGGTGAAGGTTTTCAAAGCTAACAAAAGCTTTAAGCTACACGATTCTCATTCATCTCAACATCTTGTCAGTCTCCAAAACATGCCATCTGAAATACTTGCTACAGGGCCCTTCTTGTGAACTGGCAGCACCCACGGCTTGAGAGCTAGAGAGATGAAACTCATGATGCTGAGCAGGCTTTGAAAACCAGGCTCTTTATTCACTTCCATAAAGCACTTCTACTCCCATATTTCCTGCAGGCTTTTGTTGAGATGTTGTTGACTCCTACCATCTCTTTCCTGACCCCAGACCTGAACCATCACTGGCTGCCTGCCGAGGGGTGTTCCCACTAAAAATCTGGCCCCGAAGCTTTTTCATAACCATCAGATGCTCCTACCTGCCTTTTGGAGCTCATTGCTGTTCATGACTAAAGTATATTCATAGATGCCACCGACGGTAGCTTCCGTGATGTAGTGGGTCCCATAGTCTCTGTAGAGCTCTCTGTACTCCCCATAGCTGTACTCTGAGGGGAGCTGATGAAGTCTCTGCAGGAACTCGTAGTGCAGCATCAGAGCTCGGGGCTTCAGCTTATAAACGGCAACAGCCAGCTCAGAACGGGCATGAATGAATTTGCTGGACTAGAGGAAATGCACAAACACAGGAGGAAACAGAAGTGAGGGATATCATTCTTGTGACAGAGTGTAGCTATTTGCTATGAAGCAATTAACGCTGGTCAGGATTTATCACTTGAACAGTTTGCACCCGGTAACCTTTTAATTTAGCAAAACCAAATCTTTTAGTAGTGAAGCTTCTGAAAATCAGGATTCTGACTGGTTTTAGAGAGGGAAGAAGGAAGGAAATACACCCTCTACAGGTGAGGTGATGGCTGGGGCCATGACGAAGACATGGGGAAAAGCAGGCTCCAGGCTCTGCTCTGACAGACTCAGGACACAAACAGCACCCCACGAGACTGCTCCACCCCTAATAATATTAACCAGCCTTTGTTTCTCACAAGCTTTCTCCTGAAAAATTCTGACATCTGAAATCATGATGATTTATACGTGAAATGGTAATTCTCTGGATGATCCAAGATAATATTTACATTCCACAGAACATGCCATTAACAAAACTCAAAGGAAAGAAGAAACCACACACACACACACGTCTCTGTATAGATATGTGTACATGGATAAATATTCTATCTCCCTTTTCTGACATAAAACTCAGGAACAGAAGGTCTTTCATCATATTCAAAGGATTTAGTGTCCAGTTGTTTGGGCCAGCAGGACAAGCACAGCAGGATGTGTGTGTGAGGAGCGTTCTGTATAGAACTCTGTAGATTAAATAATCAAGTCGGGACTTAGTATTGCATTTCTTTATGGATTGGGTTTCTTGTCACGGGGAATGCCTCTTTGTAGGAAGCAAATGCAAGTTTAATAGCACCAAGGAATACTCTGCCATTCCCAAGTGGACTTTATACTGAGGGGAGAGACATAGGTCAGTGATACCATTAAACCACTGACACGAGCAAGGTTTGTTTGCGGCAATAACAGACCAAAAAAAGAAATCAAATGATGCGTGCATTACCTCAGACTGCACCTCATAGACTTACAGATTAATGCCTCTCCAGTCAGCTGAAAGCCTCCCCCAGATCACAGTGATGACCAAATTGCCGCAGACGAGACAGGAGGTGACCGTGCCACCCGTGTTTTGTGTGGTGTGTGTGCTGAGCTGGAGAGCGATGTACTCGGCAGAGAGAGCCCATCAGCCGAAGGCAAAGGGCACGTGTTAGTCTAGAATTAAACCCACGGAAAGCCTGCTAGTAGTTTTTGTTCTCTGCTGCTGTCAAGCCTGCCCTACAGCTGAGCAGCTTGGCTCCACCGTGGGCATTATCATTCGCTGAAGAGACAAGCTCCTGCCTTGCTGAACGCACCTAAAAGAGGGGTGGCCCTTCACGTGGGAGATGATGCTCTGCAGTGATTGCACAGACACCACCTGTCCACACCACAGACTGGTTTCTGCACCGTGTGTACAGGTACAGAAATTCCTGGAACTGCAGAAAATCCTATTTGCCCTTCTTTCACCCCAGATTCTTCTATTAGTCACTGTAGTTCAGCCGTAGGGCAGAAGGAACTCTGGGCTCCTGGGGTCATTAGCTAAACCCCAACTCTACCTGTGCAGATTCCCTTGGAGGAGTCACTTTGTTGGTTGGACTCCGTCACCTCTCACCTGCCAGCTGCTCTGGCATCAGTGGTGAGAACTTTTTAATGTCTGGCAGGGCAAGGTGCACAGCATTCCATGGCCGGGGTGCAGCATAAGCACCCTCTTAGGAGTGTCACTTAGGAGTGTCTCCTGCTAGGGAGTTCATGGTATGGAGGGGAGGCCACTTGAACCGGCTTCTTAGTTCCATTTTTTCCACAATGACTTCACTGCAAACATCCAAACACGGATGCCCAGAAGGAAAGTGGACAGACTGCACTTGACTGTGGTTGATTTTGGTGGTTGGGCAGTCCTGTTCCTGGCTGATCGGTGAATGAAAAAGCTCCTGGGCGCTGTAAACACAAACAAAGGCATTGTGGCCTTAGTAAACACCTGACCGATGCAAAGGGCAAAACGTAACCAGGAGGAAAGATTTCATTTATCCTAGACATGGCTGCTGACCTGATGATGAAGATCAAACCAAAAAACACACACGCACACACACAACACGTTAGCAGAGAATTAAGTGGAGCAGCGCTTACAGTCGAAGAAAATCTTTTCATCCTTTGAATGAACTTCTTGAACCTGTTGTCATTTGAATTGTAACCGAGTTCAAACACTCCTGTTATTTTTATACCAAAGCTGAAGCTAGACTGCGCAGCTTTTGCCTTCAGGACACTGCTTTCATAATTTGAGTAGGAGTCATATTCAGTCATTGTAAATTCATATTTGCCTGTGGTCTAAACAGAAAGCAAAAACAACATGTTTAATTTCCTGCACAGCGATTGTATACCTGAAGCATGGGGAAGGAATTCAGGTACAAATATACTTGTGAATTAATGCTTGCACTTTGAAGATGAAAAGCCTTTTATAATTGCAAAGCACTATTATTATTAACGCAGATACTTGAAGAATACTAGATTTACAGTAGCAGGGAAGTGACTATCTCCTCCATACTGTAAGGACCTCAGGCTTTCACTTACTATGTCAATCTTATGCAAAGAAGGTGAAACCTTCAACAAAGGCATCAATTAAAGCATGAATTCTAAAAAGAAAAGGTTTCCTAGTGGGTGACACTGAAAAATACCGTGCTATGTCATCAAGAGCATTAAGGTCAAATATGTAATATTTGAAAGACAGCTTTGATGCACCACAGAAATGAGCTTTCACACAAAGCAAACGGTGTGCTGCTAAATCCTCGGCTGCTGCACAAGGACAGCTTTCCCAGCCTGGCTCTCAAGGCATTTGCTCTACAATTCTGTCTAAAATCAACCTCCCCCTGCCCACAGGGTGACTTCTGGACCCTCCTGGAGAGATGGCACCAGGAAGTTTAGGCTGTTTTTGCCATGACAAGGTCCAAGGGAACACTGCCAATCTCTTCCAGTGCTCACAGGTATTATAAGGGGATGTCTCCAGCTTCATAGAGAGCGTGAGGTATGATGATGTTCTAGAAGTAGGCCTAAATTCAGTCTCATCCCATTTGGTCTCACAAATAATTTTATAACGCTTTATAAAATGATTTAGTAACAAAGCTTTATCAGTATTGCATACTAAGTTAATTGGACTATAGCATGCATGTTTGTTTGTAGACAAATCTGACACGTACCTCTGGTGTATAGCTTTCTACATTGTATGGCTTTCTGAATCTCGTGTCCGCAATATAATGGGGAGAACAACCCCCTGCATAGTACCTGTGATCAAGAACTAATCCTTCCAAGTTGTTTGTGAAGATATTTAACCTGCACATGAAACATAACAGCAAAACATGAAGATTATCATCGATTTAGAGGTAAAAATCAAATGCCTTGGCTGAGAAAGGCAAAAGATTATTTTGACTGGCTGAGGGCTCTTTGTTTCATACTTCTTCATCTTGAAACCCCAAGAGAAAGTTTTGCCTGACCCGTCTGACTATCCAGTTACTCCAGAAAAACTTGACTAACAAGAAAGGAAAAGAGAGTCAAATTTTAACACTTCAATGAGTATGAAGGGCAATTTTCACCCATCCACAATGACATTAGAGCATTACTGCCACCATCACTGGCAACTTTTGTCACCTTTACTGGAACTCTCTGGGAAAGGCAGAACAAACTGGACTAGCCAAACCCCCACCCACCAGGTTGCCCACTCCCAGCATCCCCAAATGCCTGCAGTTGTGCAGCAGCATCCAGCAGGATCTTCAAAGATAGGTTTGCCACCCATGTCATCAGTCCAGACTAATTGTTAATTCACATTTCTTTGTTCTGGCTTATCAGCCATAATCTTTGCCAAGTTGGTCAAGGATCAACTAGAGCTTAGTAGACGAGAGTAAAAATTGTCAGGGAACAAGAAAAAAAGGTACTCAAGCAATTGTCCAACTAATCCTTGAAATCAGCAGGAAGTTTTCCTTTGATTTTAGTGGATGATGGACAGAAATCCTAACCTCTCTGCTCTAAGAAAGGATGTAGCACTGCAGCCCTTTTAGATGAGGTGATTAAACCCCATCATTTCCTTTTCCTATTGGGATCTGTTGCAGTAAAAACCCTCCTGTTGCTCACTGTCACTGACATCACCCTTGTGATGCACTCGTGAAGCTGAGGACTGAGGATGCACACTCGACTCCACAGACTCATACTCAAATAGTAACAAGAGTCATTAGATGAAACTTCATAAAAAAAAAAAGATAAATTGCTAATAGTCCTTGTCATGTCCCTATTAGCTTCCCACGCCTCCGTTAGATCTGCCTCTCCTTATTTTGGGGAGAGGGACTTGCATGATAATGACTGTGAAGCTGTGAAATAGTAACTCTAATTTTAGAACAATCTGAAAAGAAGGGAAGTCCACTAAAAGCAAATTACTGAGCAACTGTAGCTTCAAAGAGATGAGAAGCATGTTCCTATAATTGTCCAACATTATTTTTAATTTTGATTAAACTCAGAAGTACAAAGCATTAGCAATGACATGTGCAGCAGCCATATCTCCAGAGGATATGGAGGAAATGATAATTTTTTCCTTGCAATACAATTTTTTAATTTCCTTTTTTTTTTTTTTAATGTAAAAAGCAATTTTTTTCCTTGCAGAATGAGAAAAAAAACCTCTTTTCTGATCTTATAGAAAGTTGCCTCAGTCTTAGCCTGTAAAAGCTGGATCAATTCAGACCTGGATTTTAATCCCCACAAAGTTGGAGTTTGCCAGCATGAGGGTTAATCCTCCCCTGCTCTCACAAAGGACACAAATTCCTCCATCTCCTACTGTTGTGGAAGAAATCCAAGAAATTTTGACAGACACCCCCCCTTAACAAATACACTGTGCAAAAATACAAATCCATAGTCAGGTTCAGATTTTAAGCAATCCAAGATGCTGATTCAAGTCACTCTATAAAGAAGGATGTAACATTATCCTCAAACTTCCCTCCTTCCTTCCAGCAAACCTTCCTTTGCTTTTATTTCAACAGCAAAGTTTGAAGTAGTCTCTCAGTTCCTTAAGGCTGCAACATTCCTGCTCCTCACAAACTGAATTAGGCCAAAGTCGATCTTTACTTTTCTCTGTGCAAAACAGCTGGATTAACAAAACTCTCCCACTGAACAATTTCAGTTGACACTTCCCTCTTTACACACCACGTTTTGGCAACACAAAGAGCACGCACAGGCTCTGGCAGGACATATTTGCAAGGTGAGCTGATGGTCTGCCCAGGGTACACAAGTGCTCCTGGGTACACCTGGGACTTTTTCTCACCTCATCTCTTCAAAAGACTCATGGAGGCAATAAGGATTTTCCAAGTGGCCTTTGGATCAGGACCCCAAAGTCTGTCAGATCCTAACTTCTGGAGACATCAGTGGCTACAGGTTCTCTCTGTTCAGTCTTTATGTCTGAAGCCACATAGGATCATTCTTATCCTTAAGTAAGAAAACCTCTCATCAAAATCACTGGCTTACCCTTTGGCCAGATTCTCTATCCCCCAGTACTGCTCCATCTTCTGGTCACATTTTTTGAACACTTTCTTGCAGTTTTTTTCATCTGACTGGTCCCCGCAGTCATCATCTCCATTACAAAGCAGCCTCCGCGTAATGCATCTCCCTAGAATGCAAGGTGTCCATTACTCATAAAACAATCTAATATCCCCTGATTCAGAGTCTAGAAACAAAACAAGACTCCTGTAACATATGGTTCAAATCTAGCTGGAAATTACTGCTTCTCTTCCTTGGATCACCAAACTCCATCTGCTCAGTTCTGCTCAAAACTTTCATAATCTTAAAATTCCTTGGTCAACCTACAAAAAACAACCCCACCACACCCTAATTAAAAGTATAAAAAAGAACAGAATTTCTTTGTTGCTAAAACTTTTTCATTTTGAGAAAAACGTGCTGGAGACTGTTCAGCAGACCTTGTATGTGGTATTTATATTTTCCCCCTTCCCAAGTCCGTAATGACCAAGTCATTTTTCAGTCTCACCAAAAGACTAGCCTGGGGGACACAGATCAGAGCCACTTTCCTCTGCCCCATCTCCTGGGCTGAGCTCCTCCTGCCTTGGTGCCCTGCTCCCTGCACACTTCCCTCTCCGCTGCCAGGGTGAAGATGCAAAGAAGAGGCAGATCAAAATTCTGGATACAGATAACTGCTGCCTTGCTCCCCCACACTGCTTACAGTGACCCTGACTCATCAGTCCTTGGTAGGGGTGAAGGGAACTGCTACGAGGACCACCATCATAACCTTCTGTGCTCGTGGGTGTGTGTCAAGGATGCCCAGTGCACGTTCTCCTCTTGTGGTACCGATATAACTGAGGCTTAATTTCCTGTTTGGAGACTTTGAAGACAGGCTCTAAGAGTGACAGCTGTTGGCCAAAAGACTTCCACTCAAAATCACTAATGCAAACATGACACAAGCATGGATGGACCTGTGTCAGCTCCTGACATCTCTCTGGCCCAGCAAACTCTTGTAGAAGCAGAAAGTTCAGCATAGTGGTGTCAGAGAGACCACCTGAGCACCACCGCTCCTCACTCTAAGTCCTTACCTGTAACTGCACACACGAAACCTTCACATCTGACTTTATTCCTGCAAGGATTGTTTGTAACACAGTCTTCGGTTTCTTTGTCAGCATAATCACAAGGATCTCCATTGAACTGAGAAGGTTGTTCCAGGCGGGCAAATCTGTACTGTGATAACATGAAAATTATTGACTCAAGTGTACAGAAATTGTGAATTTTACGCTTCCCTAGTTAAAAAAACCCAAACTTTGTGTCAGGGAGCTCTGATCTAAGAGTACTGGCATATAAAAAAAACAATGCGTCGGCAAAGAAGTGTGATGCTGGTAACGAGCCTCATTTCAAAGGTTTCTGATCTGTGACAGTTTTAATTTTACTAAGGAAGGATTGAGGATTGGAAGGGATGAAGGAAAGTTTGCTTTCCTATGACAGTTTGTTTAAATGAGCCTGACAGCGTAGTGCGGGCATTTGCAGGAGTAAGGAAGGATTCAGTTACATCTCCTCTCTTTCAATTAGCGCTGGTAACGACATCCCTTGTTATTTTCTGTCAGTGTATTTACTTGGCCCTCTGCATCATTAGGGATTTTTTTCCGCCCACAACACTGCTGTGAAGCAGTCAATTACTCCATCCAATATGTTAGCCCTCCTTTTTTTCCCAGCTTTTAAGATTAACTCTTTGATAAGAAGCTTCCCTCCCATCACTGGTTATTCTCGCTTAAGCCTGGGAATGGCTCCTCCAACTTGTTAGCAGAAGTCCCTCTAACAACAGGGATTTTGCTCTTCACACTACTGGGATCATTACTCGCATTTGATGGGGCTTCTCGGGTAGAAAATACTCACTGGCAGACAAGAAAAAGCATCTTAATCCTGAGAGGCACCGAGTGCCTCCAGGTCCCACAGGCGCCCGTTACTGGGGATGGTGCCTTGCACTGATGCTGGAAGAGGACTGTTGGAAAGAAAGTCCCTGCAAAGCCTGTCCTTCCCACCTGTGTTTTCATCAACACTGGTCTTACACCTTCTCAGGACAGCAAGGCAGCCTGGAAAGCACTGGAGTTACTGGGGGTGGTGAGCTGGAGAGCTAAAAGGCACCTGAAAGCAAAAGCCTGCAGTCTCACCGCACAGGGCTTTCCTCGGTAGCTACCCCACAGACAAAAAAAGACTAAGGTCTGGAAGAGGTCCTGCCTCCTTGTTTCTCAGGCTTCATGCCTAGACCACAAACACTCACCCTTTTCTTTTGACAGGGATCACACTTGCTCCACGAGGACCAGGCGGAGAGCACACAGTCGCGGGGCTGCGGCGGGTTGCTCACAGACCGGGCATGCCTGCCATTGGCCATGCTCTCGTTGGTGCCACTGAGGTTAAGGGACTCCTTTTCACCACTGCATTCAACAACATGAGAGCTTCAGGGGTGTGAAACCACTCAGCTGTGAGGACAGAGGAACTTGGCCTATACCTGTGCAAAACTACATGCCAAAAAGAACCAACTCTTGTTAGACCTCATCAAATCTGCCGCGCAACCTCTAGATTTCTCTCGTTTCATACTGGAATGGATTCGGTAGGAAACCTGATCCACTCTTCAATGCCCAAGAGTGGACCCCATCCTTTACACCACCACCATGAAAGTAAGTCTGCAGAGCTCTCAGGACAGGTGACTGTAGGACACACTTGATCTAGCCAGCACGGGAAACTCAGCCCATGTCCCACCAACCTGGGATTCATATCAAGCTGTGCTAGCCCTGAAAAATGACCTGTCCATACAGTCAGCAGTAAAATCTGCACCATCAGTCGCTGCCCTTGTCCTGTCACTCCCTGCTGCTTGCTGTGTGGGCAGCACTTTGGCACCTTGCCGTCATACATAACGAACATCTCTGAGGTGGGACACCTCCGTGACAAATCCCAGTCGCAATGCTAAGGGCTGGTGTGCACTCACCACTTCTGAAAACCAGGCTTAAGCACCTCCCTTTACCCAGCAGCCTATTTTTTCTCAAGCTGCCCAAACCCATTAGTCTTAGACTCTTTTCTCAGCTCACAATAGAGAGTCATTAACCCATTAATCCCATTCATCCCAGTAATGAACCTAAACCCCAAGTGTGAGTCTTTACGCTTCACCCCAGCTCCTCTCTTGCCCTCTCACGTGAGAACTGTCTCCAGGGTTTCCATGATGCCACAGATAAAATGCTGCTTACGCTTTTGGTGGATTCAGTGTTTCTGATTAAATCCTCGTTCCAGACAAATGCTTCCTTGTAGCATTTAATCTATGTGGGAAGCTTTAGCAAAATGTTGACTAATAATTAGTTTCTTTTCATACCCGTTTTGACAAGTAAACTACTGCAGTAGTGTTCCCAGTTCTTCCACCAGGACAAGAAGCAGCATCAGCTGAAGCTCTAAGTAGTGCCTGGCAAGGGGCCCCCATTACTGCATATTAAAAATCACACAGAATAAAGGAATTACAGAAAACTCATCTGCTCGCTGAGGCATGAAATCAGAGCTCAAAGTTCAGAGAACAGTGGGAAAATATAGTTAGATTGGAAAGATTACAGTCACTGATTGACCGCAGTCCTCTGAAAGAGCAAAATCTATTAAGCTGGCAGAGAAAAAAAACAACTATCAGCCAGATTCTCGCCATTTATATACTCAAAGAAAACAAATCTCCGTCTCTCCAGCACGCTGTGGGCAGCTAGCGGGGGAGGAGGCGGCGTGTCGCAAACACAGTCCCACATTACAACATGACTGTGGCAATTTGTTGCCTTGGATTTATCCAACAGGATTACTTTTCTAAAGGCAGACACACCGGACCCAGTTAACTCCAAGACGACGTCTTTCGCTCGTCATTAGAAACACGCGAATCGCTCAAGACAGCAATTACGTGCCATACAACGTGAAAAGCAGAGAGCTTGTAATGACTTTTTCACTCTTTAGCATATCAGCCCTTGGACAGGGGCTATAGAAACATTCACTTACCCAAAGCACTGGCCGCCGAGCACGGCACAGAGCAGCAGCAGTCTGATGGGGTAGGGAGCAAACGCGGGACGCGCCGCGCTCATCGCTCCGAGGCACCGGTGACGATTCGAAGCCGTCGCCGCTTCCATTCCCACTGCCGGGGTGGTGGGTGGGGGTTGAAAATGATTCAAGTAGCAAAAGATAAATCACCAGGTCTTTTTTTTTTCCACACTGTAAACAGCAGCTGACCCACCACCTGGCAGATTCGCAAGGTAAATGTTGCAATTGTCGGCACTCGGCTTTCCAGAGGCGAGCAGGAAGCAAGCAAAGATCTGCCCAGAAGCAATTTACACTGCTCATTTGTAATGCTCCTTTCAAGGGATGGGGAAAAAAATGAGTATTTCAACAAACGAAACGTACTCGAGTCTCGGCAAGAGGGAAGCGATAAGTGAAGTCGGCTTTCTAGGAACAGAGTGCCAAATAATTTATCGCTGCTTTTGCCGCCTTCCCGAGCAAGGCCAAGCATGAGGCATGAGCAGCCATTCTCACGGCTCAGGGAAAGCCTTCAGCCCCGAGAGTGCCCTGGGCCATCTCTCACCAGGGCTCGGGCTCATGCTGTAGGGGAAGACAAGGCCCCCAGCCCTGGCTGGGCCCTGCCATAGGCATTCTCTGCTCCACACACCTGAAGTCCTGAGCCCATGGAAGCAGACCTGTCAGGGTATCACATCAATTGTCTCGGTGTCTTCCAGCTACTACACTGAGTCATCCTCTCTCTTAAAATGGTCCTAACTGAGGCAGAAAACTTACCAATGGCTGATTCCCATCAGTTCAGTTGGGCTTCCAAAGGATCTTCAAAACCTTGCAGAATCTTTCTTCGGTTGCCTTCACATCCCAATGCTTCTCACTTCGGGTATGGCTTTTTGAGTCCTGAGACACAATGGTCTTTCCCTTCATTCTCCTTGTTAGGCTTAACCTACAGTGAGTGTCTTAGAGGGAGAGAAGTTCTCTGAATCCATGTTTCCCTGTAC
Source organism: Actenoides hombroni (assembly GCA_024336885.1). Lineage (NCBI taxonomy): Eukaryota > Metazoa > Chordata > Aves > Coraciiformes > Alcedinidae > Actenoides > Actenoides hombroni. Next base: position 17,131,884 of record WUAM01000143.1, on the reverse strand, counting down.
AAAATTGTTAATATCTTTACGTTTTCCTGCCCTTTCTCTTGCTGGACAAGCAGAAGTTCTTTGAAGAGATGCAGTCTCACTCTGTGTGCAACTACAGTTGTAGCAGCAGAGTCTCTCACCCTGGGATAAGTCTCAGAGTGTTTCGATGACACAAAGAATAAAGACATTTTCATGTGCTCATTATGGGCATGATGGATGCTATATATAAAATTAATCATATTCACAAATACAAAACAAAGCTGACAACCTCAGCATCATTACCTGGCCAAGTGCTACATCTCCTAGTTACCTTACAAATGACATTACTCTGACTGTGGAACCGCATCCCTGCAAAATAAGCAGCTGGCTGCTGCATCCTTCTATTATGAGCTTGATGCCAATACTTCAACACATGAACTGAATCCTTGTAGGAATCTGCTCTGAATAAGAAGACTGTATTTCAGGCAGCCAGTTTTTTAACCCCAAGTTAGTGAACACACAGGCAGTGACTAACTGCCCTCTAGACACAGAAGACAGACTGTCAGGAAAGATGGCTTAGGCTGTGCAAAGCTTTCTGTTTGCCTTTTTTACCTTATTTTTTTGTTTCGAATGACTTTGCCCCAGACTGAACCCAAGATGTGCCCATGCGATACAGCTTGCTCAACCTTTGACACAATTGATTTAGCTGTTAATCATTTCTCCATGACAAAAAATACCAACCCAGCTCACTCACAGAAAAGACCTCTCCATACACAGGACCGTTGCCTGCTGGGAAATGCAGCTACACATCCAATACTTCGATAAGAGCAAAAGAGAAGCTAAGATTTTAATAAGCACAGAGCACCCTCTAGATTGAGCTGCAAACCATGACAGTGATCCTGGTACGTGCAGATCTCGAGGAAACCTGCAACGTGCTCCTGTTTGTTGTGTTGCCTCTCACCACACACAGCTTAGTGGTAACACACCTAGTGCTCAATGAGCAGAAAGAAGTCAGGTTAAAACAGGCGCAGAGACCCAAGAAACAGAATTTCCCAGACGTTCACATACTTTTCACGAAGAGAACTGAAAAGCAAAATCTGTTTTTTTCACATAATTCATAATCTGGTTTAATTAGAGGTAGGTCTGCTGTATAAAGGTGATGACAACAATCACAACTCACTTTCCTTGCAGTTTGGGGCTTAGTAGGCCCATGGATCAGAAGGAACGTCACCTTGTAACAGTGCCTGTTGTCTTCTTTGCCCAGTCCTGTTCTTTGTTCGTCGCTGACTGTAATCGCCGTGCCTGTCTGCTGAGCTGAAGTCCCCAAGCACTTAGCACTAACCATGCTGTAAGTCACCCAACGTGGGTTTCATCGCAGTTGAAAATGAAGCCTCGCTAAGTGTCCACTACGAACACAGAGCTGTCAAGGGCAACACATCCTTTGCAGAGTTTGTAACACCAATGTAAGCTTGTGACCCCTTGCCCTCTGTAAGTAAAACCTGTATAGTTTCACCAAACACGACTTTTTCTTCTTCTTCTTCTTTTTTTTTTTTTTTAAGGGCAGTTTCCTGACTGAAGCAAAACTGTGAAACACATGAGAAATTAAAGGCTCTTCCTGGGAAAGGTTAGACTGGAGCCAGCAAGCAGCTGCTTCTGGTATTGTTAGTGCACTTTTCAAAAACAGTTTCTGTTTCTTCTTCTCTGAGACAATCTTTTAATTCCCTGTTTCATAACTTATAACACATTTCCTTCTGCCCAAGAACAAAACTGGCTCATTCAAAGGTAAGAGGAGGCTCACCCATCAATTTTAATGGTAAAGAACATAAGGTGGCAAATGTATGGTAACATTTACAAGTTAGAAGCCCTAAAGAATGTTTTCAAATGTTTATTACAATAGTCTGTGTTGCATCACCGGTTTTGTTACTTATTCAGTTATTTTTTTGGTGGTGAGGCTGGTCTCTGAAAGGCCCTGGACGTAAACCACTCACCTTGTCGAGTTTAATTCTCCTTTTCTGGCTTTCGGGTCACTAAAAATAATGCCTTATCACGACTCAGTCCAAATTTGGCACAGATTCACTTGCTCTGAAAGCTCTAAGTTTCTGTAAAGCTCTTGAGACAGGGGGCTGCAGTAACGAGAAGAATGAAAAACCCACCATGCCCCATCCCTTGCCCCCATCTCCTCTCCATTAGACCTCAAGATAACACAGGCACAAAATCATTTTCAAACTAGAAACAGCGGCTTTTTTTTAAAGAAAAAATGGGACTCATAATCTGAGTATGTCAAATAGTACAGAATTTACAAAAAAGGCAACATCTTAGAGCATTGCGACATCTACTTATTTCTAATACACCTGCCTTCTGACACTGAGAGCTCTTCTTAGACCACTAATGACTGCTAAAGAAGGCAAAGATGCCACAAAAGGTCTTCACACAGCTAGTACCTGGCAATAATTCTTCATCATCCTTTATTTTCACAAATGTCTGAGGCTGAATGGACATTGATTTGCTGCCTGTTAACCTGGTTTTCTTTTAATCTATTGTGATTTCCTTTCTTTGCTGGTGAGAAGTATTTATAGAAGTGGTGCTGCGGGAGCTATGAAATTAGGTTGAAAAGCCAGCAAATAATATCAGATCTTAAAACACCTTTTTTAAAAAAACACATTCTGTACCTGAAAGGCCCTTGAATGCGGAACATTTGAGGCTATTCTTCTTACTGAGATTTTTCAGGTGCTGATAAAACATTTTAAGGGTGATAGATGAGCCACAGGGCAAACACATTCATTGAGATAAGACTATTTAAAGCTCTAAAAATTAATAGCCAGAGAGTCGTTTCACTAATAGACCTGATATTTCCTGCCTTCAGTAGAATAATTTTAGAAAAAGACAGGCAATGTTACAGGTAATCAGGAAATCGTATCAGGATATCTCCCCACATTCCTCACTGTCATGCTGAAATGTATAATTCAGTTTCGCCATGATTTCAGACAGCAAGTAAAGCAAGAAAAAAACTACCCTTTTTCCTTCCCCATGCCAGCTCTTTGCTTTACCTGAGGTATTTAAAAAAACAATAAAATGCTTTTAATGCGATTGATCCTAAAAAGCAAATCAGCACGACAAGACCAACTTGTGGGAGACCTCATCACAAGAGAGTCAACAGAAGTACTCTTACAAATCACGACTTTTGCAGTAGTAACATCAGACCACAGCCGGGACCAGGGCGAGTCCCAGTGATTCCACATACAGGAGAAGAACCAAAAGCCAGACATTGTGCATTCAGCAGCGAGGACAGTGATAGCAACAGTTGAGTACAGACCCCTCGGTAGATGAACCACGCTCCTGCATTCACTCAAACCTTCCATTTTCTAGCTGCCACGGGCACTTAGCAATTTGTTCATTCACCACTCTTTCCATGCTGGCTTAGAGAGACAAATGCAGGCAATGGATTCAAGCCTCTGTAGAAAATTGCCACCAGACATCCCCTTTCATTTCTTGGAAATGATATTCTTCTGACTGAGAACAGTATTTGCCAGAAAACTAATAAATATGAACCTGACAGAAGTGGTTTAGGAAGCAAAGAAAGAAGAAAGGAAACAGTGCATGGAAATATGTATCACAACCTAGAAAAAGGAGAAAAGAGGTTAGCTTATCTGCTGCAGCAACTGTCACCAGGTAGTGATTAAAGCACACAAAACAGCGCCTTTAATCCAACGGAAGCAAGTTGAAATTGCATATTCCCAGCCTATAAAATCAATCGCTTTCCCTAAAGTCACTGACAAAGGAAAGAGAGATCAGAGTCCTCACTTCTGTAAAACCACAAGTTGATTCCGCAAACCGTTTGCTAAATAAATTCCCATTACTGTAGGAGACCATGACCTTAATTAGCATTAGTTAAATCAGGACCATTTCTTCAGCTAGCTGTGTTTGAGTTGGATACTCCCATACGCAATGTAGAGACTTCTAGTGCCCTTAAATTGCAGTAATATTAATGTCATATTAACTGAGCAGCACAATCAGAATCAGATTTTTTTCCCCTTCTGAACAAGTCCAGCACCCAGCCAGGTCCTTCCTCCTCTGAGATTTCTCACCGTCACCAGACTAGATCTCAAACCCTCTAATTCTGACTTTTTAAACTGAGTCTGCATAACAACTGAGCAACACAAGTCGATTTTTCTGCTTTTTCAACATAAACCAACTTCATTTTGGGGATACCAAATGAATATCAGTAAGATGAGATTTGGCCATTTTCATTTAAAACCACGCTTAGCTGCATCTTATCTCACTTTAAGTTGATGTTTTTCGTTGAAAACCAAAGAGCTCATGTTCCTTCTTCCAAGGCTATCCAAATACAGTTAGCAACATACAAAATCAAAACAACATTTATGGTAGCATGTTTTCATCACAACAGAACGACCTTTATTCTCAGGTGGGATCCAGGTAATTCAACAATGTTCACTGACAAAGGTAATGAACGTTTCAGCGTAACCTACTGGATGAGAAAAGGATGAGGCATCAAGAAGAAATACAACAAAATATATGTGTACACATCCACACCTCTCTCGCTCTTCCTGCGTATAGACCTGTACTTCTTACCCTTAAATTTCAGTCTGGTATCTGGTGTATTTTCATCGCTCACTTGGCAAAGAATGGTGCTATTTCTCACCTCGATGGAGAGATCCAGTACTCGGTACTTCTGAATATCAATATTATTTTGCATCAAGAGTTTCACACCAGCAAAACACTTCAGCCTACTCAACACATTGCCCCAACCAGCAGGAAGGTCCCACTGAAACAGAAGGTGGTCTCATTAATGTGTTTTACTGGATGAAGGCTTTGCTCTCAATTCTCTGCACACTACTGGAAAGCTCTGGGGTTTTTCACTTTCAAAACTGTCATGTTTAAATGCCCATTTTTCATTTTAAATCTTACTTGAGGACGAAACTGGCAGCTTCTCATGCCACAAAGGTAGGCCAGTTTTGGTAGCATTGCACAGCGTGGTCCATCCCAGGAGCATGTGATTTTACAGGAGGTGACTAAAACACCTACTGGTTTGGGATGCTCATCCTAAAACATCCAAAAAGAGGCCCAAAATGGGGAGGCAGCAATAAAGAGCAGCAAGTTAAGTACCTGCAAGGTAAGCAACAGTTAAGAGTAAGATCAGGTATTCCCAAAATCAAGGCACAATTTTTTTTCCTCTCCCAGGTATTTCCACTGTGAAAAATATTGGCCACGACAGACACCAACTCTGCACTGTAAGGATGGCAGAACTATGACAGAAGAGCAGAAAGCTATGAAACAAACTTACTGAAATGACGCCTTTTTAAAATGTTTTTATTCATAACAGTATTACATGGTGTGTTACAGAAATTAATGGAAAATTTCTAAAAATTTGTTGGTTTCTGTTGTTGTTGCTGAATGCATTATACATAAAGTTAAAAATAATGTGTCCGCAAATGTTAACAAATGGTCATTATCTGAGGTAAAGTTAAAGTAGGTTTAGAAATGTACTGCAACAGTCATTTTATCTTTCTCATCTTTATTAAAAAAATATGTGTCAGAATGCAGAAATAAAAATGCATGAAAACCACGGAGTAAACATTTTTGCAAAGAAGGTGCCCAGTACGTTATTAAATGAAAGGTTTCATCAGACACTTGGATGACTACGATCTATCAAAATATCTTTTCATGACAGGTAAAGATCAAGAACCTACAGGGGATGGTAACAGGATGGCTGGTGGGATTCCCTGGTTTTTAAATTTAAAGTGACGAATTTAGTGCTAGTGAAGGATGAGGGATTAAACAACTGCACAAGCTGGGTATTTTAGTTATCTACAATACTGGTACAGTGCAGAGGCCTTCCAGTCCTCTCAGCTCAGCATCTCAACCATGACAAGGACGATCTCATCGCATGACAAGACAATTCAGAATTTGTGTTTATTTATGAGCGTTGGAAAAGGTAAGACAAAGGTCCACGGTGATGGTCCAGCTGTGTCTCATGAGACACTAAAATCCCAGCCTCATTCCCTCCGCACCTATTCGTAAATGGTCTGTTTCCTACAAATACGATGTCAACGGATCCTCTGAGACATAAATCTCTTCTTTTTCTTTCAGCATTTTACCCCATCACTGGAAATGCACTGACGATACTAAACCTCAAATGTCTACGATGAATCAAAATTGTCTTCGTGGTTCCATACGTAGGGCAAAACCCAAAAGAGCCACTGAGGAAGAAAGTAGCACCACTGTGCAAATTAGGAAAATATTCTTAAAGAGATGTCCTTCCAAAATGCTTTTACCTCTGCTTTTTACCCTGAAACACTCAATCCAACAAGTTTTAATTTATCTTCTCCGGTTCAAAAACTTGATCTTTCTTCCAATGGGAAAGTAAGATTTACTACAAAGCTGTTTGCACATGACTAAGGAACAAGCATCCAATGACCATGAATGGGGTTAAAAGTTCTCTTCTCTTCTCTGCAGGTTCATTAGGTCTGTTCACAGCTAATTTTTCATTCACATACATTCTGTAACGCACATTTCTCTAATTTCTCTAATTCAAAATAAAAGACTGGAATCATGTTGTGAGATTTGGTTGTTCATATCAACAATGACCACCCCAGCTATTTTCTGTCTTCTAAACCATTTTTAGCTTATAGTAGAGATGAAAGAAAGTAAAACATTTGTAACTCCAGGCCTATTTTAATAATGACAAAAATGTAAATCCTAATGTGTCAATTTAAAAACAAAATCTGCACAATAACCCTAAAAACTGATTAATCATTTGATTTCTTAACCTTTTTTCCTTTTTCTATTTTTTTCATTTTTCCTTTTTTTTTTTTCCTTTTTTTTTTTTTTTTTTTTTTTTTTTTTTTTTTAAACCACTAAATTTAATATATTTTTACCTCTTAGTAACATCAGGAAAAAAC
>WUAM01000143.1:17084593-17124906 GCA_024336885.1 Actenoides hombroni | reverse complement strand
CCACAGCGAGAGGCTGAAGTGCAGCGGGGGGTGGTACGTTGAGATGAGCCACCGGTTTGGAGTGAAAGGACGGGGGATGTGAAGAAACATGGCTATCCTTCTGAAAAAGCTTAGCAAAGCTTACTTTTTTTTTTTTTTTTTTTTTTCTTTTTAGTGTTAAACCACTAAATTCAATATACTGTAACTGCATAGGAACATCAGGAAAACACATTTGACCTGTATAACAATTCTCTGTAGGGCAAAAATATATAGATTCTTTATGAAAATCATGTGCTAAACATATGAACCCAAACACTGCACTTTTGCTTCATAAATGTAAAAAAAGGAAGTTTTAAATTCTTTTGTTCGGTGTGTAAACAGTTTGATGACTTCTATGCAGAGGTTCAAAGGAATGTCAATGAAATGTGATTTCTGGTAAGTGGAGTATGTCCGTGTGATAATGCCGGATCATAAAATCGTGTATTCCCATTAATTTCACTAGTAGCTGTCAAGCTGACTGCTTTTGGCAAATGCACTTGAGCTTCAGCCCGTTAGAGTAAGCATGTGAAAAGACGTACGTGATGTGAGAACCACAAACTGGGTTTGCCACACCTCCCAAGCACTGCAACTTGCTACCTTCTCTACTGTGTAATGGCATTAGTAAAAGAATTTTCATAACATTTATATTTACAAAAAAAACCTGGCAATTTTCATTCGAACTCCTTAAAGCCATTTCCCCTTAAACATTTAAAGAGTTTAACAGTAAGATTTTTTTTTTTCCAGTTATAAAATAAAAATCCCATTTGATTTTTCTGATGTACAAAAAGTGATAAAGATGAACAATTTGATCACAGAATCAGTTTGTTATTCCAAAATCCATGTCATCCTTGTCCCATTTGTCAAGTCCGCTCCATCCAAATTCCTAAACCAGAATCATACCAGTATTATTTGGCAAATGATTTTTTTTTTTCATCAAAAATGGCACACAGAGAAGAAAACACTTGTCTGCATAGCATTACAGCAGCAAGATATTGAAGAAATAAAAATATTCCTTTTCTGCACTTTGAGTTTCCTAGGAAATACTGACTCTTTCATCTTTCCTCAGTGGGACTCGATGTCCTTTCTCTACCCACAACTTGAGTATTCAAACAGAAAGCAGCATTTCTTCCTCACGATGAATTGAAAGGTCCATTTGGCAACATTTTCAGTCAGGATGGATACAGAACCGAGTTTTATTCTGTGGTTTCAAGTTAGGAATCGTTTCCGCAGGAGGCGTTTTGCTGTTGGATCTGTCACGCGTACAAAACTACAGGATAAGAAATACCAAAAAAACCCAAACCCAACAAAAAACAAACAACAAAAAAAAGACATTGCCAGTATTTTTTCCTTGTTTAAATATGTCTACGGGGGGAGGGTGTGGCCGGGAGTGCAAAGGCAGGATCAGCCTGATGTAAATGATGATGAAAAACATGTCACCATGACATAAAAAGTGCTGACTTGTGCCCAAAAGGCTGTTGAATGATAATGCCACTGCTACATACAGACTCTGCTTTTTGCTCAAAAGAAAAAGAATGTCTAATGCTTAATGAATTTCAGATGCTCATTATTTATATGTGGCATACAGAAGATTAACAAATGTTTAAAAGAAGAGCGTGGAGTAAGATTTCCTAGTCTGGATACCCATGACTTGTGGGGATGGGGCTGGACTCGTGGTATGATAAGCAGGGCGAGTTATTTTGTGCTGCCATAGGAATATGCCATTGGTTGCCAAAAATCTATGTCAGGAACACTTGTAGAGCCAGTCCAGGAGTGCAATCATCTCTCCTTGTCAGACAAAAACGATCGGAACAAAGCATGAAAGCCAAAGGCCTGCCAGGTTGTTGGGTTTCATTTGAGTCTGGAGCACCACAAGCCTCTAACAATGCTATTTCTTAGGTCTGTTGATCTGGGCGTAGAGAGGTTCTGCTTCCTGGAGGTAACAAAAATAATATAAGCCAAGATGTCTCCAGACAGTTTTGAGAACATTTTTAGGACATCTGCTTGAGAACAGCAATACCTCGTGAGTCAAAACCCAAAGGCAGCGTTTGTTTGCTCTGCTGCCTTCAGTGATCACGGCACCCGCCTTGAATTGCGAAGAAAATGTGACATTATTTCAGAAAATGAAAGCTTACTACCAATTTCCTCTCCCAGTATTGGCCGTGCACCGATCCTCAGGAGGTATTGCTGGGCACAGACATATGAAGAAATGAAATGATATTTGTATGACTCGATGTTTTGAAGTTTACAGGCCAGAAACGTAGCTGGCGTACAACGCTGTTACTCGTACCGGGCTGAGACCCACCTTCCCCCCAGCAGCAAAACAGCAGAACATAACTGTGGGTTTTACACAACTCATGGAGAAAAACACTTGCAAACAGAACCCGCCGCTGAAAGCTGAGCTAATGAAGCTGTGACGGGCTTGAAAATAACAACACGGGTTGCCTAAGAAGAATGAGGAGAGCTAGCTCTGCGCAGTTTGATCAGGAGGCTGGATAACCATTAGTACGATCGTTAATGCTGGGAGGAAAGCCTGTCGAGCTGCTAACAGATACCTTCTTGGCAACGGGATGTGGGGAGGAAAAAAAAGCTGCCGTGGTCTCCAGGGTTGCTTCGTAGCTGACACCCTGGGCTTTCTCAATACTACGTTCAACTTGGCTGCAGTGGGAAACAAACCACCCATAGACCCTGGGATCCATTCTACTTCATTTCCAGAAACTAATTTATTAAACTAAGAATGACATCTAAAAAAAGAACACGACAGGCAGAAAGGCTAATTAACGCCATACCGCATTAACTCTCCACAGCTTGATAACTATTCAAATACCACTCCATGATGTTGAATTTAACCAAGTTAGAATCAACTCATGCTACAGCAGCATCAGCAGAAGCTGACTTTGAGCAAAAAAAAAACCCCTCTGAAGGCTGGCAAATCACCGGGCACTGCGAAGCACAGAAATGTCTGGCAGGGGATGGCACAGGATTCTCAGCACTGCTTATAAAAATGGTGCTGATGATGAGAAAAGCAGCCCAAAGGTGGATCCATAGGGCTGTATTTACTCCATGCCCAGGGTGCCCTGTCCCAGTGCCCTGTCCCGCCTCACTCTGCATCTCATGTAGAACAAGAAGCAACACAACAAATCCAAAACATGACATGTTTCCTCCGTGCCAAGAGAAGCTGTCTCTTACACCTTGAAATGACTACATTTCTGGAGCTTACAGAGACTCTGCTTCCCCACCTCCTACCTACATGAAGCCCTGAGTACACTGCGAGCATTACAAGAGGACGAGAGAAATCCTTTGGAATGATTAAAGAAAGGCTGCTGAAATTATCCCCAGCAAGAAGCAAATATATTCTGTGACCTTGAAAAGCCAAAGGTAATCAAAAGAGATGACTAAGAGTAAATAACTGCATTTCACATACTGTGTGTTAAGTCTATCTATGCCAATTTTCATGTACTGCAGACGTGAAGCTGGCAGAATGATCTGTCACAGCTAGTTCAGAGAAAATCTGTACTAATTAATGTGGGAACCTGACACACACCAGGCCATTCTTCAGGCATTTGCTGAACCTGAGCTGATTGCAAAGGGAAGCAAAAAGGAAGGAGAAGAAGAAAAGGGGAGGGAGGGAGAACATCCCTTTGGAACAAAAGATGTCAGTTTTTCAAATGCCTTGATGGAAAAAAAGAGCTTTTCAAAATGTCAAGAGTGCTTGTTAGAGCTGTCCTCAAATATCATTAAGATATGCAGATGCACTTAAGTAACAGGTGTCCTAAGGTGTCACTGAACTTGACACCCTTGGAAGAGGAGGAGGAGCAGCTCATCACTGGTCATCAGCACTTTCAACAACGCATGAAGCAGCCTTAATTAGAAATTTCTTCATGTCCAACATTTATCTGAACACACACTTCATGTGGCAAAGGCTGCATTTCTCACTGCTTTGAATAATTTTTCTTTCAGTAGACCAGAACATTTCGAATGAAAAGTGTGTTCTTATGTCTTCCTTCTAGTTGATTTCCCCCTTCAGATGCCTAAACGAGAAATTAATTGCAGTAATTTGCGTCCAATTTTCTCAGCCAAAGTTTTTTGTCAATGACTGAGATTTGTTTTCTAATATTATTTTGAGATAATTTGAGCACTGCATCTTGCCTGTAGCCCAACACTGCAAATAGTGTCTGTAAAGTATTGATAATGATACTCAGGAGAGCAGAAGAGAGCAGAAAGGGACGGAAAAGAGGCAAAATGAGAGTCAAGTGTTGTTGACTTCATGGATAGCTCCTCACAATGCCAGGCAGGGAGGCTTTCACAAGCATTACTTTGGAGGGTGTTGAAAGTAGAAATAAAGCCCCCTTTTTTTTACGTGCTCCACGCAAAAGTCACAGGGAATGTCCTTAAAAGGCAGGTGAGCCCAACTCCTCACAGCATTGGAATCAGCTCACCGATGTTTTCTGCTTTCTACCTCTACCATGGTGGTAGGAACAGATCCGGAGGGAAGGCAATGAAAAAATGGGTCTTTGTCAGGAGAAAAAAAAAAGAGAGGAACAACTCAAGCAGCATCCAAGGCTTCCAATTCACAGAAACACCTTGGAACTTAAAAGTGTTTCTCTTTCTGTAGGATTGGCCCAGATGTGCTTTCATCAACAGGGAGAAACCAAGATGACAACTGGCAGCATTTTTATTTGCTGCTAAATCCTACTTGAAGGCTTTTATCTGCTTTGGGGATATGCAATTTCTGGCAGATGTTTGAAAAGTAAATGTTTTCCTTTATGTTTGGAAACTGCTATCAAAGTCATGTTTAGCTATATTCTTGTGTACTAACGAGGCTCTTTATGTTAACAGTAGCCTTTAAATAACGAGATACCACAGGAAAAGGAAATTAATTCATAGACCAGGTATCTCACCAAGGTGACAGGTTGCAGTAAAGGACCAGAAATGTCTAAATATACAAAGCTTTAAGTTATACATCCAAATATTCAAGAAGCTACAAGTATGTTGTGCAAATGTTGAGTTACGAAGTCTCTCGGAATTGCAAAAACTGCCAGAGAATATTTTCCCTACATACGCCACATTTACATATTCCAGAGATACTTCATGCTTAAAATCAGTTTATTCTTTCCATTTTAAGGAACGTTTTGCACAATAAACAAGACTGTAGCAAACAGTAAGTATTTCTGGTATAGTACACTACTGCACGATGTAACAAGGTTGCTAATGGCTCTGAATAACATTATGTAAATACTAGAAGTAAATTTGCATCCAATTTAAAGATATTAACATCTGCTCCCCAGCAGAGCCAATCGTTGGAGAACATCTCTTGAAAGATTCAGCCTCTACTTGGGCTTGTGCAGTCGAGCTCACTCACAAAACCTAACAGAGGACTTGGTTAGGAAGAAAAAAATTTTTACATTGGCAGTCCTTTCATCATTGCGAGGCACCCTGCTACGTGCAAAGCTGCAGGCAAGATGTACTGAATTGTAGAGGTGAGGCCCGCAGATATTTCTTTGCCCTTTACAATAGCTTCTCAGCACTGGTTTTACTCCTGGCTGACTGATCAGCAAGGGCAGGCTCAAATGAGAGTTTCATGAAATAAGCGTGCTGGAGTGCCAGCCAAAATGAGAATCTTGTGCTGGGGATGCAAGTGAAAGGAAGGGGAGTGCAATGCATCTTCTCTGTTTATTGCATGCTGACTCAATAAAATAAGATATAGTAAACTTGACAAGTGGGATTCAAATTAAATATCTTTGGTGGTAAGACAGGTAATTCCTACTGACCCATGAATAGCCAGTGGCTTATCTCTGGTTATTTTTACTACGGTTAGCCTCAGTTAGCAGCATAAATATAGCAACTTTCTAGTTGGGGATTATGACTGGAGAATGCCTCTATTCTTACTATAAACCTACCTACAAAGGTTTCCTGGTCTCAGATATCCAGTTTAATTATTAGCATTGTAAAAGTCTCTGTCATTTCACGTAATGACGGATGCTATACAGCCATAAAATGAAAAAAGCAGTGGGAACAACTCAGAGAGCTGAACCTTGCTCCAGATTGGTCCTGGCATAATAATGAACTGTAGCCAAGAAACACGCCTATTATTTCTGGGCCCCTTTCCTAACAAAACAATGGCCACACAATTAGACTTTCTGTCTACGTATCTGTCAATTCTCCTTCCTAACTTTTGAAGCCAATGGCCAATTTGAAGCAAACTGTTCAGAAGTCTTGAGGATTGTAAATTACTGCAAGTGCCTTTTTAAAATCAGCTGTTGTGCAGGAGACAGGGAACTGTTAAATGACCTCATTACAAAGAAAGTGAGGAGACCTCATCTCCTAATTGAATTGCTGGATTGCCAATCAGCACGTACATGGCTCCAGACAAGCTACGCAGCGTGTTGACTCTGGTTTAGGGGAAGAAGTTGGAGAAATGGAAGAATACCTGGCTACTTCAAGTGGGCTTATTGACACTGGAAGAGGTGAGAAAACTGTGTATCAGCTGATTGCGTTAAAATGGATAGCCTGAAGGGGATTTAGCAGTGGAGATGAAGGCAAATCTGTAGGATGCTTATGTTCACAGAGCAGCCTGAATTTCTCTGGTCTTGTCCCTTCAGATTCCCTAGTAAATAAGACGATGGCATGAGGCTTGAAATGGCAATTTTAGGATTTCTCAGGAATGAAGCAGTACTTCCCAAACTGTAATCCCTTTCCAAACACACAACACTACTTCTCTCTCAGGTTGGTGCTGTGTCTCTAGTCTGCGAGCGATTGCTCTAGAGCCTACAGTAAGAACAGGCTGCCTGTAATAATGAATTTCTCTTTGAACTCTATTCAGTTCCTACTAAGCCAGATGAATGACAGTAACAAATCCTGAAAATATTTTGAGCTTGTTCAGAGTTTGAGTGCAACAGAAAGGGGGCAGAAGGAAGAGGAGGACGCAGAATCAGCTTAATATGTCCTCCTGAGGCTCACTAAGCTCCCAGATGCACCAATGCTTTGTACATAAGCTGCTATTTTCTTTCAACTTCCCAGTAACAGCCCAAATAAAGAGTTACAGTAGTCCATCCTGGAGCTGACTAAGATTATTAGGAACGTTTATCACTGAGAACGGCACTTGCTCAAAGATGGATGATGGCAGTGGGCCACCAAAGTACCACTAAAAGCTGATAGACAAATATTCTAATGAACTGTTGCTCTCCTGACAGTGCTGATAGCATCATGAAGGGTGTGACATATTTTGAGGGCTTATAATTGTCTGCACACATTTCACAGAACAACTGAACAACTTTTCCAGGAAGCTATGCTCTAGCCACAAATGTTTTGAAGGTTTCCTGAGAATCTCTTATGAATGACTGCCAGTGCAAGTCTTGAACTGGGCAGCATATCAATAGAGCTGAATTTGTTCCAGCACTTAAAATTATTTTTATTGCAATGATTGTGGTATCAATTATGCTCTTTCAGAATTTTCACCCTGTTGCTAATTTGCCTTCAAGAACCAGTTTGTGTGGTCCATATGGAGTTAGACCACACTTGTGCTATTCGATCCCAGCATTCAGGATGAAATTCTTTTTACAATCAGGATGCTTTGTTAGAACATGCTGGCCAACATAACCACAGCTATCCAAAGAAGTCAAAGTTTGCACCTCTCCTTCCCTTTTCTCATCGTGCTTGAAGACTCCCCTTTCCATATCCCTTGCTAAGCTTTCAATTGCATAGCTTCAGGGCTTCCTAGTGCTACAGTATGTTAGACCCATTGTTGAGGCTGACTTAGTGGCTCAGGCTGAAATACCCCAAGAATAGAAATATCCACACTGGCAGGGTCTGCACCTAACACCCTGTGAGTCAGGCAGACTGGGTGTATTGATGGGAAGAGGACAATCAGGTGCAAACGTCTCTTTTCAAACTTCTCGCTTTAATCCCAAATGTCAATAATATGAAACATTTAACACTATCGGTGGAATCCCCGCTAAATACGGTTCTTTCCCTCTCCTTTCACCATCGTTATCCCAAACACAATCTAAAGGCAGCAGTAGAGATTAAACATAAGGCAGCTGAAGATGGCAGTCTTATTTATTATTCAGTGTTCTCCTCAGCCTTTCTGGAATACCACTATCCATCCTCTGCACTGCTTGTGAACAAAGGGAGAACAACCAAATACAAATCTTGCTACAGACAGCACTGCAAAGAGTTGATTTTATGTGAAAGTTAGGCCTGTCTGCTTCTTATCTCCAACCACAAAGGGACAAAACCGTAACATAACCATAAAATGTCATATTTAGCTACTAAGAACCCACAGCTATTTGTGGAAGAGTGACTTATAAGAATGGCTGCTGGTAGGACGAGGATTTTGAGAGCTTAAGTTGAAGACTGCAAAAGGAAGAGAGGAAAAACAGAGAAATTAAGATTAACTGTAAAATGCTGCATTACTTCTAACAAGAATGTGCAGTATCAAGAGGAGTCAAGAAACCAAATTGCCAAGGTACGTTGAAAGACCAGGATACAAAATACTTGGCAGGTGAGTATTCTGAATACATCAAGTTAAATAAAGACATTTTACGGGCACAGCTGATTTCATAGAGATGCTGAGAACAGATACATTTGGAATCCCTGAACACAATACTGTGTCATGCTCCTGAGAGGTCCATTCATCTGAGCTGTATACCGTGCTGTTCTTGGTGTGAAGAACCATGTTCTCAAGCACGAAGTAACCTCCCATCTAATGCACAAAAGTGGCTTTTACGCAGACTGCGATTCTTTTGTACGACATGTTTCTCCCCATTAAGTTTCTCTCCAAATGCAGAGCTCAATACACAACACAGTAGTAAGTCCTGAATTGATAATTTTCCATGGAGATTAGACTTTCTGTGGCTCTGACGATACCAGGCTTCAGAATGAGACGGGCTGGTTTGAGCAAGTGGCTTTCCTACCGACTGCTGCTGAATGGCACCGCACAGACACACAATGATATTAGTCTAACTTCACTGGAGAGAGGCTTTCTTTTTGTTCAGCTTCCTGTTCCTGCCTACAGCTTTTAGGAATTACTATAATACGATAATCAGTAACATTATTTAACATTTCCCAGAATGTATTTCTGAGAATTATATGTATTTTATGCCAGACTCCACGAGGATTAACAAAAAATTTAGAAAAAACATATGGAATCATTGGTAATATACTGTTCTGGTAGCTCCCAGAAACACTGAAAGGTAAAAGAAGGCATTTGACTAAGCATTACATAAAAGCAGAACAAAAGGAGTCCCTCACTTGACTGCCTTACATGGCAATTTTCATTAACAGACTTAAACTGCTCTTTCAAGGTAAATCCAGAACTCCTAGTAGGTAAATGTGCGTGATGACAGTTTATAAATGACACTATCTTTGTGATAGTCAGAAAAATTAGAAAGATTTTATCTTCTGAAATGGTCTGAAGCTGGGAGAGCTGGTTATGTCTGTGCTGGCTGAGGTTGGGTAAAGGCAAAACCAAATTGCTATGTGGCACCATCCATCTGCAGAAGCAGTTCTCACTGGAGTACAGTAACCAACAGATGCTCTTGCTAGAGCAGCTCATCCCAGCTTGACTTTATCCTTACACTGCCAGTTTCAGACTCAATGAGACACAAAGTATAATGCTACTTGTGTTTCAACCCCCCAGGAGCTGAGCATTACATTGGTGAAGCTGAGAAAGGGGAGATACCTTCTCATAGCACCATATATTATTAAGAGAAAATCTTACTACTCTCAAGTGGATCAAAACTACGTTGTGGTAGGATTTCTTTAACTATATTTAATGTACTAAGTAAACTGACTCCAAATGAACCTATTAATTTTGAGTTGAAAGCAAATTGCTTTAGCTCTGAGTGGCTAAAGTCGCTGGTAAACACAGTGCAAGTTCTGTACAGAAGTCAAAAGGGTTCTACCATTGTTATGGATTTGCTCCAGGAGCTCTGTGCTGAAGCACAGGAGCTGTATCAGATCACGTATTTGGGTAATACAGAACACGAACGGCAGGCAGGGAGAAGATAATGAGACATATCCTTCAAATAGCAACACTAGAGAGTATTTGGATGGAATAACAATGCCCAGCACTCATAAAACTTTGTAGCTTTGCTGTCTTTTCGCTAAAACACATATACTGTATTGAAACAAATCACAAAACGTTCACTGGCAGCCACATTTTCTAATGTGTTCTGTACCACAAAAGATGACAAGATCATCTTTCTCATCTGCCTGGATTTAAATTACTTACATTTGATGAATAATTTTTAAAACATCACTATGCCAAGGGCAATATGAATGATCATAATTTTCAGATGTTTTTAATTTGCAGTTGGAGATGAAAATACACAAACCCATTTCAGTATTTTTTACATGCAGATAATAAATGTGCTGCTTCTACTGATTATCACGTTGATTTAGGGGAGAGGTGTTCATGTATCATTACGTAATTCTATTTCATGTTTGTTATGTCTATGGGTAAGACATCTTATTCCATTTAATACGTTACATCTGAATAAAGGCCAGAGTGGATTTGATAAAAAAATATTCAGCCTAATACATTGTTAGTGATGGCTCCGTTTCCCTATTGCCCCATAGAACTTGAACACAAAGCAAAATAAGTCTACATTTCTTTAAAGCATGCAGCTGAAACACACATATTTGCATACGCTGCGACACTTAGTGAATGGCAAAAGCCATGCAAACCACTGAGCATGAGGAATATACTGTGGATAATGGAGAGGAGAAACAGAAGAGATGGAAAGGAAAAATAAACCATGCATCCATGAAAGCAATGGTAGGCGCTGGTGGAAGCGTGAGCACCTCAAGGTGTAGAGAAAAAAAGGACAGATACCTACCCCAACCTGCGCTATCTAGCTACCGACCTGTGGACTTATAGTATCACCAGTTGGCTCACCAAATGGATCACTGTTGGATGAGGCCTGAGACCCATCAGGCTAGAATACAAGAACATAACACCTTTTTTTCTCAACAGTAAGAAAGTGAAAAGTCAACACGAGGTTATTTTCATGCTGTGGGCATAACAAGTACATCCTATCTCATGAAAACCAGAAAGTGAGACCTCACCGCTGATACGTTCTCAAAAGCCATAACAGTTTCCCATAGCTGATGCAGGCAGGAGAGGACCTCACCAGTACCTGCCAGAGCCCGTGCAGGAGTTGCCACAGACTTCAGGAGGTACTGGATCGGACAAACCAGAAATGCAAAAGGCCCTGAAAGCCAGTGAAACTGTATGAATCAGAAGGAGTCCAAGCTTGCGTTATTTTTGTACCTTTGGGTCCTTTTTTTTTGTACAGTCTCCCTCTTGCCTTTGGCTCACTTGGGCTCTGATCTGCCTAAGACACCTTGTGATTTCAAGTCATTGCTTGGATAACATTTCTTGCTTTGGGCCACTGAGTCTAAGGCAAAGAAAACACATACTGAGGGCCAGAACATTGAGGAATGTAGCTAAGCAAGCAACTGGGATGCAAGAATGTGCAAGACAACATCAACCATCATCTTTTTAACACACAAACTCTCACATCTCTTTCTGCAGCCTCAGCATGTAGGTTGTTTTACCTCGGACTTCCTCACCATCATCAGTACGTGAATGTTGGCATGCTAAAAAGGACATTGGATACAACTAACATATAAAACCTTACATATGAACTCTGAGTTTGGGTCCTTGTATGCAGTATTAATGCATGTCAACAGAAATGTCATGCTATCAGCTATCAAAACCAAAGCAGGAAGTGAATTCTGTCTGCAGCTCCCCCTTGAACACCACCCAGCCATATTAGAATAGTTATTTCTGACACTACCAAACAACATTAAAGTAACTTCTGTCTTTTCTAGCTAAGAAGAGCTAATCAGTATTTAGAAACCTCATTGCTACTCACAGCCTCTTGCTCCTCACTTTTGCTTGGGCTTTCAAACCCCTCTTCAAAGAGGTCATCTGCAGCAGGATCACTGGTATGAGATGCTGATGATTTTGATGGAGAACTCTGTCTGGGTGCAGGGGTTGGAGCTAAACGAGGATTAAGGTAACAGCAACAGAATATATATTTATTACTTGGTTCAGCAAGACGCAGCAGCGCAAAATTTGCTCATGCTTTAGAGCCCTCAACCTTTATCACCCCTGAAAAATCATTTTCTGACGAGGCGCTGGAAGAGCTGGATTTGAACACAGTAGTCATTATCAGTTCCACACATTTGATTTCATTCATCAGTTTCCAAATTAAGTTTGGCTGCATCTGGCATATGTCTTTAGGAACCAGGGAGAGGCCACTGCATCACATTAAGAACGCATGAGTCGCCTGCCCTATGGCAGGGAAGCGAAGCAGAAGGTCTCTGGCTGGCCCCTGGTAAACCTGTGCCTCATGAATTCTTCTTTTCAGCAATCTGCAAAATCCCCCATCTCCATGCTACGAATGCTATGAGCTTATTTTACAGCTCTTCAATGAATTCCCCCACATGTCCAATACATTAAGCTATTAAATATGCAATTCTAGTTTCTGCAAAGTATGGTTTGGATGGGACATAAGTGAAACCATTTGTAAGGCGGAACGTCACGGGCATTTTCCAACCAGTTTGCATGTCCCTAGCACAGGAGATGTATTACTATCTTCTTGGAAATTAAACTTCAGACTGCAGCCATCAGGGCTGTTGATTTCAGTGGTCTGTGAAATTCCCCTCTGATAGTTTTCTTTAAGGCTGGAACACATTTAATAAGCTAGTGAGGGTTCTCAGTCTGTACCTGTGCTGCAACTTACTGCATGGAAAAAGAAGGAAGAAATGCTTTGAGGAGCATTCACATGGGAGGAAAGGTACAACTGAAAGCAGACGAATACTCACGTGAATTTGTAGATGGTGTTGTGGAAGTCACAGGAGTCAAATTTAACTGAGAGATGTCAAAGTCATCACAATCATCTGCTTCCTGTGCCATCCCAACTTTGTTAAAGTAACTTGAGAAGGCCTCTGAGGTACAACTGAGGGAAGGCTGATCTGGTTTTCTTGATGGCACTGGTGGAGGCTGAGCCATCTGGAAATCTTTAAACATTTCTTTTCCCATTTTCTGTCTGGGCCTGTCTGTCTGTGGACTCGATCTGTTGGAATCACTTGTGGGTGGAACTGTAGCTATAGGAGCAATGGTACCTTGAAACATGGCTGCTTGTAAAGGCAAAACAGTTTGTGTTGGCATGAAGGCAGTTGGTTGGAACTGACCAGCTACAGATGGCCACGGTTGCTGAGTAGGAGGGAAAATACCGGGTTGGCCCCATGCTATCGGCTGTCCTCCCTGCATCACCTGAGCAACTGGAGGCTGAGCACCCATGGCCAACTGCTGTTGAACAAGTGGTTGCTGTCCCCAGAACGAGGGCAGAACAGCTCCCATGGCAACATAACCTTCAAAGATTGAAGAGCAAAAGGGGAAAAAAAAAAAAAAAAAAGAAAAAGATTTTAACACTACTGTCAAGAGCATGCAGAAAAAGCTACACAATAAATCAGAAACAGGCAGGCTACATTAGTGATCCCAGAGCTTCAGCACACTTAAAAAGAAAACTGAAAGACATGGTTGAATTCACATCACTGAACAAACAGTTGCATACAGAAACACAGACTGGTGGATACTGGCCATAATCCTTTCCCTCATCTGAACAAAAGTACTCTTCATGCTCAGCGAGTATCCCCACGGGTTTGTAAAGACCTATGTGCATGGAACTGGTCAGCAGCTGACCATAAGGCAGCTCCTTTCCCTGGTACTGTCAAAGCATAGCCAGGATTAGTTTGGTCAAACCACTTGCCAGAACCACAGCAACTCCCAAAATATTCCCCAACTCACTCCCTTGCAGTACAACCCTGCTCCTCACCACTGAGTTCTGCAGGCTCTTCTTGCTATCCCATCTACTCCATCTTCTGCCTTTTGCCTCTGCCTGTCCTGCTCCTCTCAGAGCAAGGATCTCTGGGATTGAACACTGCTCGGGCTGGGATGAAGTTCATCTTTTCAGAGCAGCCTGTATGCTGCTAAAAAATGAGCAGCCAGAGCAAGCAGAGGGAAGGCAGAGGATGCCCAGACTCCATCCCCTCTGCGGAGCTTTGCCGCAGTTCCTCATCCTTTGCACTTCTCCTCTTAGTTGGGGAGAGTGACCCACTAACACCAGCCAACTCCTGCAGATGGCACAGCCACAAAACCAGTTCTAAGTTACATGGAAGCACATTTATGTAAGTTAGATGACAAGTCAAGGGCTCTCTAATGCCAGTGTGACCTTCTTGCAAGAGAAAGTCTGTGACACCTCTTCTGACACAGTTACAGTCCAAGCCCTCGGGACTCTGAACAGCAAAGCAAATGTCTCAGGTTGCATAATAAAAAGACAGAGCCCGGATGAATTCAGATTAAAAAAAGATCCCGTTTGGTTATTACCCAGTTACTGGAGAACATTAAAAAAGTCCTGAGCTTCTGCTGTACTACACACCTTGTAACAGCAAACCACTTCAGGTATTATGCTGGCAAAACCCCCTCTAGTTGTGGAGGAAATTAAAGATTAAAACTAAGAGTATATTTTCTTCCTGTCAGAACTGAAGCCTCCTTTCAAGTTACCAGGAGTTTGACTGTGCAGGAGTTATATGATCAGGTGCTTTCTTATTTACAATAAAAAAAAAAATAAAAATCTGAAACTGAAACTGCTGTAAAGTCACAAATTAAATCACATACTACAATTATGCTCTACTGATACAAATATTATGATTTAAAAATACACTGTTTCACATTTAATTTAACAATTTACTGCTAATATTGTACAATATGCAACCTCTGTTTTAATACTGTGATAGCTTTAAAACTCTTGTTTCTAACCCGAGTGTTTTCCTAAGTCCTCCTGTACCTTTTCCTGTGTGATTTATTTCTAGGCTATTTTATAATGTTAAATGTAAGGGTGCTTGCAAAATTGTAACAGGAAAAGTCCAAGATAAAAAAAAAAAAAAGAAAAAAAGAAAAAAAAGAAGCTGAACTTTGAAAGACCAAATTAATGAGCAATGAGCAGATCAGTAACTCAGATACATATCTATTTCAATAGATGGCTCTGGTGGATTCTCCAGATGTCCTTTTAATCTTGCCCTCACTGTAACCTCATCCAAGCCGCGAGGATTTTCATCTGACATTATCCCTGCACACTTCACCACCAGTGTAACCTTTCTGGGATGTAGTGGCCACTCTGATGCTGCAATGCAGCCCATCAGAGAAGTTAGGAAGTCAGTGTTGAATGATTCAAGGCACTCCTCGTCCTTCTTTTTTTTACCCTAAGTGGAGCTGAGAGTGCTGCTGTGAGCACCCCAGAGAGAGATCACAGTCAAACCACATGCCTTGTGTGTCTATGCAGAATTGTTGCGAATTTTGAGCGCTTGGAGGAACACAATAAAGTCCAAAGGAAATATCGGGACTTGACTAAGTGGAATACCTTTGAAATGCAATCAAATTCTCCATGTCTCATTCTCTGTTTACTGGAGACAGCACAGGACATTCATTGCTACTGAAAAAAAAAAAGCAAAGCTCCACTAAGTGCTTTTTTCTCCCTGGCTACTGTACCTAGCAGGTGTTACCCAGATGGCTGAGCCACGGTTGAACTCCCAGTGACTTTTTTTTGGGTTTTGTTTCCAAAAATGTGGATAAATTAAAAATCATGTACTCCCTGCCTCTTAAGGACTTGTTTTGCCTTGCCCTGCAGCACTCGCCCTTCCCCACTTCCACTGTACTAAATGCCCTGAGTACGGAACACAAACCAGAGCCGAGAACTGATCATCAAATTTGAGTCAAGCCAATATCTCCAGTTGATTTCTTACCTGAGGGTACGGCAGCAGTGCTGAAAGGTACAGAACCAAACATGTCTGTACTAGCAGGAAGTGACTGGGATGAAGATGGGATAAAGGCATCACCTGGAGTAGCAGGAGTCTGCAAGAAGACAGGAATAAAATACAGTGACGACACAGCCACACTTTCTACAGCACATACTTTGCTGTCACATCACCTAGAACTATAAAAATACAGTTTTGAAGGGAAGAAAAAGAAAGGAAAAAAAAAAATCAATGGAAAGGTGTAGAAGGAAAGAAGCAACAGAAATAAGAGTATTAGAATTTGTTGGGAGACAGAAGATAAAGAAAGAAAATGAGAGACTTTGTACCAGAGGAAAAAATAAGAAAATTTGCCTGGAATACATCACATGCAAAACACCGACATAATTTCTTTCTCTAGAACATACAGACTTGTGATTCTAGGTGTTAGGTGACAACTAGTAGAGGCAGTGACCACGGCATTAATGTAAGAAACAGTAAATGCAAATGAAGTATCTGCAGGACTTATGGAAAAGTGAATAAATACTGCTTCCAGTTAACCAAAAGGACCAGAACCTTATAGGTCTACATTAAAAGAAAAACTCAATCCAATTGAGCAAGTTAATGATGAGGAAACAGGGCTTTCAACATCTAGTCCCAGACAAGCTCCAGAATACCTTGGAGATCTGAGGCTCCCAACTCCACAGCACTTCATCTTTCACAGCATAATAATACTCCCCTAAAGCTTAATGCCAGGTTCAAAAGCTTTATAGGAAAATTATTGTGTTTTCATTTTGTGATGCAGAAGAACATGTTGAGAAAATTTTCTTTGCCTGCAAAACACATTCAGCCCACTCTCTCTTTACTGTTTTGTCTTCCTTCCTTTAACAGCAGTTCTGGGATATGTGCTTGGTGGAACCAAAGAGACATGATATATGAGGCTGTAACTGGCTCTTCCTGCAGCACAGTGCAGAGACAGAGAGCAGTGATGCATGCCTCTCTGATAAACACCAGGGAAGGAGATCTGCAGCTCAGGTTGTATCTTATGTGACACCTAGCCCTATATCAGAAATACAAAAATTGAAGGTATTTTTTGCACATCATTGTGAAGCAGTAACTCCACATTCAATTTCCTTCACTTTTATTTTCTTGCCACATAAAAACTACTTTGAAATCCTTCCTCCTGGCATGGCTGATGACCCGAATTGTAAGCGGGCTCAATAAATGTGCTGAAAATAACATGTAGAAAAAGGCACAGTTCAGTTTCCCTGGGTACTCACTGGGGGAGAGGTTACATCAGGAGGAGTGGACATGTCCCCAAAAAGCTCTAGTTGGGTAACAGCCTGTAAAGAGAAAAAACAAACACATTTCCATTTATCTTTTGAGAAGAAAAAACTGTGAGTTAACTAGTTACAGCTTGTAGTGTTAACTAGTAACAGCTAGCAATATAAATCCCCCAAAAGCCATGAGGTCTTCTCATGTCAAGTCCCATATGGAAGAAGCACATGGGTTTGGAGCTGGGGGATTTTGACGTTGCTGATGGACCCAAATAGGCAGCTGCTGACCCTATAAAATGATTCTGTAAGGGATTCTCCACCATAAAAAGAAAATATAAAAAAAAGAATAAAGCATGAAAAAACTATCCAGAATGGGACTGGATGTATTACTGCTCTGTCCTTAACATCATCCCTGAGTACTAAGCATGATTTATGGCCAGTGCTTTTCCCTGGCTCCTTTTCTAAACCTGCATTTCAAGGTCTTAAACCATGGCAGCAGACTGTGGAAGTGACAGAAGAATACAGAAGGGAAGGGCTTTTAAAGTGCTGCCTGAGTTTCCTCTGCCCATGGGACAGGTGTGACCTGGATAAGTGAACTTGAAGGAGGATGCACAACTGGGTTACTGTAAGTTCGTAGCTCTACATTTAACTACTGCTAGAAATGTTTTCTCAAAGCGTCCTTCAGTTTGTTCTCAAAATAGGTCACCCGTACAGGTCTAACTCAACTGGACCAGAAGACAAAAAGCACTTTGATAATAAGGAGCACCTTAAGTTGCTGCATAATCAAAGCTCCTTCACATGTTCTGCAGTAAAATCACTCTCTTCCACCCATCTGCAACTGAGTTCAGCTGGAGTCCAGAGGGGGTAAAGTATGGATCCCTTACAGCTCTGCAGGAAACCTAAAACCCATCTACCAGCCTTATCAGGGTGGCTATTCTGGAAAGCTCTGATGGGAACTCATGAACCAGTCCTTCTCCACTACCTCTCTTCTGCATAACGGCTTCCTTTCTTCTCTACATCAATCACAATTGGGAAGCCACAATTCTCATTATAAATGAGATTTAATGCAAATCTTAATTCAGTTCACTGAATCTCTTCCCTAGCTCAGGCACATAAAACTTGCAGCCTCCTATCACATACAGAGATTTGAAATTCAGTCGAGTCTTGACCTGCAAAGGCAGCCACTTAGTGGACATTAACCACACTGGCTGGTCAATCTTTACAACCTACCAAAGGAACAAGACCACCCTATGTTTTTTTTTCCCCTGCTCTCAACCTTCTATTATAAATGATCCTTTAAGAAATAAGACCATCATTCAAAAAATAGGAATTTCAAATGTATGTACGTTTTTGCAATCCAATCTCTACTCCCATATAGGAAAGCAATGCTACAATTACTCAGACCTGGAGTATGACTAGCAACTTGGAAGGTCCTCAGCTTTACGTCTAATGATGTACCTAGGGATGAATCATTTCACATTTCCTCACATCATGTCTCATACTTAAATAGATCA
The DNA here is from genome assembly GCA_024336885.1 of Actenoides hombroni. Lineage (NCBI taxonomy): Eukaryota > Metazoa > Chordata > Aves > Coraciiformes > Alcedinidae > Actenoides > Actenoides hombroni. The sequence goes on along the minus strand of WUAM01000143.1, from coordinate 17,106,296 downwards.
CATTGCTTTAAGTGCTATGTCAATGTATTTTCTTCTTAGGGACTTATATATCCCTCTAAGTATCTGTGTGAAAATGAAATAAGGAAGAATGAAGAAAATCCACATTTTCTTCAGGGTACTCTGATTCTAGTGTACATTACCAAAATACTGCTAGAAGTAGCTTCTGAAAAAAATAATAAATAAAAGCCCATAAATCACTTCTGCAATGTGTATGGACACAGTAGGCAAGCACTGTTAAAATGCCCAGAAAATGTGGAATAATGACAACAGCAATACATTTTGGAAATCACTTCAAGCCTTCTGTGGGTACTACTGACTCAAGTGATACCAGGTGACACCAAATCACTGAAAGAGCCACTTTCTTCTCATCTCTCCAAAATGCTGGTTCAGCACCACCACTAAATCTGCCCTTTTCCTTCATCACTGGTGAGCTTTTCACTGTCTTCTCTATGGCTTGCTAAGAAACAGCTTGTGTTCTTTCAAGAAGGGCATGAGCAAAGGCTCCCCAAGTGCTTCCATCCCTGGTGAGGAAGCAGAAGAGGAAGGCAGAGGGGATGTAAAAGGGCAGGGCACACACCATTACACAGGCTAAGAGGAAGTGTCTGTGAAGTTATATATTTTTTTTTTGTGGAAAAAATATTATGTTTCATATCAGTACTGCAAATTGATAGTGAGAAGACTTTTGAACTCGGGATTATATGGTATCTATTTGAAAGGTGGCAACTCAGATCTCTATGTCTCAATACCCCTGTAAAATGGGAATAATAATACTTTTCAGAGTGCTTCAAGGTGATGGATCTTTGGAAACTCTTCACAGATATAATTCTGTTAAAGCTCTTAAGAAAGACTCTGCGAATGGGTTTCTAAACAGGCAACTGGAGAGAGTGACAGGAAAGCTGACTTCACTATTTGTTGTCATAAACACTCATTCACAATATTCCCCAAGAAAAAGGAATATCTTTACAGGGGAATTACTTCTTACAAAATAGCAACCTTCTATGCAACAGGAGCTACAGAACTATGTCAGAGAATGTAAACAGAGATTTAGTGGGAACACGACTTCCTCATGTACTTCCTAGACACAGTTTTAAACAGCAACACATGGAGGTGGGATTTTAAAGTCCCAATTGGATCAGGTCTGGATTCTGTTCTAGCTTTTTTCTACAACCCAGTTATCAAGCTGAATAAATGAAGGCATCTTCTCTGACATAGATGTAGCTTATCCCCTTGCAGCATATGAGATTCTGGACACCAAATAGTTGTCTTTTATTTTTGTGATTTCACTGCCACTAAAAACATGTAATGTGTGAAATCAGTTCTGTAAATTATTCACATGTGACATTAGCTACGTTCCAGTGAACTTAATCCCAAGCCGAACATTTTCCAATTGCACTATTCCTATAGATGATTTCATCTATATTTCCTTAAAACATTTTTAGCATTACAACCTTACCTGAGTGACTGAAACAAGATTTTCATCAATGTCCAGCAATAAGTTTCCATTCTGCAGCTGTAAAGCATGATTTATGAAATGAAATGAATGATTTATGAAAATGACATGAATTTCTGAGCATGAAAATGATAACCTCCATAATTATTGACTTCAGTATTGAAATGAAACCCCTTTCCATCTTGCAGTGAGCACAGAAATGAAATCACAGAGCCAAAACAGTGAGTTTGAATGCTGCTGGGACATGGGGCAAACATACACTTCATCTGTGCTAAATCTCAGCTTCTGGTGTATAAAGCAATTTTACCACTTGTATCATAACTATTTATTTTCCCAGCCATTTAGTAATTCAGCAATAAGCATCCCCAGCAAGCTCTGATCCTGCTTACATTAATGGACCTTTCCACTGGCTTGGTGAAAGAAAGAACTTAATAACCTCAGAGGAAAGGAAAAGAAAAAAGTTTTGGACAACAAAAGCTCTAAGAGCAAATATTTGCAGAAATACACAGCTTCTTCTTAACCAGGAGAACTATAACATCAGTGTAAAAATGTTTAAGATTAATACTTTCTTTCCATAGTAATTTTAAAAACTGCATACACAAACCAATTCAATTTATATTTAAATCCCAAGTTTTTGTGTGTGTAAATATATGTGGGAGTATTCTGCCAACACACGCATAAATATAGATGGATGTAGACACATAACAGAAATAATCACTTCAGTGTCCTCAGAATGCTAAATTTCAGATCACATTTACTGTAGTGTTGACAATTTTATTTCTCAAGAAGCAAATGTAACAGTGAGCTATCGAAAATCAAATCTTAGATGACTGAGAAGCTTCATACAAGTTAGCAGCCAGTAACCTCATGTCATCTTAAAACAAGTGAGTTTAAAAATCTCAGAAACAGCATAGAATGTTTTTTTTTCCTAATGCTTCCCCGCCCCAACGGGGAAGGAAAAAACCCCCAAAACTTGTAAAAAGCAAAACTAAAGGAAGAAAATGCCATAGTGCACAAGCAGGAAAGGATTCCATCCTGCACCTTCTTGGAGCTGATACCATGTTTCCCCCAGCCCCAGGTAAGGAAAATGTAAAAAAATCTGTGTCCATTTACTGAAAGAACTCCACAGACCTGGAAAATATTCTGAAAATGAAACCAGAAGGGTTTATATCTTCAGGAGGGCCCAGTTTTGGCCAATAGGTAATCCCTTTCGGTTCTGACAGCCCCCCTCGTTTGATCCCCACCCTCCAGCTCCCAGGGCTGTATCCTGCATCGCTCGGAAGCGAGTCTTGCCCCCAGCCCTGTGAAACCAGCTGAGAAATCACCACATCCCAGCCCAGAGGAAACATGTGCACGGCGTTCAACGGACCATCAGAAACCCCCACCTGTGCTACGACGGGGCCTTGCGGAGAACATTTGCCCAACATGTCACGGCACAGCCCCAAGTGCCCAATTACCGCGTAGCACTCGAGCCGCGTCTTCCATTGAGCTCGTGTTCTGCATCACACGCTGGTGAGGAGACACTTCCTAAGGGTGAAATATCCCTGCCTATCAGAGCATGGAACAGCCTGCAACAGCAACTGTGCTGAGGCTCTAACGGGGCTACCAAGGGCAGAATTTGGTCCTTTGAGCCTTCCTCTGGTTCAGCTTTTCGATACAAAGCGCTTAACCTTCACAATTACAGTCAACAACCTTCTCTCCTCCTTCCCCAGTGAATGACAGAAATGAACCAGAAGTCTGGGAAGATGCTCCAGTCCTTGGTCTTTCCTCCGGATTGCTGCCCGTGGATCTCTCCACGGAGTGATGTAAAAGCTTGCTTTAATTATTCAAAAATGCATCTCCTTGAATATGAAAACACCCCTACAGCTTAGTCAGCCAGGAGCACACCAGTCACTTGCAACCAGCCACGCAGACCGAGGAGGAGGAAAGAGTATTAATCCTTGTATCACAGTGACATTAAGCCTATAATGAAAGCTCCATCTTTCTATACAGGCATGTGAGACATACTGTAAATCTTTTAAACGTGAAATATGTAAATCTGGCTTCTTAAAGCAACAGCAAGCTTTTTAAACCACTCCAGCCAGTAATGAAACTCCTCTCAACACTTTTGACTATTCACTAAAGAAAAACATATTATCCAAGAGCTGGAAAAACCCCAAGAGTATAGAAGCCAAAGAGATAAGGAAACTGCAGCTTTTGTAAACCTGAACCTGTAACAATTCACATCAACTACAGTTTTCCCTCTGATCACCAAGTACTCTGAAAAACATCTTTTCTAAGCAATGCAGAAGTCCAGATTTTAAAAGGGAAATCTCAGAGAGGCCTCTTGCCCTCACAGGAGTGTGAAGCACCTTAATTCTTGCACTGCTACAACCAGAATATTCAACTTCTGTTCCTTGGTCTGCTTTTACCAAAGGCAAGGGAACTACACTGGCATGAGAAAACTGCTTAATATTGCTAGACTTTTGCAATCAAGATGATAAAAGTAGCCTCTTACAAAATGTGGCTCCGAAATCTCAGAGAATGAAGCAAAAATGATGCTTAAAAAGCATGAAAAAAAATACCACGACAGTAATTAACTTGTACTCTGATACAGTGTTCAGAGAGTAAAAAAAAAGAAAAGAATATGAAGGATACTAAATATAGCAAATAACCAGCAATTAGTAATTAACCTTTGAGCAGAGTATTAGCTATTCAAATCTTTTAAGACAGCAGAGGGATTTAAACTTGGTTTTCTGCATTCAGGGTAAGTGCTGGACCCTCAGCCCAGCAGACAAAAGAGGGATCATCCAGTCGTGCTGCCTCTCTGCATTTCCAATTCCCTTTTCCTAACATGTATTTTATACTGGGAGTCTAATGACAAGTCAAACAGTTAGTGGAATTAAAGATTTCTGTTGAAAATGTAAATATTTTGCCTACGTCAAATATTTTTCCCGATGGTTTGAATCATTATTTTGGGTAAGCAAAGCTCCCATTATTTGCACAACCTTAGACAACGTGTTGATATTGCTATGAGCTCCAGGAGCTGCAAGCAGCTTGCTAATTAACTACAATTCATTCTAGAAAACAATTAGAACTATAACGAAGGAGCATGTCAGAATCATGACTAAACTGATCATCAGTCAAACCACATCTAGTAGGTTGAGACACGCTGAAAACATCCAAACATACTGTTTTCCTGTAAAACTAGTGTTGGATTAATGAAGAAGCAGGATAACAAAGAATTGCTCAGTTACTTCCTAATTAAAGAGAATACACTGAAGAACATGTGCGTGAAGAAAAACCTGTTAATGCCTTTGCAATCTTCAGCCTTCTACAGATCCTAAAGATCTTCAAATGCCATAACCTTTCCCAGTTACAGAGGTAAAGGTAGCTACCTGATGATACCATCAACCCAGACCCACACAGGTATAGCTGAGCCCAACCTTTCAGTTGTAAGGCTGCTGTGAACATTGAGGGTCATTCCTGAGCGGTACAGGTCGCATCAGCAACGTGGGCTGCCATAAAACTACACTGACTGATTTTTATCCAAAATACACGCACTTGGGCAACTGCCACTCATGCAGGGTTCAAACCTCACTCAGAATCCTGTGGGACATGGGAACCCTCCCTGTTTAAAGTCTCTTTTCAGTTTCATAGGGCAACTCTTGTCAGGAGCACTCTTCTTCAGGCAACTCTTCTCTGTTTTTATTTGAAGTAATTAAGCCAAGTACTGACTTTAGTTCTGATGCACCCTAGTACAGCATAGCCTTGGAACTTCATCACGTTCACAGACTGTTCAGTTTCCTTTGTGTGTTCACTGGAAAGCACTGGATATGCTGGTTAAAAAATGCTGTTAGTCAACCCTGTGCAGCTGAAGAGGTGGGATGGTGAAGGATAATTGACAGAACAGATTATTGAGGAGTGCCTGAGTGAATCGCTTCGCTGTTGCTCAATAGCTTCCTTTAAATTAAGGATCTCTTCATATGATCAAAACATACACTTACTCATTTGTTTATTTTCTCTTCATTTGAAGGGAACTTAATTCTGAATCCCCTATGTACTTTAGGTATTTATTCTTATGGGAAATGGTACTTAACGTGCTTCAATTACCACTTTTCTTTGACTCTTTATTCATCACGAGTCCAAAAGAGAGACTCTAGCTTACAGCCAGACCCATGCTGCTTCCAGGCAACACAACAACCAAGATAATTAAACTGCACAGAGCACAGAGGTTGCTGATGCAAAGGTCCCAGTCATACGATCACCTCCTCTGTATCTTCTCCAGACCTCATGCGGTGGGTTCGGAGAGCACGGTCATATCACACGGATTTAAAAGAACTGCTGCAAGTCCTGAAATAACACTGTGCTGTTGAACTAAATGTGTTGACACACACACTACAAAAGCTGTTGCAATTTACATTTACTAAGGACTAACAGGCCCTGACATCTGCCTTCTAGAAACACAAGGCTGGCTTTACATTTAGGTACCATTGCAAACATGTGCAATTTATTGATAATGGCAACGACGTAATGCAAAGATATGAAAACGAAACATATTTCTCTGTTCAGCAGAAAACTGAACACAAAGGGGAAGAGCAAAACATTTCAGCCCATCTAGTGGCAAAAGCCAGCCTGCCCTGAACTCATTTTCGGTGTGAGGAAGGGTGTCTGAGCAGGGAATCAGGGACTGATGACAAGCTGCTGGCTGCTTAATGTCAGGGTCAATCCCGGCCAGGATTCGATCCGGAGTTATTGCCACACACATTCACTGGCATCAGCAGGATTTCTGCCCTGAAGATCTATTTCCTGAAAGCAATGCACCTTTTGTTCCCCGTGCATAGCTCCAGCAGTTCTCCCTGGGGAAAATGGGAACGGGGAGATGCACAGTACACGGTGAGAGCTCAAATGGGGAAAGATGGACTCATGGCAGGGGACAACGGCACAACACAGCCAGCCATGGTGACATGTGATGGCTTTCCCTTAACTGCAGATTGGAGAGACAAGTGATGACGAGAATCCAAACTGCCATGTGGGAGCAGAACTCCACTTCTAGGCTGTGACAGCAGAGGCAGCTTTGGATGCTTGCAGGGAATAACTTAACAATGAAAGGGAAGCTGAAATAAGCCCAAATTTACTATTTTTAAATACTTGCAAGGCACAGTTCTATCTAGCTAATGCTTTTCAAAACAACAGGTGACTGGAGCTATAACTAAACTTGAGAAACAAGTTACTTCCACCTTTGTTATGGAATACTGTGTCATCACGGTATTTTCCAAGCCTTGAAATCTCCTGATTTTCAGCAGGGCAAAAAAATCCAAGACCCGTGTACTCCTGTACTTAATAACACAGGATAGCACTGAATGAATCTGCCAAAATTTGCAACAGCTTCTCCCCAAACTCATGCAAAACACAGACAGCACTTTCCTCAGAACTGTATTTCCTATCATTTATAAATAAACACCACATTGTGCATCTGGTACCGCTTAATGCACACAGCGATACAGACTGTTGGTAAAGCTACAAACTCCACTACTTAGAAAGCAGATTCTGTGTAAATAAATGTTTTAGTAAATTACTGTGAGCTGCAGGGCTCCGAGCAACTCACAATGTAGTGAAGTTAACACAATGTGCAGCTGTCAACTTAATATATTGGCAGCCACGAGATGAAATCTGCATGTCATATTGCATAGAAGACAAAACTTCCCTGTATGTAACAGAAGATGAAGCCCATGGGTCTTGCTAAATCTCAGTGACCTTTTACAATGCAGAAGTCATTAAATCACAGGTAATGGCAGACCTTGATTGGCAACACACGCACCTAACACAAAGTGCCACCATGATGTGTCAGCTCCCTGCCCAATGTACCAAACCTGCCTCACAGCATCACAGGATCTGCCTCTCCTGCATCAGCCAGACCCGACTGCAATGCCAGCAGCTCCTCTCTAACCCCAAAGGAAGGAACAACAACCAACCCAGACACAAGTATCTTAAGACGTGAGAGTGCAATGCGAGCAGCATCGCTGGAGATCACACAGCAACATCTGCCGGGAATGCCCAGAGGGTAACACGGGGCAGGTGACACAGGTGACAAAGGGGATGGGACCCGCAGAGCGGACAGAGACAAATGGCTGCCGTAATAAGGGCCTCCTGCCACAGAACAAGTCTCGCTATTGAAGACACGTATGAGACAACATCTCACCTTCAGGGCTCAGCTGTTACCTTTGGCATGGTGCTAAACGTTTCCATTATAAGCCAGCAGTAGTATCGGAGTTAATATTGGTATTAAATCAAAAGGCAAGCTGAGAGGAGGAGCACAAGGAGCAGAAGTGTTTCCAGCACTGCATGGAATCTTCTCAGAACAGTGCAAGATCTATGCTACGGATACTGGTATGTATAGGCACTTCTGGCTGAAAAAATAGCAAAGGCCCACCAAAACATCAAAGAAACCCAGGCCACGAGACATTATGGTAACAACCTTACATATTTTCAAACTTCATGACGTGTCACTGTACCTGGTAAAAACACACATCCCACATGCAACATTAAACCTCGTACGTGGCCTTTAATGGAGGGTAACCAAGCCAGGGCATTTGAAGACAGGTGTCTCTTTGGGTAAATGCCAATAAAAAGGGAGAGCTTCACCAGCAGAGATGGTCTGAGACTGGCTCTGTGCGCTCTCTCTCTTCTCATGTTTGAAAATTTGACCCTGAAAGCCTGATAGTGGAGGCTGAAGTCAACCTCACCAGTCTGCAAGTTGTTTCTGTAAAGCCACAGATCAAACTTAGGGAAAAACCAGAGTTTCAAAGCTCTTCTCCAGACCAAGCTTCATAAAAAGAATTCACTTTGTAGAGGATGGTGAGAGTTACCTAAAAAGCTGCTACGAGCTACTTTATTGCCAGCCTATTTGGTATGCCGTTTCTCCAGGGACTTTCTGTGTGAGCTGGTGGAGCTCAGGGCTTTCCGTGCCTTCCAGGTGACCCCAGGCACACTTCCTCCGACTTGAGTCCCGAACAAACCAGACCTGCAAACGGCACTGTATGCCCAGCCAGAACTAGAACACAGCTTTCCTAACTCAGCTTCCTAGTTTGGGCAGAAGGTTCAGGCAGCCCTTACAGCTTCTAAACCTGAATGTGCCCAGTCCAGCCCAGCTTCATCTGCTCCTCCCATGCCTTGCCCCTAAGGCAGCCTAATAATTCCCTGTCTGTTCCACCCTGGTTGGATATTTTCCACGCAGTTGGGACTAGCCAAATGACTGCCTGCATTGTAAGGAATCAGCTTTAATGCCTTGAATCTTCATACTGCAGTACGATGAGTTGTTTGAAAGCCCTCATAAAATTGTAAGCAGATAGTTCAGACATTTTAATGAGAAGAGAAGGTTTTATTGTGACGTGACTGACAGTCTCCGTGAAGGGTATTTACAGTCTGACTCTTATTACTAAAAACACCGTGACAGGTAGAACTTGATGTGGATGTATAATGGGGAGACGATGGGAAATTATGACAAAAAGAGCTCATTAAACATTTCACTTTTTTAGAACAGTTAATTTCACATACAGAACTACACTTTCTATGTGGTGCGTGTACCACTTAACACAAGTTCTTTGGGGTAAGCTTTGCTTTCTTTATCTGGCTTGATGTTTACTCTCAGTGAAGAGGAGATTTGGTCTAAGGAAGGAGCAGAGAGAAAATAGGAATGAATACTAAAAGCCTGAGTTGATACAGAGGAAAGAAGAGATATGAGAAGAAAACTGGATACCAAGAAAAGTGTGTTTCTGGAGCTGAGCTGCACACCCAGCAGAGTGCTGGGAAGGGGTGCAGCAAAGAGATGGGGAAGTATAAAAATTATATTGAGTAAGCCAAGTTTTCATCCCAATGTCAGAAAAGTGACTTGGCAACCAGCCACCACTCATAATTAAGTTCAGTGGGTACGTTCAAGTTCTAAGACTCCTTCCTTTCCGCCTCATTTGCATGGTATTGACATTACTTGATATCAGAGATCATGAGGAATCATGCTATAAAGTACTTTGACACCTTCTGACAAATTGTCTCTCACGGCAGCACAGTATTAGACGTCTAAGTACACTGGCCACCTTGATGCATAATGTCAAATATTTCTGCTTCACAGCACTACCAGGAAGATGCTTCGTACCTCCAGCCACAATGGGACCCCATACACACAGAGAAATATTTGCCCAACCAGTTGTGGCTTCTTAGGAAGCTCTATCTTACTGAAAATCAGTATGAATTACACTTCCCAGTTTCAAAGCAGCCTTTGAAAAACCGATTCTGGCTTTCAGTTTTTACACTGTAGTATATCTCACCACACCTAAGCCTAGCTATTTAGAAGTTATCATACCTGTAAGTCACTTAAAGTTCCTCTGAAGCCACAGAAGAACAATGTCCAGATGCACATTTATTTCCACCTGAGACAGACACCTCACACAGACAAGAGGAATTTCCCCCTGAAGCAGCTATTTCTCTCCACTGGCTACAGAGAGTCAAGGGCACCCAGATGAGTACTTCAGCATCCCTCACTTTATGTGCAGAGGCTAGAGATAACTTGCCTGGGAACACACCAGAGGAAAACAATCTTAAGATGGAAAATCGATCTCTGCCCAGGGAACGTGGGCAATTCAGTCTGAACTCAAGCAAAACTTGCTGCATTTTTATTAAGTGTTGCACTCATTGTCGGGAAGGAGAATTCATGGTACCTGAAACCTATTAGGAGCTACAAAAAGTTTCTCATCTCATCCATTATGAAATTACTGAAAGCAAGATCTCCTAATAAAGGAAGTGTCCTTATGTGTTTAAACCAGGTAGATGAGATAGATTATTTGCCCTCAGATTGAATTTTAGAGGTTTATATAATAATGACAGCTATAAATTGAAAAAAAAAGTTATGGCAAGTGTCTCGATGACAGAGAGTCTCACATGCGGAAGGGTGAGCAATAAATCAGATGGGCAGTGGAATATTAAATTGCTAATTTTAAGAGCTATTGCTGCTTTTTTTTTTTTTTCTTTTAATACATACTAAAATAAAAAGGTGAAGGAAAATCTCAGCTACTTATTTCTTACCCTTCTCTTTCTCTTCTTCGTAAGTTAAACTGAATAACTTGTGTGGAGAAAAAGCTCTAATTCCTTTAAATGTAACCATGAAATAGAAAAAAAAAGCCCAAACAACCTAAGTCCGCAACTGACTTGATGGAGATGAGAGATTAAATGAATTTGATGATTACAGAGTAGGTTCCATATGCCCTATATCTCCGTCATGCTCTTTACCAGGACAGTCTAATACCAAAGTGTCTGCAGACATGATTGCAAGTGCACTGTGCACCCAGTCATACTGTGATGACCTAAATTACACACTATACCCAGAGCAAATCTGAAACATCGCTGAAGGAATAATAAAAAAGTTGCAGAAAATGTACAGCAGAAAAAATTTAACAGGGAACTATACGAGAAACAAGTGAAAAATCTACAGCTACTTTGTGCCCACAAATAACTTAATTAGTTATGCAACATGAGTTATTTAGCTAGGTTTTCCCAGGCAACACGATGAAGCCTTCCTCCTCCTAGTGGCTTATCATGAAATATTTATGGCAAGTTTTGTTTCTTTGTGCAAACCACAAGAGCGTCAGGATTCAGACCCCATTCAGCCCCTCCCCAGCATTCGCATTTTTATTTGTCATCTTGGTCTCTGTGCTCAGCCCAAGCTGTACAAGGTACCACATCCCCATGTCAAAGGAATCTCTCTTCCTCTCCCTCCAACACAGGCATTCTTGCCATGCTTATAGCAGACTGAAATTCCTGACCTTTCCCTTTTTCTCCATTTTTGCACAAATCCTCAGAAATACCAATTTTCTGTGCAACCAACGCAACTGAACAATTTCTCGAGGTATCTGTAGCACAAGTTTATATTAAACAGTATAACCCACCCTTCAGCAAATGCACACCTTGATGCCAAGGCGTCTGTCACTCCACTTCTCCCCTCAATCACTTGTTACGATTCCTTATACATTCTGGGGATAAATGCATCACCTCTTCAAAATGCTAACACACAGAAAAGGAATGGTGCCATTTAGCACAGCATATTACCCCTATTTTTTAATAGCCTACTTTACAATGCAAGGCACGGGACAGAAATAATGAAGTTGACAGTCTACACTGACCCTTAGCCTCATGTATACTTAAGAGAGCTACAGAAATAATAAGTAGCAATATTGGGAGGAAATCTTGTGCTGATTACAGCCCACGACAACAAGGAAAGTGATGCAACACAGAGAAAAAAAAGCTCTGCCACTCAGGAATTTGTTGAGCGAGGTCTTTTTGCATGCTTGGTCTTGATGTAGTTCCTTTCAGAGTTTCCCACAGCTGTCTGAAGGAATGGCAAGTGCACATTTCTCTGCCCTGCAACTCTACATTGTTCAGACATACATTATCCTGAGGCTATTTTCCTCACCCTCTACACTATTGAATCGTAGAATCATAGAATGACCAGGGCTGGAAAGGACATCCAAAGGTCTTCTAGTCCAGCCCCCCCCTGCAGTGAGCAGGGATACCCTCAACTAGACCAGGCTGCTCAGAGCCTTGTCCCACCTCACCTTGAATACCTCCAGGGATGGGGCCTCAACCACCTATTGAGACCTTTTCTCCCCTACTGTCCTGCTAAACCAAGCTGTAAGAAGCACAATATACAAAGCATGGCTCTGACAGAGCATGCAGGGGAGAAAACGCAGCCCATGCTCACCCAGGGTGATAAGCCTTGTACAGCCCTGGCTAACAGAGGAACCCTTCTAACTCAGGCAGCAACAGTTCATGCATTAACACGCAGAAGGCTCGTTGTCAGCTCTTACCCACAGATAACACATTTAGAAATGGCAGCTTTCAAAAGAATGAGATGGAAGAGACAGAAAGGAGCTTTAAGCGATGAATGAGATGGATATAAGTGACGTTACAATCCTGGTTAATCTGAACCAGCCCAACCAACACAACACAGAGCTGATACAATTCACAACACCGGGAATGTACCAAAGCTTACGTACAATAATGACAGTCACAGAAGCTAAGAAACACACCTTCATTACTGCGTATAAATAGGGAAGATACTTACACTTACAGGTTGACTTTTTGGCACATCGTAAACACCTTCCTTCTTTTGGCTGGTAGGAACCTGCAACAGCAAATGAAAGCTAGGGTCACTACCCAAGCAGGTTTGATGGAAAACGGACATTGGTAACTGATATTTATGTGCAGGGCAGTTATTTAATACTAATGAAATCAAAGACGGTTTCCCTTTTCAGCAAAGCAGTATCATTAATGGTGAAGACACTGGAGAAATAAAACATCTCTCTGAATTCTTCAAACCCTAAAGCCCAGTACTGTTCAGAAGCGAGACTTTCATTCTCAGTTAATTTTGGTTGCATTAAGTCCAAGTGCACTTGGATCTCCTTCCTACTTAAATGGTTGTTTTTTCCATTTTACTTAGGGGTTAGAAGCTGTACAGGGAAGTCATGATCAGGTCGGTTTGTCATCCTCCATGGCAGAGATCTGGAGTAAAGCTGCTGATCTGAGGGAAAGAGATGTTTGGCCTATGGCACAGATTTCTTCCTTCCAATTCATTTAATAATCTAAGTCAAGTAAAGTCCTACCACGTACCACAGCAGTGATGGGGCCCTGTGGCTGCTCTGCGCGATGTTTGGTTACAATGCTGCAACTTTACCATGGAATTACTGGCCTGTCAAGAGTCTGACACAGCCAGGGAGCCAAAGTCAACGGCCTCGCATGGACAGGGGATGACGCACTTAAACTTTGGGTAAGTCTTAAGTTGAGTCAACAGTCACAATTTACACCTTGGGCATTTATAACCTGCTCATGTTAGTTCAGTTGCTTTGTAATACTGGGCTTTACTTGCCTAAGGATGGTTGATTTGCATGTTTATTAATTTGTGATTATATTTCTTTTCCTTCCAAGAAGCACTGAATATCTATTGTAAATGACACAAGCAGAGAGAACAGTAAAAACATGCCCTAAAGTGGCACAAATGCTCTAAGTACCTCAGTGCTACTTTTCCACTGAACAAGGACATCCAGCTTAAGATTAGGTTACATTTCAGATATCAAGGAAACCTCACAGGTCAACAGGAGAAATAATATTGCAAACATGACAAAATTATTACCTTTATGTTTTCTAAGAAAATAAGTATCTTTGCTTTCTGTTGTTAGAGTAGGATTGGTTTAGGGGAAGCTGAACTGAGAGGTGCTATCATTCCTTATTCTGTACAACATACTAAAAACTCTCTTCACTGTTCAACCATCCTCCTGCCCATGTTTAAATGTCAAAGTTTTCATGGGAAATTGTGCATCTTTAACTCGGTGCACACTGTGGAAGTTTGTCAAGAGCATGAGCACAGAACCCTCACAGAAACTGAGTGAGGTTTTTAAAGGACCTCTTCTATTCCTGTCCTGGGAATTCCTTGCTTGCCTTGGTTTTCTCGTGACCACTTCCACTAAAATCACCTATCACATTAGATATGTGAAACTGGTAACAGTGAAACAATTCAGTTCCATGGAAATAACAGTCTGTAAAGGGAGTGAGCTTTAAGTGACAGAGTAAGAGCAGAACCCAAGAACGGCCTATTTAGGAAGTCACCGGAAAGCTTAGTCTTCATAAAATGAGGACAAATGTGGTAAGATAAACTATTTATAAACTATCATCAGGGTGTATTTTTCTTCTCTCTCTGGAAAGTTTCCCCTTCAGTAATTTTCCTCTTCTGCCTTCCATGAAGTCATCCCAATTTGCACACTCCTATCCACAGTATACTGTGGAATGAATGTTTCCGTGCACTAGTGATCCCCGCCCTTCTTTCTTTTCTTTACTTCAGCTTATATAGAGAGAAAATCTCCTGACTTCTTCTATCAAGACAGAGAAACTTTTCTGACAGACATTCTTCTCTCCCAATTTGATATTGCCTGCCTTCTTGTGATAATACATGGCAAGTAAAGACAACGCTTTTTTGTATCACTACTTAGACTGGGGGTCTGCAAGAGATTTCTCCTGCTTTTTCTTTGATTAGCAGCATCAGCAAGGAGGTACTATTGCTGCTGACAGCTCTGTCTCTGTGACAGGCTGTGAACCATTCTGATGCACTTGCATCTTACCAGCAACACAACCACCACAACTGAGAAACCCCCATCTCAGACTGTCAACTCCTCACAGAGCAGAACTCGCCTCTCCAAAGAGACCAGCACTGCTACATGCACAACACAAACCCACCTCACAAAACCCCATCCCCACCTCAACAATGCAACCAGCAGGAAATGAGATGCTGTTAAGAAGTCTGACATTAGGCGAGAGGGTTGATACATGCTCAGTGATCAAGTCCTTGCCTAACTAACACGTTAGAGCAACTCACACAGACAGACAATATTAAAAGAGCAGACAGACACAGACAGTCTTTGGGGTAATGCATCAAAGAAAGGTGACAGACAGAGAAAGAATGCTTAAAAAGAAAATTTTGACCTCTACTATGTTAAAAAGAACTAACAATTGTCACTTTAGGCACATATCTTCCATCTCCAGTTACCCAGCAGGCAGGAAACTTTCCACCAAGGGAGAAGTGAATTCTTTGCATACCAGCTCTTGGTTGAGCAACCAGAGCATCACCAGATAAAAAGATTTGGTGAGGCTGAAGCAAAGATGCATGATGTTACGGAGCAGATGCTTGTAGTATGGGGAAAGCTTTGTAGCACATAATAGAAGCTGACAGCACTTGGCGTAAAACTACCACCTGCTCCCACCAAAAAACCCCAACCCCAAACCAAACAATCTAAAGAGAAAAGAGGATGTTATCTAATTTAATTTCTAATAGTAGCCTGGATGGTTCTGAGATCATCAAGATCTTAAAAGTGAACCAATTTTGTTCCAGTGATCTTGAGCTGTGGGAACCCAGATTTATAGCAAGGTTGTCTACCTTAAAAAGGCTTTTCCTATTAGCAGATTAACCACTAGTACAGCCAGATGAAATGTTTAATCACTGCTTGAATCTCCTTCCCCCACCATACTAAATTATTTCCTCAAATCACAACTTTCTTACAGCATACAGAAAGTTCTTCCCATCTTCCGATTTGCCCCTAGTATGTGATACAAAATGATTTACACTATATTTTAAAAAACCCTGTACTGAGCCCTTGAAGATAAATTGAACGACAAAAGATTATTTTATATTGTTTTCAATCAGTGTGAAGAATGCAAGCTTGGGCTCTAACATAACAGAGGCACTCTGAAAATTTTTCTCCCCAGTCTGGGGGATATCCATTGAGAGCTCTTAGGTTTGGCTCAGTTATTTCCTCAGTTAGCCAAGAAGAAGAGTAATACCATCAAAATGTCTTTTTAAGAATTTCTTGGATGGTCTGCCCTTCATGAGATTTCAGCATCTGTTTCTTAGAATAGGTGTAAAAAGTTTCAAAAAATTAAGAGGAAAAAAAGAGAATCCACTATTTATCACCTTATAGGGTGTACTCAAAAGTTTAAGACCCTTCATAATTTGACGAAGTTAATAAAATTTGCAGAAGCTGAAATGACAAACAGAAAAAAAATCACACCGAAACCGGGCAGATTATCCAAGTCATGTCACCAGAATGAAATGCCAGACATTTTTGTGATGAATGAAAACTAATAAAAGCGAACTCTATATGAAATGTACTTTACTAAAATGCTTGCAGTCGTTGCGATGAAGACACCGAAGTTAGCGATTTGATACCTGATAAATGTTTTCTTCCGTTTCAGGCTCACGGATTGGCTCGTGTCCAGCCTCAAACACAATGTACTATTACACCAGCCGCCAGAGAGGAAAAGTCAAAGATGAAACAGAAGGGAAAAAGGCGATTTGGAATTCCACGTAAAAAACATAGGCAGGCATTAAAAGAAACAAGTTCAAAGTACAGGCTGGCAGCGGGACAACGGGTTTGTTGGAAAGTGCAGAGTAAGGTTGTTTCATATTTCATAAACTGGCAATGAATAGACCTAAATCTCCTCTAATGATCATTAGAGCAACTTCCTAATTCTCGCTCGCTAGGGAGACCGCCTGTGGCCCAATATTAATTTTCTGAAGTCAACGTGAATTTTGCCTCTTTTACATAATGGCAATTATTTCCACATGTATTTATTAGCTACGAATAAAAAAAGCTAAGTCCAAACTGGGAGAACAGGCTCGTGCTGATGAAACAAGGCCACGTGGCAAAAGGCTGTGACAACACTTCATTTTCAGGTTCTTGCATTATTGTGAAGAGCACAAAGTAAAACTCCTGATATTATAAAAGGTGAATAGTAATTTAGGGCATCCTGATTCTTATCATCTTTCTTGTTGCACCTTAGGCACTGTTCAGTATTCACTAATGGTTGAATCAGTTTCTTTCAGCATGCCTCCCAGTGACATGCCTAAGTGGAAAACCACAAAATCTCCAGGAAAAAAAAAGTAAACCATCATATATTTTGTTCAGCACAAAAACATGAGAATGAAATTACATCTTTTTCTTCTTCACACTCAGTAGGGTATGGGACATGAATGTATTGACATATTTCTGTTAATCATCGTTGCTCCCAGACATTTTTCTTGGATAAAACAAGATCTATTATTAATTCATAGCCCAGTCACCAACAAGGGAGTGTGCTTATACTTTCCAAATATTCACCCTCTGAATTAAATTCTGGCCCCATCGAAGACAAAACAGAATGTCAATTTATTACTATCAGAACAACATGTCACTTTCTTTATTCTCAAAGTACGTCTGTATTCAGTCAGATTTTGTGTTCAAACATGGTGACAAATCTCATTTGGTAACTTAAAATCTGGACTCACAAGCCACGTTTTAGGAAATATTTGCAACATATTTAATCTAGTATTTCTCTACTCCAACTGAAATATTCTACTCCATACAGATACATTGTGCTATTACTTACAGCTTAATCTCTAAATGTGCTACTTTTGGTAAAAACCTTACAAGTTTCTCAGAAGACCTATCTCAGTAAGTTTCAAAACATCTTGTTAAAGATTTTGGCTGTTTGAAGATAACATACATCTAGTCATTTCTGAAACTCCAAGGCCATATAGCTTCAGAAATTACCTGGTATACAGGATCTTCTACATCTTCTTCCAAAATTGTCTACAGCAAAGTAAGAGGACAGGCAGTAAAAGCAAAGAACATAAACAGTAGAGATAAAAGAACTGCATTCAGAAATTAAAGGACAGCAAAGAAATAAGCAAAATGGGCAGGTAAGTATATAGTTTTCTTTCTTTAGTATACAGATGAAGTCACATTATTGCACAAAGTAACTTTATTCAAGTTTAATCTGAGTTTAACAACCTGCACCTTATTTGATTTGATTCAAAGATACACATTGAGAAGTATATTGAATTTTCCTTAAAGTATTAGACACTGTTAAAAACCTGGCTTACAACACACTGACTTTCATTAAAGTTTTCCTTCTGAATTAGAAAAAAAACTATGCAGGAAATGAACAGATCATTTCCAATTGCTACACATGTTCCTCATATCCCAAGTGATAACTTTCATCACTCTTTAATCCTAGTTCTGAGCTCACGATGGCCGTGAGGTTTGTGTTTGTCCATCTGAAGCTAATACCGTTCTGTTAAGAAATGCTGAGGATGCTCAGTGCCTCTTTGGAGCAACTTTGGGGGATACTTCAAACCACACTTTTCTTGGCAGTAGTCTAAGCTTATGCGTGTACCTGGTATACCGCCTGTTCACACTGTTTGTCCTTTTGTGCCTTTTTTTCCATTTCTTCCCTTTGTTTCAGTTCATAGATGAGCTGAAATAGGTCTCGCAAGTCCAGAATTACAGGTTCAGCCTACGGAAGCAAAACAGTAAGAAGAGTTTGTACATGGGAAAGTATACACCTCTCATATCCCATCCTGCTCATAGAGCAGTTACAGCATCTCCACAACTGCAGAGAACTTCGTAGAGAATTAATTTCTACTTCACCATCCAGGCTCAGGATAATTTCTATTGAACTAACTGTATTTGCAAATGAATAATTATAATTAAGAATATAAAAGGCATATATATGGCATTATGAATATAAATATAAGGCATTATGAATATAAAAGGCATATATATGAACTTAAAGGGATATTAATTAGTGGTTTCTCATACAATGGAATTATAGGAGACTATACAAAAAGTAACTTTTTGGTATCAATTGCTTTCTGTTTACATGAGTATAGGAATATAAACAAACTTATCCATATCCAGTCTAGTTTAGTTAGAAAGGAAAACAATAACTAATTATTAAAAATACATCATGAAAAGTCGGAAGTAGTGAAATACATTCCCTTTTTCCCAAGCTGGTTTCATTAATTTGTTATTTGAGAGCATCTAAGCAGACACTTGTGACAAATTTAGCACAACCATAAACAATCCAAGACTGGCCTCCTGAACAGCTTCTTATGAACCCAGCTTTTCTATTGAGTTAAACTCTAGGCAATGACAGTGATTTGATACTTACTGCCTGGGCTGTTTTTATTGCCACAAATCTGTGATTTCCCTCCTTCCCACATACATATCCAAACGCTCGATGGTCTGTGATATCCTTTGCGATGTATGAAATTTCATGAACTGCATGGTGGTGCTGTAGTAGCTAGAAAAAAAAGAAAGACAGTAAGAAATATCCATCAAAATGTTCCATTAAGAAGCAGTAAAATTCCTCTTTCATCAATGCCTTACCTGGATCTCAATACACCTATGTAATTAAAACAAGCAAACGTATCGCGGTATCAAAAATCAATTAACATTTGAACTCTTTAAGCATATTCTCTTTTCAAAATCTAGCCAAACCTGACTTGCTTGAATAATTGGACTAAAAGCTTCAATTGAAGATGGTTCGTGGTGTATTTTGGTGAGATACAATTCAACAGAAGACACCATGTTGCCTAGTTACTACCTACACAGCATCCTGGGTACAGTCAGTATTTGTAGGAATATAGAAGCAGCAGCAGCTGCCTGTAGCTTTATCCAGGGTGACTCTGGTTTGCAAGGGCTGCACAGCTAGAGCTGAGATACCCAACACCTCTAAGACTTGCTTTATCTCTGCAGCACTGAGCATCAGCCAGCAAGCAATATTTCATTTAAAGCAGTGACAGAACTCCAAAAATTTATTTTCCTCAGAAAATTAATGGAAATGGTTCAACTTGAAATAAATGCTAAATGCAAAAGTTCCCATTTCAGTTAAAATCCTACTTTGGTTAACTGTAATAATAAGATTCAATTTTGTTTCAACTGAATGAGTAAAATTCTCCCCAGAGCCAAGACATGAATCTGAGACTCCTGTAAGCACATCTTGGAGTGCCAGAACCTTTCTTGCTTTGGCCCAAGTGGAATTTTATTAACAAAGCAATTCTTAAGCATTTCGACTTAGAATAACATCCTTGAAAAGTATATCTAAAACAATCTACTAGTTTGAATTTCTACCTTCTGATGTATTGACCTGCTCATCGATCATCTAGGGATAATGCTATTTCTGAGAGCAGACAAAGCCTCGAAAAGAATTCTTTTGAGGTCCAGATTCCTGCTGGTTTTGAGAAAAGCACATTTTGAAAATCAGCATGGTACCCAGGCAATCTCTAAACAATCAGTTATTTTTAGGGTTTAAAAAAGCTCAGTGTGTTAAAATTCATAACCAGAGAGGACGTGTGTGCAGAAATGAAAAGGCTGAGCAAGCGACAAGAGGTGAGACTTCTGGAGTACATGGCTTGAAATACAAAAGGAGAGGTGGCATGCAAGAGACAGATGACGACATACAGAATGAAAGACTGGATGTGTTTCATTTTCATTTCATGACTCCTATCTTTCCAAGATCAAGATTATTCGCGCGTAGGAAAATGGAAGTGTTGCCATTGACTGCAGGCTGAGCGTGGCTAAGCTGAAGGTGCACTTCAAACTCTCCCAATGTGTTAAGTGTTTAAAATTAATGATGGGATCTTACTTAGATAATACAGGGATATTGATTTATAAGGTTTCTCTGAAAACCAAGTTGCATGCTATCTGTTACCATGAGATTAAACGTTCCCATCTCTCTATTCTGCATATGACAGGGAACGTTATCTCTGGCTCCTTTTAAATCAAAGTTCTTTGACATGGCTTTATTGATTGCAAGACAGCGTTCTTTACTGGAATTAAACTGTGATCAGATTTCTTCCTCGTGGAATTAAATTTGAAGATCATTCTACCATGGAAAAGTATGACCCACAACATAAGACAGCAGATGGAAACACTCCAATTTATTTGGGAACCCTCATTAACCGTTCAAAAATCATTACATTTTTTAATGGTTATGATATTTTACATACTCTTTCAGTAAAGTACAAATTAAGTAAAGGTGACTGCTAGATTATCCTTTCACATATTCTACTGTATGGAGTGTTTAGCAAGAGTTTTTCATTTGTTTGAGGGGTACTGAGTTGGAACACACATGAAATGCCACGTTGCAAATACACACCTGGACTCAAATATAGATATAAATGCTCCTTCAAACATGCATTTTCACAGCCTTCAATTCACCTAATGTGTCCTTCCTACATTTTCCAACAATACTGTAAATATTTATTGATGAAATGCCCGAGTCTTTGCTCTTGCAAAGCAGAAATGAGATTCCTTTTGCAGTCAGCAGAGATCTGCCACCATAAAGGGCCGGATCAGAACAGCATCCTTTCTGTCAATCTTTGGTTTAAGGATGTAGCCTGCTCAGCACCCCCCACAGCCCTTCACAGCAGTGAGATGTGCACTAAAGTAAAGGACAGCAGAAAGGACAGGACGAGGAGAAACATCATCTCCTCCGGCCACCCAAGAGAGACGCGCAATGACGACGGTCTATAAATACCCGCTCTTTGCATGTTTTGATTACATTTGCTTCTCATGCATTTGCACAGATTAATCTGTCCCGTAAAATGAGACCAACCTATAGAAACATCATCTTTATCCCTCGGTTTGTAACTGCTCACATGTGACTCCCTCAGTACTTGATATGAACAGTCCTGAAAGGAAATGAAACAAAAGCCACACAAAATTGCTTATAGCAGAACTGCTGGTCAGCGCTCGACAGTTAATATTCTCGAGCTGATCTGCCCCTCTTTCTCCCCAGCCTTTTTTTATTTGGTTTTATTTTTAATACCTTCAAGGTTTTACCATGACTTAATCCTATCTCCAGTGGGTCAGAAGCACATAAAAGAATTATTTCATAACTCAGGGATGTTTACGA
>WUAM01000143.1:17074355-17084493 GCA_024336885.1 Actenoides hombroni | reverse complement strand
TTACCATGACTTAATCCTATCTCCAGTGGGTCAGAAGCACATAAAAGAATTATTTCATAACTCAGGGATGTTTACGACACCCCCATAGGCCCATGCTGATGGATTCCATCACACACGATTTGATATTTTTACTGTATCTTTGCTGAGCACTGCTACGAGTCATTTACCAATTCATAAGTGAGGTATCAAATTGTTTTGGAGGGCTGCAGTACGACAGAACAAATTATAGAGAAGACTTAATTTATATTACGGTTCAATACAGTCAATTAAATATTGCACAGATTAGAAAGTAATTTAACATTTAAGCTTCAGTTGTTAAAAAATTACACTGCACACAGTGTCCAAATTATTTTCCGTCTCCTGTGTCTTTAGTCACTGTTGCAAACTTTGAGGATTTTAAATGGAAGCACAGAAAAAAGTCTCAAAGTGGGTGACTAAGACATTCTCATGATGCAGTCCTTCTCTTTAGGCTAAACATGATGTCATTATTGTATTTTATTCATACACTAAGTTTTTTTTCCTGGTGTGAAACTTAAAGAAGTTCAAAATACCCACCTCCACCACGGCTGATGTCTTCCTGCTTCCCCTTAAGTCTACTCCAGTCCCTCCCACTAGCCATTATTGTCCTCCCTTTGCTCCATTCTATCCCCTGCTTCTCCTCTTCCCCCAGGTTGCTCCCTCTACATCACACTGAATTGATTTAGCTGCCTCTGAGATCTGTAGCATTTCTAATTTCCCTCAGGCTGCTTGGCACTTATCATAAATTTTTTCACCCCTTATCCTCATCTTGCCCCTTTATTTCCATGCTGTAGCCTCCAGTGCCACTAAATCAATTAAGCCAATCAATTAAGTACTTGGAGGGTCCAGCAATCATGTCAAATATGTGAGTTAGATGGCATGAGAAAGTCACTGCTTTACTATCGCTATTTCTCTTTTAATGAGGTTGTCTATTTAGTGGAGCCTGGGGCACAATGTTAAGAGCCACAACAAAAAATATCCTGCAAGCTGCAAAGCCTCCTATAAAAGCTGCCCCACCGCCAGCAGAAGCGTGTACCACACAACATTATATGCATAAGGACAAGTTTCACAGGGACTTCAGCTGCTCAGCCTTTCACCTTTAAGAACTCGATGGTGAGCCTGTTTTCAAATGGGTGGTATCACTCACAGCTCTGCCGTTACCATTTCCATGCCATCAATACTGGGATGGGGGTGACAGATGCAGCCCAAGCATCCTCTGCACTTCTACTCCTGCCTTTTCACTTCTATCACAGTTGAATAAGCAGTAACACAATTTGTGCGTCCCATAAAGCTCCCCAAACATCAAAAGTTACTCACCAAACTGCAAAATCCTTAACAGACTCAAAATAACTTTATGGATTATAGTTTCAGCCTTGATGGTGCTCCAGACCTACATACTACGGCACTTCATCGAATGTTCTTCATGGCCATTCCCTTAGAGTTCCTGCTTGCTTCAGCTGAGGTTTGCAGCGATCGTGGAGACAACAGGTCACAAGCACTTCTCTAACTGCCTATGTTTGTGCTGCAATGATCCTCTGCTAGTTTGTTAAAATGCACTTAGTCGAGGTGGTTTGGAGCTGCTCACCTCCAGCATAAACACCTCACGGTCCTAAGACATGCTTAAGGAGCAGCCATGAAAGATGTGGCCAATACAACCCCTTTTGATCACAAAAGAGTATAAACTGAACATACTACCGTGGTGTGAGAACTGAACCCTTGTGCTGAAGGAGACTGAGCATGTCCTACATACTACACAGCCAAAATCTTCAGGTCCAGCCCTGAATCTTTTTGACCCAAAGCCACTCATGGAGTTTGGGCTAAGCAATAGGTTATGAACTTTGCATTTGGGGGGGGTAGGGGGGAATAAAAAAAATTAAAAATTCAAGAATAGGAGCAGAAAAGGCTGGAGTGTCCTCCAAGCCTGAAGGGACTTCTCAGATGGCAGCCTTTAAGCATGTCTTCACAATGATAAGAAAATAAATCTGTCTAATCCCTGTGCTTCCTCCAGACACACTGATTTTGCAGACAATACCCTCAAGAAAGACTTCTCCGAGTGCCAACTTCTAAAAGGCATTTCAGTGCACAAGCTTTGCAATAAAAACACTTGGCACATAAAGCACACTTTCAGATTATATGCAGATCAAAGCTTGGTCGGCATATCACAGAGAGGCACATAAAATATGGTGCTGATAAAGGAAAGAATCGGGACAGATTTAGCCTCAGTCATCACAGACTCAGTCACTCCAGGGGGTCAGCAGTCTGGCTGTGACACAGCAAAGCACCCAAAAGATGCGTAAATTTAATTTTCTCTTAATAACAACAATAATAATAAACTCTTAGGAGCCATTCTCTTCCTGCAGCTGAGGAGAGTGAAGCAAAAAACAGATTATGTACTTCCCAAGCTTACACAGCAATGTGAAGCTGAGTCAGGAAGGATGAAAGCCAGTGAGCATAATCATATGTGTAGGGATAAGTCTTCAAGTAGAACAGTGAATAGAACAGGGGAAGAACAGTGGAAGAACGGCGGAATAGGCTCCCCAGGGAGGTGGTTGAGGCCCCATCCCTGGAGATACTCAAGCTGAGGTTGGACAAGGCTCTGAGCAGCCTGGTCTAGTTGAGGGTATCCCTGCTCACGGCAGGGGGGCTGGACTAGATGACCTTCGGAGGTCCCTTCCAGCCCTGACCATTCTATGATTCTAAGTGAAGAGATAGAAGAAGCTCAACCTGTACACTCCACTTTGCCCTATGTAACAGCAAGCACTTGGCGAAAGGACCCCAGGCAGGCTCCTGTTTGGTTGGACTCAGGCGGAAAGCTTCAAGGGGTACTTCAGCCTCAGCTAAAATCTGAGTTGGTCCTTACCACTTCCTTTGCTTGATGAAAAAAGTATCCTGCTACTGCCTGTACCTTATCTGGGGAGTAAGAGTGGCATATTCTCAAGGGAGCAATCAGAAATCTCCTTGTGTGTGCCTCCTGCGATAGGCATCATTGAATGGTTTGGGCTGGAAGTGACCTTCAAAGGTCATCTCGCCTACCCCCCTGCAGTGTGCAGGGACATCTTTGATACACACAGTGTTTCATGCATCAGGGACACGCAGGGGTAAGCTCTCGACCAATCTGGAGCTGTCCTCACCCGAGACCCCCAGCATACACTGGGGGTCAATTAAGTTAGAGGGACTTGACTTTGCCAGCGCAGCCGTCTAATTGTGATGAATGGATCTACGATATTGAGCTCGCTGGATGTTCCAAGAACCTAATTTGTGAAAGAGAACACCAGTAAGGTAATAAACTTTGGTCTGGCTCTCATAATTTGTAATAATGTCTGACAAAGACCAGATACGAATTTAGTTACTGTTATTGTCCTAGGAAGCAAATGCTAAGTTGCTCATGCAGAAGATCCATTTATTTGATATATGAATTTGGGGAGGAACAAAACAAAACTGGAACGCATACATGGCCAATTTTGTATCTTCACTTCAAAGGCTTTTCAATTTTTTATTGTACCAGGAGTGAAAGCAGCTAGCTAAATCTAAAACCCTTGTAGAATTACTATTAATCTCAAGTGATGCTTTAAATATGTCCTTGCAAATATTGTTCCAGGACAAAGAAAATCCTAAAGGGCAAGGATGTATTTTCATAGACCTCTGGAAAAACAAATGTGCTACACTAAAGCTGTGATGCTGGATCTCCCATGAGTCTTACTATTTTCTTACTGTTTCTGCATCAGACACAGTCATTACTTTATCAGGATGGTTAAAACAAAGAATTTCCAGAGCTGCACTTTGTGGGTGCTTGGCACATTAAGTTACAACAGTTCTATGTTTTCCCTCAGGCAATGGAGAGTATTTGTTAAGTTCTGCCCTGGCACCTTTCAGAAGGGAGCCTTAGAGCTCCCATTCCCACATTTCAATGCCCAGAGTTGTTTCTTCCCTGCTCATTTTCCTGTAAAGCAGGATGAATGTTTAGTTTTAGTCTTCTGCTAATTGAAATCTCCAAAAATAAACTTTGATTAAACAGCCCACAGGTAGATGTGGCCCAGCAGCCAGCAAGGCTCAACCACATTTGCTTTTCTCAATCCCTGCCTTGCTTTTCTGTCCTGGTGGTGGGTGTCACACAGGGTTCCCCTTCCAGAAGAGCTGTCAGGCAGAGCTGTCTTTACCTTTTACTTAAATGCACGCAGCAGAGCCTTTCATAGCTTTGATGCAAGGATGATGCCTTGTTTTCTACTACTTACTCCTTTAGTTGACCTCTACCTGTTACAACTTCTGTGCACAGCATGTCTTCTACTGCTCTTCTTCCCCTAATCAAAACTGAACCTCCTCATTACTTCACTCTCAGCACACTAAGCCTTACACACGTACAGATTACACTCTCATGTGATGTACACTTTAAAATATTTCCCAATTCCCATATCATCCACAGGAGAGCATTTGGCTAATTAAAGATACCATCAGGCTATAAAACCATCTATAAAACAACTCAGCTTTTTAAAAAGCAAGGACACAATCAAAAAATTGGATTCAGATCCGTATTTTGACTACCTAAAAAAGGAAAAAATAAAATAAATACTCAGAGCTATGTAGAACAGAGTCTAGGAGCCATATGAAGTATTTTCAGATACTGACATTTGCTTTAAATGTCATTAATTAATGCTCTGTCTCACCTATTTTGCAAGGCTCCCCGTAAAGCCGTCAGGAACGTTGCTGCTTGCTTTGCTGGGAGTACAATGACGCAGAAGTGGGATGGGAAACACAAAGGCTTAAGCAGGGTTAGGTATGAAATGCTGCTTTTTCTAGAGGAGTGCTACGATGTAGGGCCAGGTTGGCACCGCTGTAATTCCCCCATTACCACCAGGTGCTGGGTAGCACAACGGGAGATGCTGCTCCAGCCCCCGGGCTCTGCGACACTGGGATGTCTGCACGCTGAGCGTACAGCACATAAACCACAAAGGTTATCAGTACAATTGTATCAATTAGGAAGACAGCTTTTATGAACAGCATATATATATTAAGGGAAGAACTACGGGAATCTGAAATGTATTAGTTATTCAACTGAAAGACGGGGATAAAAGCAGGTTATTTGTGTTTGGCAACAGCTGACAAATAAGTAAGAGCATCCCGTGCTAACTGCTGTCTTTCCTCTTCTCCTTCCACAAGGCCACTTATGACATACACTAAGTGGAAGAAGAGGCATTTACTCGTCCCCCTGAACTATCAGACTGAACGAAGATCTGCCAACTTCACTGTAAACACAACGTGCTCCCGAGAGCAGAACATCACCCACCGATTTTAGTGCCAATAGAGATCTATTACCAGCATCTCGCAAACTCCAGGTAACTTTAAAAGTAAACCTTCCAGTAGTTTCCCTCCCCCATTACAGTGACAGCGAAGGTCATCTATCTCCCTTGCATCTGACCCCAGCAATAGGAAAGGTTAAACAGCCTACAAGTTAACACCGGAATCCAGAAGCATGGTCGGTAGCATGGCTATTACCGGGGCAAACGGAAAATTGCCGAGCAGATAAAATGCACTGAATAGGAAGGAAAATCACCAGCACACCTGGGGCACGATGCTGCCCGGGCAGCTCCAAGAGACAGGAACAGCAGATTGCAAAAGGGACGTAACTTTCCATTACGGCACCGGCTGAAGGTCCCCCACTGCTCTCCAGGGAGGTTTCAGTGCATCTGAGCCGCCTGTGCTATTATTATGTCAGCGCTTCTCTGGCTAAAACCTTTGCCGAGCAGTCTGAAATCCAACCATTATCACTCTGCACCTGCTGAAAAGGGGCTTGAAAATTTTTTCTAGTATTTTTCGCTTTCATTTTTCTCGTTAACACATTAAACCGGCTTAAAAATCTTGGTAGTTGCAAACAACTCCCCAACTCCAAGCAACTCCGTATTTTGGGTGCTCTTCTACATGGCAAAATCACAACTGGAATCAGTGGGACTATAACATGGCTTTCGTATCCAAATTGCTTATCTGAATCACAAAAGGGAGGGATTATAGGCAAAAAAACCCCAACATAACTAACTCTGTAATAGACTTTGAGTTTTCTGCCATGGGACAATTCCTCACTGGAGGGATGCAGTGCAGCTCCACTGGGATCCGTAACAACAAACATTTTTAAAACCAGAAGCTGCTTTCGAAGCCTGTAGTAAAATTCACCCCAAATTCTGCTTAAGCATACCAAGCAATAAAGCTAAACGATACCAAAAGTGTTTACATACTAATTTTTACTACAACAGCTCTGCAGACACATACCCCCTCATATGCAATAGAGGCCAAATGGCAACTGGGAACATGCACAGAGTGAGATTCCCCATCCCATCACACAGAATGCCTGTGGCAGGACCTCCCTTTCTTACATCCATCCTGGGGTGCTTGGTTTAAACAACAGAAGGCTGTAAAGAGCTAAATGAGACCATCACTAAAGTAATAAAATCTAATTTTCTGCCTTTCTGAAAGCAATCAACTTTTTTACCCTTCTCACGCTGAAAAATACAACTGCAATAAGTTCCCACAAGTTATTCCAGTTTGGATAAAATGTCTGGAAAAGGTTTAATTTTATCTGCATGCCAATTAGCATCAGAAATATTACGAGGCAGTTGGTGCTGAACTCACTACAAGAAGACTGAACTCGGCTGTAGATCAGAGCACTTCCAGATGAGAGGGAGAGAAATTTCATCCCTCCTCTGTATGCCAAGTGCTAGGAGGTAAGACACAAGGTTCAAACCAAAACTCTAGATCCTCAAAACCTCAGACTTCCCAACGTGCAAAATCACACCCTGAGTTTTGGCTTTTGGGTTCTTTTTTTTTTTTTTCCCCTGGTGATGAAGCCGTCGTAACACGCGAGGCTTTTGCAGCCTTCACGCAGCAAACTGGGCGCCTGCAAAATGTATCGCTATGGGCTTGTGGCTATTAAAAACCCCAGTGGAGCAACCTGAGCCATCCAAACTGTCCTAGGGCACAGTTTGGAAGGCCAGTAAGAAATGAATTGCAACAGTCAATAAGGCGTGCAATTACGGAAGCACGTTCTTCTGGCATTTACATCTTGCTAACTCCCAAATGTTAGTTATGAAATGTGTTATTGTTTCCCTTTTGAAGAATCAGAAGACTATAAACACCTTACATGAGTAATAAGCATGGGTTTTAAGTCCCCTATTCTGCCATAATCTAATTAGATATGTCTCCTGCATGTAGAACAGTAAATGCCACGTCTTACTCTTCCTATTTACAAGTAGAAAGAGGGGGAACTGTCAAGCGACCGAGCAAGACTCCCAGTTGCTCAGAGTGATCTTTGGCAGGCAGAAGCTGCAGATGAGGCACACAACTCCCGTTAGGTGTAAGAAAGACCCCAGATGTCACCATTTTCAAATATACATGCAAAATCTGACTTTGCTGCTTTTCAGTATGCTCTTTATTGTTATTACTTAATATTTTTATCAAGGCAGTCCTTAGAAGTCCTCGGCGTGGTCTAAGGCCCAACGTGTATTACAAAAAGTTCCTACAAATGGCTAGTTCTTATTTAAAAAAATGAACTAAAAGATAACCCCAGAGAATTTATACTTTAATTCCTGTGAAAGCTAAGGGCCAGATGCTCCTCGGAACATCTCTGAGATGCATGACTGCAGTAGCTCCTCCTCATAAACCCTCAGGCATGGAGAAGTCCTTCACTCACTGTCCTGGCAGATGTTCTCCATCACTCCTCTGGCCCTTCCTCCCAGGTGAGTACACCGTGGGCAGCTTACCCCTGACATGGCAGAAGGCATGGTTGATTTGACCTGTGCAACCATTCCCCAAGCCACACCTCTCCAAGGCCACAAGAGAAACAACAGGCATCCAGAAGAATGATGGATCTATAAGCCACCAGACAGGGGGTTGTCTTTCCAGGCATATGACAAGAGGGTAACTGTAAGAGGCAGTACAGATCTGCATGACAGACTGTGATCACAAGGTATCAGCAGTTTCAGCACTATTGAGTTTTAACAAGTTTCTAGCATAGGAGTGTTTTAAGAAGGGATCTGAAGAAAAAAAAATAGAGGGGTACTGCAAAAATACATGCAAAAAATTCCTCCAAAATATGATAGGCAGTATGGGAAGAGGCTCAGAGTTGTTTATTTGAAAACTGAATAAATGAATTGTGAAAGTTCATGCTGTGGAATGACTCCTTGAAAGTGGATAAAGAGCAAAGACAGCCACGGAGAGCCTGGGAAAAGAAAAAAGTCAGGCAATAGGCTGATAAAATAGAGAAAGCAGATTCAGCGTAGGAATGTGAAGAGAAGTGTGACATGATGAAAAGAATAAGCTGAGACAGCAATCTTGGCAGTCACAATGGATTTTAGAAATAAAAGTCGTATTTGTCAAGGACAAAGAAAAGAGTAGCAACTGAGACACAAGATGAAGAGAGGCAAGACCTTGTTTTAACTGCAGGTATAAGTGTGGTATTTCGAAGCAGTTGAGAAGAATCTGCAAGATCTGAAGTTACCCTGGACGTGACAATCAAAACCAACACTGAGTCAAAAAGGCTGCAGAATTTACAGGGCTGAATAATAGATGATGCTGGTATCTTCCTCAGCACGCTGAAAATGAGGTCAGAGAAAGACCTTTGGGAGTCAGGATGAAAAAGGCTCGGTTTAGCAATGTTAATCTTGAACCGTTGGCTACACATGTAAGGAGAGTGCTGGCAAGACAGGTCAAGATTTGGACAGAAGGAGACAGGGCTGGCATCATTTGGTTTGACACAACAACTGAATTTGTATTTGCAAATGAAGGAACTCTGATAAATAGCATAGCAGGACGAAAAAGGGATCAAGGACAGAGAGCACCCAGGAAATCCCCAATGAAAACTTCAGGAGAGAGAAAGAGAAATTAGAAACACAGGGGTAAACTCCAGAGAGGAGAGTCAGAGGGGCCAGGAAGAAGGACTTTATTCAAAATCTGCTGATAAATTAAGAATGCTAATGAAGCACTCCACATGACATCAGCCGTAAAGAGGAATTTTGAGAAGATCAGTTTCAAAGAAATGAAGAGGACAAAACCCACCTCTGGCAGCCTCTGGTCTGGAGCTGGAAGAAGCCCCAATAACAATCATTAACAATTGAGACTGTTAACAATCTCCTGGCCAATGCCATGCTCTGGCAAACAGGAAAATTCAGTCTACTAATCACACCATCTCCCCTCCTCACTGCAGAGCGAGAAGAGAGCAGATAAAATTAACTACTTCTTTTATTCCTATTTTTAAATATTCAGAGATACTCAGTGACAGAGATTTGACAGTTTGACATTTTATCTGCTCCAGCATATGTGCTTCAGGGAGTAACTACAGATCCATAATCGTACCTCGATTTTTGGTCAAAGATGCCAGAACCAACAGATTTCCAATAAAGTCAAGAAGTACCTTTGGTACATTTTATATGAGGTATCTTCTGCCAACAGTGAGAATTTTAATCTTGCTAAAATTTTCTTTCAGCCAAGTTTAGTTGTCCCATTAGCAATCTATCAACACAATTAACACTATCACTCACATCACGTGGAGCAACCCGGGGGTTATCAGCACAAACCTGATAAAGCGTTTTCCATGTTGTTCTGAGACTTTATAGAAGCTTTAGCAGCCACTTTAGAAAAATCTCTGCATTATAAGGTCAAGAGAGCTTAAAAGATCAGGAAGATGGGCAAGATTTAGGCATCTGAACCAGTGGCTGCATCATATCAGAGCCATAACATTATCTCACTAGAAGAGAACAATCTGAGGCCAGCAGGATTATCACTATCTACTACACGTATTATTTATTTGGACATCATGAAGAGTTAAAGAAGAAGCACAATCACGAGCTCTGTAGCCAGCAAGAAAAGGCAAATTAAGCTTTTCCTACAGTATGCTACAGGTGAAGTCTGGGCCCTCTTCCATGGAACATGGAGATACTACCCACTGAGTAACACCTTCTCAGGTAGGTCAACCCTGTTCTGCACCAGTGTCACATAACCCCCCTCAAAGGTAATAAAAGTTAGAGTAAGGGATAGATAACAAGAATGGGAAAAGATAGTGAAGATGATAGATATATATTTATTTATATATACAGTTTCGCTTCCTGGACTTCACACTGACAGCCTGAAGAAAATGGCT
>WUAM01000143.1:17042776-17074255 GCA_024336885.1 Actenoides hombroni | reverse complement strand
AGATGATAGATATATATTTATTTATATATACAGTTTCGCTTCCTGGACTTCACACTGACAGCCTGAAGAAAATGGCTACAGATTAAATTCATAAACCATGAGCAACACACTGCAATACCTCTCTGCTATACTGCAAGCCCATCAGACATTTACAGTACTTCTAGAAAGCCTACAAACGCCCAGGCTGTGCCAAGGTCTCTGTGTTGATGGAAGGTCCAAGGCGTGTAACAGACCATGCAAATGAAACTCACTTTTAGGGTGCTGCATAGGACAAAATAATGGTGAAATGGTTGTCCCCATTGTTCATAAACTGGGTTACAATCCACCTGTTTAGGGTATTTCTCACAAATAAACAAGATGCTGATATAGGTGTGCCATGCTTTTTGGATGGCTGTGGAATCTAGATTAAGAACTGACCTACACCAACAGCTCGTAGAGAGTGAAATATTGCTGTATATCCTGGCGATTTATATAGTCATGAGCAGATGTAAAATGTTACTTTTAACAGAAATAACCCTTTACTTAAAGCCAAATAGTAATTTTTTGCTTTCATCTTATTTCTCTTTCAGTGCCTGTGTTTTCCATTAAAGTCAACAGGATTTTGTGATTAGAAAGAACAAGAGTTTAGAAGTATACCATATTACATGAATGTAAAAGAAAATGTTCTCCCAAGTATTTTATAGAATTTAATTACTATTTTTAAATACATTTTTGGAAAGTAACCTATGGTAAACAGAGATTTATTGTTACATAAATAAACAATGAGACAATTACAGCCTCTTCATGGAGCCCATATTAGTCACGCACGTCTAATGAAGCACTACTAAGCTATCACACGGAGATAGTCTGATGTGTGTGATTAACAAAATAATATTCATAAATAGCTAATGAACAATGACGGCCCTTTAAAATTTTTGCATATCCTGCTATACTGAGAGCTATGGGTTTTGTGGCTTTAGAAGTAACATTTTAACCGCTACGATTCACCCTAAAAAGGGAGAGTATTAAGCAGCACAATACAACTGTTGGCATTTTTGCTTTCTACAGACCATGCTTTTGAAAATACAGAATAATTCTCCTGAAAGTCTATTAGTGAAGAATACGTTCCAGCTTGTGCAGTACTGTGTTTGAAAGAGGACGTCTTGGGATGCCACCAG
Source organism: Actenoides hombroni (assembly GCA_024336885.1). NCBI lineage: Eukaryota > Metazoa > Chordata > Aves > Coraciiformes > Alcedinidae > Actenoides > Actenoides hombroni. The sequence continues at coordinate 17,073,098 of WUAM01000143.1, read as the reverse complement.
GGTGCAGGGGGAATACGACAGAAGAAATGGTCAAAAATTGTTTTCTTACACTATGAAGCCATGAAAACTCTAGAGCAGTATTAGGTAGAAAAAGTAATAATTGTGGTAGATTTTTTTTACATTAAAAAAAAAAAAATCCCCTCAGGTGAGGTATATATTCAGCAGAAGGCAAGTGGAATGGATGGTCAACATAAGACAGCAGACAAAAAAAGGTACATTTATAAGGAAAAATAGGGTCAAAGCCCATGTTTAATGTATACAACAGAAGAACATTCTGTTAGTCAAATTAAAGAGAATTTTGGATGATACAGCTGATGTTGGGACTTGGACAGCAGAACAATTTGCAATGTCCTGCCTACGTGAGCAGGCTACTCGAGCAGATGAGCGAGTCTGTACATGCAGATTACAGCCTTGCAGAGTGAACTCTGCTAATCAAGGTCCTTCTATCACATTCTAACTACATTGACAAGTGGTATGAAGGGACTTATTTAGATTAATCAATGCAACAGAATGACATCTAAGAGAAGAGTGTTATTATTTCTATTGCAGTGCTATAGATGAACTAAACCGTATCACATCAAGCTCACAGCAAATCCTTCTCATATTTTTCTTGGTGAGAAAAAGTCTTCCCAAATGATATTCCACCTTCAACCTACTTCATGGATAAATTTACTCAAAGGGCAGAATTCCTGATGGCTGGAATAACAGCATTATTAAAATCAATATTTTTTGATGAATATTAGACCTGGAACATATTAAAGAGAGCTATGAAGTACAGGGGGAAAAAACCTTGCTTATCATTTTCAGTAGTAACCCAACTATAGCCTTTCATCTGTAATGAATTATGGAGCAATTTCCCTAAATCATCTGTACGGAGTCAGCTATGACACTGCCAATTTAAAAAAATTTGCTAGTTTTGAGATACAAATTGATTTTTTATTGTGATAAATTAAAATCCAATAGTAGCCTACAAGATACTAAAGATACAGAAGCCTACATTTTTCCAGAATATTTTTTCTCTTTTAGATGACATCGGACTGCCACTGTGGCAGACAAGATAGCAATAACCAATGATAAAAATTACCTCTCTAGAGAGGTAAATAACCTTTCCAAATAAGCAATAAATGAGCACTGTGGCCCAAAATATCCTTTTGGGAATTCCAAAATCATGGGAACACAAAGCAAGCACTGTGGGGGACAAGGAGGGCTGTTAAAAGAGCAGAAAGCAAATGCAAGATTTCCAGGCTGTTCCCTATTAATTTTGGGTTTTCTCCTCCTGTAGCGCAAACATCAACATCAGTCTCCAAAGCTTATAAACTCTGAAACTGAACATGGATATCAGAAGATCTGTGTGAGCAAAACATCAACTTTTTGCAATCCCTTTTGCTTCCTTCCTCTCAGAGAGCCCACAGATGCTCTGGAGGTCTGTCCATAACCCACTGCTGATGGTTATCAGCCTATTTCAGATGCTGAGATGGCACGTGACTACCAGAAGGAATGGCAATGAGATAATAACCGTAGGTTCAAAGCGGAGACAGGCTGGAAGAGAGAGATTAGCAGAAGAGTAGGACAAGGACATGAAACTCTAGGACATGGAGAGACCCAGGCTGGGGAAAAAGCCAAAGGGATGGCAGAAGAGTTCCGGCACTCCTGCTTCAAAACTTGGCATGGAAAGCATGATTCTCCTGCTTTTAAAACAACACGTTAAAACTGATGTCGACACACTCCTCTGTCACAGTCCTGTTTCAGGAAGGACAACTCAATACTTCTGTCCATCACTCTGGCAGCTCACCAGCAGACATCTGGAAGGTGGATTTAAAGGTTTCAGCCTAAGCCTCGGTGAGTGAGTGACAGGGTTACTATAAGGATAATATAGTTATGTCAGATTTAGAGTATAAGGTGTCAAAGTTACGAAATGAAGGAGTCTTTTTCTTATGTCCTCCCCTCCCTAGCTGCAGATCAGAGAGTGTGCAGGACACTGTAGGAAAGGCAATTTGGCAAAACCACACCTGCGTTTCTAAACACATCCTTTTTTCCTTTTTTATTTTATGAAAAGAAATCCTACGTTTGTGAAATATTCAGAGACAAATACCAGAGGACAACTCACTCTTTCTTCTTATTTTCCCCAAGAGAATAGTTTAGTCTTAGAAACATAACCGTGGCCTCAGTGCAATTTGCAGATGGAAAAGAAAATAAACCATTACCATATTATTCAGTGCATTACACTCTGTTCTGTGCACTGAATGACGCTGGTATTATTCTCCAGCCAAAAAAAAAAAAAAAAAGATATGTCATTGCATAGTTAAATACTATCCTGATGTCTATTACAGGACCCAACCAAGACTGTGCTGGCAGCCCTAATCCTGACATCCCCATCTTCTGAGCACAGGCCGTAACCTCAGCAATGTTCTCTTAAACATTGCTTTTGCAGGAATACTTTACACATGCTGTACACAACACATTCCAAATGAGCTTTTCATTACTAACTACTTGTATTATGTATCAGTCAGCTCAATGACATTGATTTTCTAATAATATAAATTAACTGGCAAAGATAATTTTATCTATCATCAATAGGGGCTTATTTCTGGCATCGTGTTAAATAGTTAATCTTCCCAAAGATTAAATCAAGAGCTTTTTAAAATTCAAGGCAGAGCTTAAAGTGCTGTAAAAATCTTCTTAATTAGGATTAAAACAGTTTGTGTGTTGTTGCTTTATATGTTAGTATAATGTTTTGCTTAGGTTTCTTCTTACAGAGCAATTTAAAAAAATCAAACATGGTATTCCTATGGCAAAAACTGCATAAGGCAGGGAAGTCTGCAACTTCCTCGACCAGATGCTACTGGAGAAGTTGCTGCTTGGCAGCCTCAAACAGCAACCTCAAACTTTCCAATATCTGCTACCTCCAATTCCATACCACATATACTTTTTCTATGACTGACAACAGAGAGGCTCTGACTCTTACGGTGACTGTGTATCTCACAGAAGACCATCATTACTGTTAACAGGAGATGATCACATTATGGTGACCACAACTGCGTTTGTGTGCAATTATGGACCTAATAGAAATTCTTATGATTCCCCTGGGAAATCCTCAGGGAAATCCCAGATAAGTGTGTGTTGCCTCCTAATTCAGGCATCAGTAGGGAAAACAAGCTTCACTCTCCTGGGGTTGTCCGCCGCTCCATATTCCAGATTATTTTCTTCTCCTTAGCCTCCCGTGACACAAGGAGACCAATCCAAGGCAATCCTACCTTCTAATCCTAATCCCTTGTCATTAGACTCCCAAAAGTCACGTAACCTGCACTGCCAAGGGCTCTTAAGCAGCATCCAGAGGACAGGTGCAGTTGGGCCCAGGCTGGATGAGAAAACACATATGGGCACAGATATCAGTCTGCACCATGGACTGCTGAAGTCCTCTGCAAAGAGCGAGTTGGTATTTCCAAGAAGCAATCTTTAACATCTGGCAGAAGGAAAACAAATCCCTTCTTGCCACTTTCTGGACTCAGAGCTGCGCGTGTTCGTGCAGGCAGGAAGCAGCCAGGTACTCAAGTAAGTGGTTCTGTGGAATTATCCAGGACAAGGCTTTACAATAAACCACCTCCCCACGTGCTACAGTTTACACCTCAGTCTTCTAGTGGCTTGTTCTGATCTATGATAACCATTTATCAAGCTTCTCGGGTGCTTCATGTGTGCTTATACTGGTGAGATATTACTGCCTGCCTAGGAAATGCTCTTAAAAAAAAAAATCCGTGAAAAGAATCAATTCTGTTCCATCACATGATTCTGTTACTTACCCCTGTCTTTTCATCAAAGATTTTGATTCCCCCAAAGGAGACTGTTAAGAAGATTTTTTGTTTATGTTCTCCTTTCGAACGAGCCGCAGCAACAATTCCCTGTTGAAACAAAGAACAGTTTGGCTGGTTTCATTACTCTTCTAGATGCCACAGCACAGCACAAAGATTTGCTTGTGGGCAATTCACCACTTTTCCAGGAAAACATAAGGGCTTTCCAGGAACACTCCCCCTTTTGCTTCTGGCTTCCTCCCTTTTTCCAAGGTACCACCATCTCTTTATGATACCCAGACAGCATTTCAGATGTGCTCCTACTTCCAACCCCTGCACTAGCTAATCCTCCACGAAATTTGTTTTCATCAAAGCTGAAGGACATTTCTAGCACACTTTGCTTTGTTTTCTTTCTTTCTTTTTTTTTTTCTTCTCTCCAGAAAAAAAAATGCCAACAATAAACAAATTGAGCTTTTTATAGAAGAATATTTTTCTCAAAATCAAACTACACCTCTGCTGTAAAAAATCATTATTGAGGGCTAGATTTTTTTTCCCCCCGATATCAGGCTTTTACTTCTTAAGTGAACTTGTTGATAAGCATCTCATGTATTATTCTCCCACAGTGTAAATGTAATAGTAACTTCTATTTCCACCTGCTTCTCCCTGACTGATAGCACTGTACTAACATCAAAAGTAACTGACTGCACTAGTAAGAAAATGACAACATTTAGCCTTCATCTGGTGCTCTGCAATTTCAAGGTTTTAATAACCACTAACTTATGCTTTAAAACTTTCAGGAGGTCACCGTTGTTATCACACAGACCTGAAAATTAAAGAGAAAAAATGGAGGCATTTGTGAAAAGTCACCCCAAAACTTTATGCCTGGCTTTAAAACACCGTGTTGTTAGACACCAGGTTTCCAGAGACCACAACTTCATGCTATGCTGCCTTACATACCAACATGAATTTCTAATGCTCCCTTTCCCTGAATAGTTTCAGGCCTCTCACAACACTGTTTAGATCAATCTCAGCACTTCACAAAGAGGTGTCAGGCACCTGGGAGATGTGGAAATGATAATCCAGGAAGGAGAGAGACAAAAAGGCTTGTGCAGCAAAACAGTGACAACTCTCCCAAATTGCTTCTAGGAACTATGAAATGATAAGAAATATCCAGTATACAATTAAACCAGTCAGGAATGACATGGCAGATGTGATAAATCAACAGTGTACCTTTTAGAACAGGTTAGTTTTTGCTTGTCATATCATGTTTTGTAACTGATATGTAAATTTTCTATCAGATCTTGCTTTTAGATTGTTAAACCATAAGATTCATGTCACCCTTTGCTGTTTATTCATGAATAACAACCTATTCCTCCAGGTTCCTCTGGACTGGAATCCTGAGAGTTGGTAGTCTAAAAGATACTAGTTAGTGATTTCTCCTCCTGAAAAAAAGCCCAGTAACGGGAAATCCATCAGCTCTCTGAAAGGAAAAAGAAGGGGAAAAAACCAGCAGAGGTTTTACTCCTATACCCAGCAACACTGGGCTCAAGAAAAACACAACCAATCCTTCCCTCTCTACCACTCCAGCTCTTCCATATTTCCCAGGGCCACATAAAGGATGCTTCCTACAGAGAGCTCCTACACTCTTTGAGGGTTGTAAGAAAAGATTTGAGACAGAGGAGATATCTAGCATGCTCCAGAAAGTCCATCCTCCTACTCCAGTAGTGCTTTCAGACTGTGTACTCTGTAAGTTTGCCATCTACTCAAAAGTCTGCTTTTGTCACTGCTCCATTTCTTTCCCAAAACTCTGGGGACTCATCTTTATCTTCTCATGCTCTCTCTGTCCTCTCACTGCATTGCCTCCCGATTTTGCAACCCATAAATCCTGCCATCACAGAAGCAAGGCATTCTCCTCCCAGTGAGGACTCCAGTTCCCTCCCTGTGTCTGCCTGTCTACACCCCACACTGCTACCCACCCCTTCCTGCCTGTCCTGACAGGAGACAATGGTCAAAGGCAGGGCAGTAGTTGATGAGCACCATACCATACAATGCTCTGATACACCATTTTTCCTCCTCAGAGTGGTTTACCTCCCCTTTTGCAGAATAAAATTATTCAATTTGCAGATGTGCTGTTTACGATTTGTGGACAAATTGCAGTGGTATCAATCATGAATAACTACTGCACTCAGAGATAATGTATTAAAATCAAAGTGGGATAAGCAACACCAGCCAGGAGTTCATGTAAAATTGACTGATTTCAATACATAATTAACCCGAGTGAGACTCGGTGTCACAAAAGGAGAACGAGCAAAAGTTCAAGCTGAAGTCCCTTGACTCCATAATATTAAACATTAAAAGTCTCACTGTACCTTGAGCTTCATCATGGAGTCTTGGCATAACTTGTCTCCTCGTGCGGCAGAAACCTCATCTATTCCAATCAGCTTTGCTTTGTATCGGACACCGTCACCTTTAAACCTCTTTATTAACGTAGCTTCACTGCGATCCTGACCTGGAAAGACGTGAGGAAAACAAGGAAATTTACCTAAGTGCCAAGGAAAATAAACGAATAAATACTCACAATTAAGCGGCAAATTAGATCTCACTCGTGCCTCAACACCTAAACATGCAAACATTTCAATCAAATTAGAAGCAAACGACTAGTTCAATAAACCCTCTTGGCCTTACCACCTCAAACGAATGCACAGCGGAATTGTTGCCGTATAAAACCTTCTGCGTGAAATTTGCACACAAATTAGGTTTACAGAAATAAGAGATAAGCCTGAATCACACCTCCCGGATCTGAAAACTTCTGATCTGTAGGGGTTGTTTTAATCCCAATACACTTGAGAATTTCTCATTTTGCAGACAAAACCCTAATAGAAACACGCTACCGCTTCCTCGTATACCGACTTATCTAACAGTATCAGTAATATTTACATTATTAACATTTGAATGCTGGATTATTCTTTGCCTATAGAATATTGCTGCTTTAAAAGTCCCCCGATGAAATAGTGTCTCCTTGTTCTATCCTTTCTGCTTATAGACATATATAGAAACAACACGAAGAGCAGAGTCGGCTCTCACAGGCTCACCCCGAGAAGCTGAAAAAAAAAGGCACGAGGTTTTTCTTAATAAAAAAGCAATCAAGGAAGCAGGATAGCACAGTACTGATTAGGTCAATGTACATAAAAGACAGAGCTTAGACTAGCTGGAATCACATAAGGATGACACTACAGCAACTGTGAAAGGGACATCTTTGTCAGAAGGAATTTCCCCCCCTGCCCTGAGGATCTGCAGAAGAGTTTATAGTGTGTCTTAACTGGAAGAAATAGGCCAGTTAGGGAATGAGTCTTTCTAAAATTGATTAAAGATGTATTTTGCAGCTGTCTGTGGGATTTCTTGCTAGGATCTCAAAAAAAAACCAAAACCCCCAGCTGTGAATTGTAAATAATAGCAACCAAACAAGTAACCAACCAAACAATATCCAAGGCACAAAGAAGCAAAAATGTGGTATCTTAATCTGAAGTTTCTTGGACCCAACGGATTCCACCAGAAAACTTGCCTGAACACGGACTGACATTGCTAAAATTTATACTATTTCCACCCAGCAGCTCTAGGCACTGATTTTGCACCATCCTTCTGCTACTGTAAAAAAACCCCCACAGAGCTGGAGTCTGCTATAAATCAACTGTTGGTAAGAATCTAGTCTGAGAGACCTATATTTGAGAATTTTGGTCCAAATTTTCTCCAAAGCTCATTCCTATTTGAAAGATCAGATTTAAGAATTAAAAAAATTAATAAAATCTGCTTCTGTGCAGCTGGTTTTTCATAAGTAGAAGTATAGAGGCTTTGGGGGAAAAAGTTATTTTGTTTTGAATTTCTATGAAAAGCACTTTTTTTCAGCAGTCAACACTTGGGCCACTTTGTTAGTGTTACACACACCCCAAAATGGAAGAATAAATTAGGTTCAAAACTATAGAATTGAGATTTTTTTTTTTTACAATAGCATTATGAGAAAAACTAGAAGCATATATGACCAGTGAAGAGTAGTTCCAAATGAAGATAATAATTTGGTTCTCCTTTCCCCAAAGTACAGCAGAGTTCATGCTGTGAAGTAATGATGGACTAAATATATATTAAAAAATAGAGCTATTTCAATTAAGCATATTGAGATCTTCGAGTGTGTTTGAGCACACAAATATTATTTCTTTCAATGAAAAATATCAGCTCAGAGCAATGTTTTAATGCCTCATTTATAGCCCCTGAGCAGGAAGGCAGCTGATAAGTGTTGCTGTGATAATTCAGCAGTCACCCAACTGTTTCCCTTGATTTGTTTTCAGTCCTGCTCCCTCAAAAGAATTAAGCAGGGTTGAAGCTTCATGCTCTTATGTTATATCGTACTAAAAAAAAAAAAAAAAAAAAAAAAGTAATGTGGCATAAATGATAAATCAGAAACTCAAGTAGTGCTAATATCATTCCCCAGGGAAATGTGAAGGCAGATGTTGGCACCATCAGCTACGAACAATGAAAAACCAGTTTCCACTTGCAGCTTCCATAGCAGGGCAGGAGGGAGAACATCTGGAGACACAACAAAGTATGACGATAACAGTGGACTTTTCCATATGTCTTTGATACTTGCAAAGATATCCTGTTGATTTGCAGTCAATAAAATCCAATTCCAACAGCTTTCTTGACAACAATTTTCAACCTCACGTCTTCATTACAGCTGAAGGCAGTTGTTACCTAATAGCATGAGCATGTTTGGGAGTCTTTCCTGGCTCTGAGTCACGATAGTGACCTTGTGTTCATCATTTATTTGAACATCTATACTTATTCCAACCTCTGATCTATTTTGCCGCACATAATTAAATCCCTGACATTAACAGCCCATTGCAACACAACTTATGGCTATGTTTGCTTATGCACAAGTCCCATGTCAATTATGACCCAGATTAAGCAGTATAAAGTGCTTTTGGGATAAATGACTGGGAAAAATCATCAACCTGAAAACGATGTAGGTATTTGAATCTGCAGTGCCAACTGCAAATTACGAGCCTACAAATTCACCCGTAAAACCCTAGAGCACACGTCCCGTGAAGCAGCGCAGAGCATGGACACACACACGGCCCTGTATTATAAATCAGCCATCTGCAACCGTCACCACTTCCCAGCACACACCCAGATCTTCCCCCATCTACGGTCATGCTGTATTTCCAAATTTTGGTGCTGTGATCAGCACTGAAACGCTTTCTACCTGCTTGGAAAATTACCATATGACGAACACTGTCAGGACGGTGGATTTTATAGCACTCGTGGGGTGTGAGATTTACACCGGGTCATACTTCAATCCTACGCTGGACACTTACAAGGCAGACAGCCCAGCCTCTCATAAACACCTCATCACTGAAACAAAAAAGTTCTTTTTATCTAGTGACAGCTCTTGAACAAGGTTCTTTCTGTGTTTGCAACTGCATAAATAAGAGATGCCTGAATGACGAGGCTGTAATTCTCCTGAAGCTTTGGAGGAAGGTGAGCAATAACATTAAACCACCAAACCAGGGAGCTGTGCCTGTGCCAGAAACCTGCTCGGGAAAGTGCTGCCTCTTTCTTTCTGTCTAACAAGTGGAGTCAATCTTTTCTTCTTTGCAGCTCCTACCAGCAGAGACCCGCTGTTTTGGTCAGCTCTTCAGCCACCCCCTGCCAGCCAACCTGCTCGTCCCTGCCTGCGGGCAGCAGGATTAGCCTGGTCCTGGGGCTCCACTTACTGCTGGAGCTCAGTTCTAGTTGAGTAATGAGAAGCTGCATCTTGGGGCTTTCACTTTCAGTTTGTCTTCCTCAGACTACAAATGACATCTCAAGGGTAGGAAGGAGGACATCCACAAACCAACTAAGAAGATTTTAAGGAAAACAGAAGCTTAAGGTCTCCAATCATTACTAGACCATAATCTACAGCAAAATTAGAAGTTATGTGTTTAATGACAACCACTTCTTTCCACAAGACATTTCCTAAGATCTCATTTTAGAATTTCTTGACGAGAGAACACCAGAGCTGCCAAGGCCACACTGGCTGAGCAGCTGATGCCCATCCTGGTTGTCCATTATACCCTGCACAGGTAGGGATCTGCCCAGCATCCTTCTTCAAAGGATCTGCACCATTAGACATTCTAAAATGATCCTAAACTAAATTTCTGCATTAAAACTTTCTAAACTTCAAGACCAATGGGTATTTTCCAATGGTTTGCTCTAAAACACTTTCAAAACTCGCTTTTCATAAGCAAAGAAATACATCAAGCATTTGTTTGCAACCCAAGTATTTCACAACCCAAAAATGGACTAAGATTATCAACAAAACTAAAACCAATTTGATTCTCATGCCCCAAACTAAAAAAAAAATAATAAAAAAATGCAAAAGCTAAACCCTCACTAATAACGCCACACAAATTCAGTTTAGAAAGGTGGAAACTTTTAATCAGAAAATGCACCACTGTTGACACAAGCAAAGAAATGTTTTGTTTGCAGCATACAGATTTATAATCCTCAGCATCTCTTAAAATGTAAATGTAAGAGTAATTGTTTTATCTACTTCTATAGATGCCACTGTTCACCTTTAAGCCATATGTGTTCCAGCTGGACCCACTGCTCCTGCACGAGTGGAAAAACATGACCTTTGCTGCTGAGTTGTGACATTACATTTGGACTTCCGCGGTCTTTTTAAGAGAACAATAAATCCCCAGAGCTGGGTGATGCAATGTGTTTCTGAGCTTGCATCTAAAGCAGAGAGAGGCTTATCATCATGATCAGCATTGAGGTACTTTATCCATCTCAGTAAAGCCATTGTGGAAGCAATAAACAAGGTTTTTAACACAGTCAATCATTTTTATTTGAAGCAATAAACCTTAATTAAACTAAGACTGCCTGAAGCAAGCTAGAGACAGACCTGAACCCAGTGCCCCAAGTATTCAACCCAAGAACCTCAAGTACATTCAGTCCCAAGGTGTGACTGGTAGACAGTTCAAGACAAACACAAGCTACTATGGAAGATCCAGGTCAGAGCAGCCCAAGTTGAGTGCTGGATGAAGGTGTTCCCCATGCTGTCCCCAGCAGCACCAATCACTGGAGATGTTCAGGGAGCTCCCAGGGCATTCCCATCACAGCAGCAGACCAGCTGCCGCCCAACCCTGAGTCATCAAGAGGAAGACCTGTGTTTGCATTAGGTTATCTGCCTCCACATCGTGCTCTTAATTTTGCAGGCTGCAGCTCACTCAAGGTTTTTTGCCCAGGCACTGCGTATTTCGCTGAGTGTTTCAATCCTCACTCTTGGTACAAGTCAAGGACTACACTTGATTACAGCCCTTAGCCCAACAGAGCACCAAGGTAACACTGTATTAATATGCTAACACTTAGAGCAAATGCTGCTCGTTCTCCCAGGGGATCTGTAAGTGAGTGTATTTCATAAATAGAAAAAAGAAAATGAACCAAAGCGTCACTGCAATAAGCACACTGTTGCTTTTTCTCCGCGTTCTTATAACACACTACGCATTCTCCACGGCACCCGCTAATCTAAACCAATAGCCCTGGAAATGGCTATATCCTTTATTTAAATGTGTGAAGCCTTCAGGGCATAATCTGAATTTCTTGATTTTATGACTGTAAAATATATAATGATATTATCACCCAAGTCAATAACATGCTCCTGGCAATCAATTCGCTGAAGAATGACACATCACTGTCTTCTTTCACCCCCCCCCTCTTCTTTTCTAACTAATAAACTGTCAAAGTTGTATCCATCACACGTTCAAATTATAAACCTGAAATAACACCTCCTTATATCTCACAGGGCTGAAAAAACAATCACATACGCACTTATAAACAGCCTACATCTTCATGGGGACAATTAGCATTTTTATAGCTCCACCACAGTGGAAAATACAAAACACTGCGGTGCTGAATGACCTCCAAGATGCCGCACGCACTGAAAACTACTAAATTAATTGCCAAGTGAAAGATATTTCCCATCAGCTGTGCATATATATAAGCCTCTACGTCCACACGTGTATGCAGCCATAATTTTGTGTATTTGCACATATGCATATGTACACTGTGCACAGCTTCGTTTGGCATCAGTTATCTGAAGAAAAACTACAGCAATTTTCATCAACTATGGATTTCTTAAGGGGAAAAAAAAACCCCAAGAAAACAACAAAACCCAAAACGAACAAGTAAGCAGGTGTAAAGGAGAAAATACTCATCTATAATTATATGTACCTTTCAGTACAGCAGCAACTAAACACCAGCTCATGTAGGAATCATGAAAAGCCCAAACAGATGATTCTCCTTGATGGCACATTTTTTCTCAATAGCTTCATGGAACCACAGGTCCAACACAGAGGACCCCAAATAAACTGTCACACAAAGGGATGGATCTTGACACCAAGACTGCAGCACCTTGGGAATGGAATTCTTACTTTGTAGGCATAAAAAAGTTCAGTGCAGCATGCTTATTTGGGATAATATTATTAGGATAAAACTCTCAGATCCTCCTGTTACCCACTGATCTAACTTTTCTGCTAGGGGTAGAAAACTTTTGTGTTGCCAGGTTGTGTATTTATCACAGTATTTGGGAGCACAACTGCTCAAACACACTGTTCTGCACCTAGAGATCTGACACAGAAAATGTGACACAGAAAAATAAAACCTTTTTCCTTAACACATCATTTGAGAAAAGAAAGCACATAATATCTAGCAGTATCTGTGCACACAGTTTAACTCCTGGTGTTATCACTACCATTCTCTGACAATATTTCTCAAATGAGTTTCTTGTAATTAGCCATTTTAAACTCTTGTTTTTAACAAGAGTGTTACTTCAAGGTTTCACTTCAAGATCTGTAACTCATCTCAAGTGACCTGAGTACATTTGCAGCAAGATCTGTTCACAACATCAATCACTGCTGTCTGTTAAATGAAGAGGTACTTTGCATTTCACACTGTATTTAATCAAAAAAGGCTAGCTCCCAGCAACTGAAAAAACTTCCTGTTGTAGTGAAGTGCAGACTGTTTACAGGGCTGGATTACAACCTTAAAAAGCATGTTAAAATGTTACAGAGAATAAATACTTTCTCTCTATATAGAACCCTATCCAAAACCTTGCTTCCAGTGTATGAGTACAGCTTGAATGCAAACTTCTTTCATCAGCTGACAGGGAAACTCCTAAAACATCTGCAAGACATGTTCTGGAGTGTTCTTAGCTTGGTATAGATAGCTTGCTGTAGGGTCAACAAGTGAATCCCTTTGGGGTCTATGGTATTGATAAAGTGATATTGCCAAGGTACAAGCACATAAAATCTCAGGAAACTGCACTTTAAACCTCCTCCTGCCAAGAACCTTACCTCTTCCTATGAGCAGCCCTTGCCTAAGAATGCCATCAGGAAGCATGCGACCCTCCTAGCACTAGGAACTAGAAGAACCTCCCTCCTGTCCTGCTGGTGCTTTGGTCCTCTTGGTCCTTCTGCTCAGAAAAAGGTAAAATGTCCCGTTTTGACAGTAGCTCAAAGATTTGTCTTGAATGCAAAGGCCAAGAGTATTTCTACAGAAAATGATAAACCATTTAAAGAGGAGACAAGGAAACCACTCCAAAGGCAAAATGAACTTCTATTATGGTCGAATTTAAAAACATTACCTACAATTTTAAACACAGATAAGGGCTCTCCAGGAAAACTCAATCATCATTCAGCCTATCATCTCAGCAGTACTTCCCGATTCTTCAGCGCTGCTATTCACAGTAACCTCCAACTGAGAGATTTTATGGCTTCTGGCTTTATTAGCCCGTGAATTACCGTGCTCGAAGACACCTACACATCCCCACTCTTAGAACCAAGTTTCCTGTGTAAGTAAATAAGATGTTCCCACATTATTTGCTGCCTCTGATCAGAGCTTTATCAGCAAAGATGTCACTCACAAGGTGACAGCAATCACACTTGCCAAGGTTTTATCTTAACACTCTGTACTCCACACGAGCTAACACAAACCAAGATGTGCATTTCGCTGTCTCCAAAGCAAAACTGTTGCATGGACTAGATTAAATTCTTTCTTTATAGCACAGCATATGTGTGTGTGTGTATATATATATACACACACACACACACGTACATACAGGAGTATGTGTGAGTATGTCAAGAGAAGAAGTCAATTATTTACAGAGAAGGCCTCAGTATGAAATAATGTCTGATTAAAATTGTGGACAAATCTCAGTGATGGAGAGTCTAGGGTGAGCACACAGAAGCCGGCAGTGATTGAGCACCTACGCTCCGCGGCAGATGACAAAGCACTCATTTTAGTTTTAGCCAGAAGGCTCACTGATCAATTTTATTTTCTTAGATGGTCTTTGAGATGACAGTGTATGGGCACATCCTCACACACAGAAATGACCAAAAGCTGAATGTAATTAAACTTCCTTTCAGCCTCTGTACCATGCAAGTCTTCATAAATCTTTGAAAGCCATTTTCTAAGGTGCCTTTTACAGGCTGGATGCAGAAGCAGCTAAAATCCCAAATTCTGCACTGATTTAAATTGAAATAGACACTACAGCGAAACTTCATTTTGAGGTATTAGCCTTGTTCAGCAAGCCCTAGGGAGCGACTGAAAGTGAAACAAGTAAAACTCCATGGCCCATTTTTGTTCTTAGAAATTAAAAATAAAAGTGATGCTTCCTACACACGGCTACGGGACAGGCATCTGTGGATTCTTCTCTTTAAAACACAGCAGATAGTGCAGCAAACTTTGTTCACCTAATGTTTCAAAGCTGGGGTAAATGTTTAAATCAAGCAGATGCTAAAATGTAAAGTAAATAAAGCCCTTGGGAAACCAGGGTCATCAACCAGTTCATTCCTTACCCGCTTGCTGGGATGACAGTATGAAATTGGTTGCTTCTGAGACAAAATCAACTAAGAAAAGGTAATTGATTTTACAGTGAGCCTTAATTGGAGCTAATATGTGCGCTGCATTTGGATGGGGTATGGGAAAAGCCCAGCCACTTTGAAAACCAAGGGACCTGTTACAGCTGTACTAACGCGCCCAAGCAAACCAGCCCAAATGGGGCAGCCAGTAGATACCATCTACTGCCAAAAATCTCCGTAAAGGACTTCCAAAGCAGCAAGGAGAGGCCAGTCCAAATGGTGCTGCTAATTCACCCCGGAATGTGAACTTGCTGGGGAAGAGGAAAGTAAATGAGAACTGCCTTTCCTGCCAAATTCCACCAAAGCACCTTAAAGCAGCTGAAAACCAAGCCAACACTAGGAAACTGATCCTGTAAAGATGAGCATCTAAATAACCATTTTGATATGTGAACACACAACAAGATTTGCAGAGTTGCTAAATTCCCCTGACTCTCTTTAATCCTACAAGACTTAAAAGTGCTCAGAACTTATGAAAAAAAACCCCAACAAACAAAAAACCCCATCAAGCCGCTTTTATGTGTCTACCTCTATCTGGTTTTAACTATGCAGTTTTCAGGAACAATTTTAATGAGGCTTTAACTAATCCAGGCCACAGCCATGCGTACGTTTACACGGGGCACCCCAAAGTCACGTTGAGACACACAAACTTGCAATTTACACTTCAAAGCCTACAAATATATTCTGTTGATGAGTCTATCAAAGAGTTTAGTTTTTGTTTTGTGTAAAAGAAAGAGAAAGGGTGGAGAATCAGTTCACTTCATGCAAATGTCAAATTCTCGTGCTGCCCTAAGATAAATGTTAATTCTCTGGGACTACAAAAAAAAAAAAAAAAAAGCAAGGTAAGAAAAGGTTATGCTCTGCTTATTAACATTACTAAATTTCTCACATGGTTGATAAGAGCAAAATCTTTCCATTCAAGGTAATTAATTACAGACACTAAGGTCCCCAAAGAAAAGAGCAATAGCCCATAACAGCTAAAGCAGGACAAAGCCATTCATTGATTTACATGTCAACACTGTGCTCTCCCACTGCATCAGTGCCGCTTGCACGCACAGAAATAGGACCGTGGACGAAACCATGGCTGTGTGCCAGGGCTACCTTTTCCTTGAGCCATCCTCTTTGTCAAGGTGGAACTTTATTCTGTTGAAGACTCATGCCAGTACTCGTTAAAAGGGTTACAGAATGATGCAGTAGATCACAACAGCCTGTACACATCTGCAAACTGCACAGCCTAGTGCTTGCGCTTCTGTTCCTTGACTGCTTTACTTCACTTGTGCAAATAAAGCGTCACCTAAATCATAAGACTTGGTCTTCTGGGGAAGAGAAGGTGAACACCAGTCTTGAAGCATAAGAGCTCTCTCCACTTGGCCTCCTCTGGAGATCATTCCACCCCACCTCCCACTTCACTTAAGCCAAATAGCACTTAATCCTCGACACCCCTGCGCAAAGACTCCAGCAGAAAAGCTGCATCACAGCCTGTGCTGTGACGGCAACTGTGTCACTGATGTGACAGTGCAGCTGCAGAACCACCCTGCACCTTTCTCCCTATGGAATTAGTGGCACTGACAATTATGTCTGGATTTATAAGTCATTCTGATGACCCTGGTATAAAATGCAGTTCTGGAACGTGCAAAACCGTAAGTTTCTGTCCTAAAAAGCTGTTTCTCAGGCCATGGCATTAGAGGCAGAATGTGGCCTGAGAAAAGAAATACACACCCACCTTACAAAACCTGTTCTCACACAGGAAAAGAATGAAAATGATATGTTAAAACTGCACAGTAAATAGATTTGTAGAAATTATCCTATGATCACATTAATTCAATAAGAAAAGCAGCTGCTATTTATTTTCCACAAGTAAATGGAAATACCAGTGTTCACCACATGGCAGTCAACAAAAAAACAAACCACTATTTCCCTGCTGAAATTGTTCACATTTTACTATCCAATGTTTCAGGAAGAAAATTATTTTCATTTTGGCTTCCCACTGCCTCTGCAACATCAGAGAATGTCTCTCCCTGTTGGAAAAACAATAGGAGGCAAAGAGGAAAGCAGCTTTTTTCCTGAGACTTTGGGCTAAAAAACGCCATCAATTTCAAAATTACAACAGTGGCAAAGTGCTTCTTTCAATCTGGTCCTTTCATTTTTGCCTCCTGCTGCCGTTCCTATTGTCAAAGCAGCAGCAGGAGGCAGAAATGAAAAGACTACTGCCGGCAATCACCCTTGGGCAACGCGTTAATAAGATGTGAAACACCCCTGTGCCATAACAAATTCCAGAGGTAAGAAACTGGGGTTTGTGCATCTCTCGTGTGTGTAGAGCCAAGGAAGAGGATCAGCACATCAGGATAACTTTTCTGCTTCTGGAACTACATTGATCAGGCGCTGAGGAGCCGACGTGTATGGGATGCTGCTCAGGAAAGCAAGAATGAAACAGAACACTGTTAGAAAAGTAATGACGTGCAACAAAAACAAACTGACAAAACCCACCAGATAACTCTACTTCAAGTAAGAGGAAATGAAACTACTTAACTGGGAAAAGTCAGAGCACTTCTTCAAGACACTGGGGAAATGAGTTGGGTTTTTAAGGGCACAGGGACCCAACTGCCAAGCTAACCTAGAATGTCTGAATGGGAAGAGCCTGTTGGTATGCGAGGGGAAACGGGACAAAAGACCAAAGCTACCAAAACTTTTACAAATTTTAACCAATTTCCTGAGCCCCCAGCAGACCAGTCCAGTATTTCAGAGCTATTTACCTAAAGAATGTCAGGAAAGTAGAGTGCAACCAGAAAGAAATCACTTACAACCCTCCTTCCCAACACCCTGCAAGCCAGAAAGAAGCTCTTGAAAAAAGGGTGACCGTAACTAACCTAGGCAAATAATCACCTCTGTTTCTTGCCTTTTGGTGAAGTAAAGAAGCCAAGCTGCCCAACTGTGAATCTGTGTCCTCCAAACATGACATTTAAAAATGATGCCTTCATTACCTGAAATCTGGAGCTCCATCCCCAGTCATGCAGTACCTGAAGGTATGTCTACTTAAAGCCATCCAAGGCTGTCTCTGGTAGCAGGGGACTGCCAAGGGTGACCGAATCATATCCTTTTTGGAAGAAGTATGAGTGTTAAAGGGACAGTTTAACCTAGTTCTAGGAAGTTCTAAGCAGCTGGAGTAAATCAAGATAGAGGATAGGAGCTGTGTCTTGGTCTGTTTCTGCCTAAGGCTTGAAAGAGAACATTTGCCAAGATCATAGACACTTTCTTACTGTCTTTGTGATAACGAGATTTCATTACAAGAGAGAAGATCATACTCCTCTAACGACCTTGGGAAAAAAGTGTGAACAAAGTTGACCTCATCTACAGAAGTTCTTTAAAAACAGAGAAAACAACAGGGAAGCAAATAAAAGGGCTAATGAAATCGAACACGGTATTATTTTTCATAGCATGAATTAAATAAAAGAGAGGAGGGGTTTCTTCACTGAAACTGAGCCAAGATAAAGCTACCTTTCTCCCATTAAAAAGAAAAAGCAGTGGCACATCATGAATAAAAGCACTGCTCTTTCCTGTGCTAGAAATGAACAACAAAAATTTACAAAGCCTGAAAACTATGCTCTGTGCAACGTGCACCTAAACTGTTTCCTCACCTGTGTTTCTGAAAATAATAAAGGAAGATGAGTTCCAAAATATTTCCATATAAACTTAAAAGGAGGAGAAGACTTTTATTCTAAGATCAGAGTTCTCTATTAACTTGTATAAAACCCTTGTCATATTAATTTTAAGGACATGCAGATAAAATCAGTCTGCTGGAATCAACACAGGCATAAAGAACAGCCTCAGGGGGAAAAAAAAATCTAGATTCTCTTTGTATCATTAAAATATTACCTGACTTTTAAAACACTATTATTCCACTTGCACTTGTGCTTATCTTTTGAAGAGCGTATGACCTATCTACTCAGTGTAATACTTTAGTTATTTGGCTGCTGGCACCATCAAGCTTTTCTGGCCATTTCTACCTCTAAGAGTATTTTGCAAGACCACGTTGAAAATAATCATCAAATGATGCACGAGTCCTCCTTTGGACTGCACCCCAATGCCTTCTCAATAACTTCCCTGTAACTTATTAATTTACAAACAAAATTGACTGTATCTAATCTCCGTGGAAGAAAAAAACCCACAGAACAATCTAATAATTTAATGTCTGTATGCAGCTTAGTATATTATAAGATAGGGCATTGCTATGCCAGGTTAGTATGCTATTAGCTGGGGGATTCTCAAGCATCTGTCATGCAAAGTAGGTCAATTTCTAGCCATATAATTCTGATTATGTCAAAATATTTATTCATGAGTTTCCTAATTCAACATACTTCAAATAAGTCAATTTAAAAAAAAATAAAATAAAAATAAACAAACTAAATTATGGTTGCTAACAACTAGGTTATCACAGCTTCAAACACTCCAGTAATCCAGAGACGTGGATAATGTTTTTGCTTTACAATGTACTACGAAGGAACAGAATTGTTTTTATTTCCTATTTGCCACTATTTTTAGTCTGGTTTCCCAAGGAAACGAGAGCAACACAGCCACACACTCCATGGCAGTGTACGGGAATGTGCAAAGCAACAGAAACCCCAATCCTCTCTTCTCATGCCTTGCAGTAACATTTGAACCTTTGGGCCCATTTCAGTCAAGTCTCATCTATATTATGAATTTTTCACTTTACCAGTCAGGGGAAAAGAGGCAGCTGAAGAGAGGAAAGAGACCCTATTAATGGATTTGCTGAGGAAAGGCCAAGCTGTGAGCCTTTCCTTCGAGCTTAGATCAACATTAAGTCCCAAGAAACCAGGCTTCCCCAGTTCCTCAAATCACAGAAGTCTTTCCATCAAAACTGAAAGATCACCAGGAGGAAAGGGGGGTATACAGTGACGTGCATCATCCACACGCTCAATGAGATCTAACCCCTTCCAGCAAGAGATTAGGAATGACTCTGTGCTGCAGGTAACAATCGCACCGTAACAGGCAGATGGAAAAGTTCATTACCCAACCAAGGCCATCTGTGGCTAGTTGATCATATAAAGACAAGAACAAACAGCAGCTCTGAGGTTTTCAGTGCTATTGCAGGCAAAGAAAAGCCCATCAAGAGCACCATTTTCTTCATTCCACTGCACCCTGCTGCAGCATTTACGTTACCTGTGGATTTCCCCGTGCTTTTGCCAGCACTCACATGATGGATTCCACTTTTTACCAACCACACCTCTATTAAATATCCCAAAAAGTTTTGGCTAGGCAGAAGTAAAATCTTTTAACTTTCCTGTGCATGCAAGTGCTGTCTAAGCCTATAATTCATATTCTAACATACTCACAGGAGGTACAACTGAAAAATGTGTAGTACTGTCATTCCTAAAGCAAAAAAGATGAGCCTGATTCTTTGCTTTACTATGTTTTCTTTTATGCCATTCTAACATCATACCAGTAAGTTAAAAATGAAGAGACCCTCCTCAGAGCAATGACCACAGCAAGGTGCAAAAGGCAGAGGTCACATGCAGGTTGTCCTCCTAGGTCATACAGAATAGCTTACATCTGTCTACAATCCATAGGATTCTTTGCTTCCAGGACAGAGAGGAAGGAGTGGCTTTACCTTTCATCACTTAACTGATGTTGTCCCTGAACAGAGAAAGACACACAAGACTTAAAAACCTTTTGATGGCCTTTCAGCCTTGTGCATTAACAATCTTCAGGTTGCCTTGATACAACCAAGATGGAAAGGCTGCACCTGAAACAAACCAGTAGATGATGAAACCCTAAGTCATCAACCATGCAGATACTTTTATAAACTTCTAAATCCAACTGCCTGGTCCTGACCCCCATTTCAAGAAGCTGCGTCCCACCCTTGAGTCCAGTCCTCTCACACCTGCAAGAAGCTCTACAAAGACCTGAGCACGTTACAGCCACTACCCCTGTATTTGCTCGAGGTACTACGTGTGCACACAGCTATGTTCTGGCCACGACCATGTTAATCAAAGAAAAGAAAAGGAGGGCATTAACACTTCTAAATGCTTTCAATTACCAATGTCCTAATATTAATTTTCTACATGGTCTTCTACAGGGGTAATCAAACCACGATTTGCGCTCCCTTTGTCTGGCTGCTTCTCATGCCAGGATTTAAATGTTATGTTTTGTTTCATCGGTAATAGTTTTCCCTTAGACCTTTCTGGTGGAGTCTGTGGGCATTCAATATAATCTGATTGCCAATTATGTCCGTGGCAGTTATTTAACTGCCTATTGGGCTGGTTTGAAAGAATCACAACGGTGGCTAACAAGACTAATCTCAGAACTACCATTTAAGAAAAAAAGTCTTTTAAGATTTAAATGCCAATTCTTTTTTTCAGCTGCCCTCCTATGTGATAACCCTCCAAAAAAAAATTCAGATACTAAATCGATCAACAGTGGGCCTGAAGCAGCAGGTCAAAATATAAACTTTGATGTTGCAAAAAAATTTACTTCTACTGTTTAGATTTTGTAGGTAAAAGACTGTTGTTGTATAAAAACCCCTGCATATTTTAGAGAATGTAACAGGACAAGGCAAGTTACAGTTGATGTGAGATGAGGAAGACTTGATCCCTGGGATCATCTCTTGGCGAGCAGCAACTTAAAAACTGCAGAACTCATGATGCAAATGCTGACACTGTCTTTCAGTGGGTCTGCCCTACCTTTTCAGCCCATCCCTCACACCAGGTTCAAGTTCTTTACCTAGAACTTCTATACTTCCCTTAGGAAAATGTGTGATTTCGCCTTTTCACCACCTGAAATATTAGGCATTTGTAAAGCAGAGCACACAGACACATGGGTGCATGAAAAAAAGGGAGTCAGTGCAGCTTCACTTCCCTTAGAGCCACCTCATCCTGTAGCTCCTGCAGGACTGGCCTTGGTCAGGACTGAGCTGACTAAACCATGGGAAAGCTCAGCAGAGGAGTTGTTAATAGACAAAACAAGATTCATTTAATCAGCCATGTATTCCTCTGATTATAACAAACAAAGAAACAGGATTGTATGACAATTTTGAGAACTTGGTAAACTTCAGCAGTGCCTCATAACGAAGCCTTGGCAAGAAATAAGTGAAATACAAAGATTTCTCATATTGAGGCTGTGTCAACAGTTTCTGCTTTTAGAAATGTATCCTAGCAACTCCCAGAAATGGGTTTAAAAGACAGCTGGACAAAACCAGAATTTGGAATAAAACCAGATGTAATTGCTAAACCAGTGAGTCTGGTGGTCCTGAACTAGTCTTGCAGCCACATCTCAACTACGATTCAAACTGCTGAGAAAAGAAACACCAGGAAGAACAGATGTTTTAAAACTAACAGCTGCAGGAAAACCTACAAAAAAAGTGCATCAGAGTCAGTGGAAATTATTCTGAATTTTATATTCCTTTCTTAATGATGTAGAAAATATCTCTGGCTTCCAGTAGAGAGGCCTGCTGGACCTACACCTTGTATCTCATATTTGCATGTTGTTAGACAGGGACATGAGATGCACAACTGAATTTTATTTATCAGGTGTTCACTCAATTCCATTGCAAATCACTTTTTTTTTTTTTAATTTCATTTTTCAGGAGAAAATTGAAAGAAGTGACTTGTATAATAATGCACAGACCTTGATTAAATGTCTAATCCATAATTCAATAGAGAGACTCTGCTGACATCACCAGCAGCAAAAAAGGTTCATAAAATCTATCACGAATACAAAAGGAGCCTAAACTATATTTCGGGATTAGTATTTAGACTACAATTGCATAAGCATTATGGGTGATGGGGATAAACCACGTTTATCCATAATAGGCCACCTTATAAAAAAGCCCCAAGAAGATGAAACATGAGAGAAGGGATGCAAACAGAGAATACTCCTCAGAATGTACTCAAAATGAAGGATTATTTTGCTTTAGATGTAAACTACAGTATATGGCACGCACAGAATAATTAACTATCAGGCTGTAAATTCAGAGACTGCTGGGTGATTACCTCAAATCACAAATCTTCACAACAGCACTCAAAAATGGTTCTAAATGGCAACCAGTATCCAAGAGTGGGCCACAGACTGAGTCCTGGTTTGGTGTTCAAGGACTGAGCAAGGAATTCTTGAGGGAGAAGGAGTAGATTGGGTTTTTTTAGGGGGTGGGGTTGTTTCTTGTACCAACACTTACCATAAAAGAAAAAACAAAACAAACAAACTCAGATGAAGACTAAACTGCAGTACCAACAGAGAGCAGCACACCTAACACTACATTCAGATTTATTTTTGGAAAAGTCTTAAGATCTTTTGTTCTAAATAGAGTTACTGACCTAGAAACATATATTCATCTCTGGAAATAAATCAAAATTCCTCCTACATTAATCTAATTGCACCAGTGGAAGCTAAGTAGTCCCTTAAGTAATTTAAGTTTCCTTATTTGAGGGGGGAAAAGAAAAATAATTAAAAAAAAATAAAAATCAGACCTTCCCCATCGCTGAGAATGTATTTTGTAGAACAAGCCAGCTATGATTAATTTCTCTGTTTGCAGTAGTAAAGGCACTTTCCCTTAAAACAGGAATAGGTGTAAGCAGATAGGGTGAGTGTTAGTAAGCATTTCATTAGTGAGTAAATAAATGACTTCAAAGTATATAAAATAGTCCAGGTTTGTTTTTTGGGGCTTTTAACTGTCACCGCAATAAAACTCCCCACAAAACTTGCTGATTTCAGAAATGCAGTGAGCTCAGAAACTAGGAACCCGTTTTAGAGGTAGCTGTAGTGAAAACTGTGGAAAATTTAAAGAATTAATGATCCTGCTGGGTTTCTTACCTCCTACTCCTGCAATCCTGACGCTGTTTTATAAAAGGGCAGCAGCACCAATCATCAAAACCATCCCCCTTTTCTTGTATTTAAAGGAAAGGCAGAACCCTTGCTCTGTGCCCAAAGAAGGGTGCAAATCCCAGGAGGATTCAGGTGTCTCATCTTAACCGGAGGAAAATGTAGCCGTGCATCCTAGTACCAGGTACCTAAGATGTAGAGCAGGGCAGGATGCCAGACTCATCTCTTGGTCTGTCTACAGGCTCTTCCTGAACCTCAGCCTCAGAGATTCGTCTCTCCCCGCATGAGACAGAAGGGGCATGGGCAGGCTGGACTCCATCGACGGAGCGAGGACTCTGCACCTTCAAGCTTTCACTGCAACGTGCAGAAGTCCTCTCTCTTTTACCGGTCCGCTCAAAAAGTTCTTGCTCCTTTTCAAACACAAGACTTAAGCACTGAGAATAAAAATCTCAGCCCCATCATGCCAAGGAGGAGGCACCTCTGTCATTCCTCCAGCAAGTGCTTAGCAGCGTGACCCTGTTGTGATTTAAGATCAAGGACAACCGGGAAAACTCGTGTCACAGAGCACTAGAGAATTTATTAGGGCCTGTGATTTCTTGTGAAGCCCTTTTCCTTAGACAAGATGTTCTCTACAAATAACTCTTTGTCAAGTGTAATTATTTGGGGATTAGGAAGAGCTAATAAAACCCTCTCTTGAAAGGCTGGGTGAAATTTGAGATGATAACAAGGTTGTGATGTGCCTAAGGGAGAGGGGGCATCTTTCTGATTGTAATTTAATCAACCTTGATTAAAAGAAAGAAACATTTACCTGTACCCTGTTCAATAAATTCTGATAAAAGTCTATACTCCAGCAGGCAGCCAATCTATTCTAACGTGCTTACTGTAAACAGCCGAAACCCAGATTTCCTCTACTTCTGCTCTAGCCCAAGAAAACCAAAGACATGATGGTACAGTATATATACAGTACATATGCTAAAAGCCCTGAAGACTACTTCTAAAAACCAAAACACAGACAGAAAGCAGTGTTCTTGAGAGACATGGTCCTGTTTCCCACTTCTAATACACTCCAAATCGACACCGGAGTACTGGGAATGACTGCTGGCTTAGATTGGAGCTAGCTAGCAGAGCAGTACTGATGCCTTTCCACCGCATTCAGCCCTAAGCAGCACTGCAGTGGTGTAAAATTGAACTTCCAGCTCAAAGAACTTTTCCTTCTCCGAGTCTGCAGAGGAAGGGGCACTGCAGAGCTTCTGGCCTCCTGCTCACCGACTGTTTGGATAGAGTCTTCTGCAGCAGTGCAGGCTGCTCCTGATGAAGTGTTCCCACAGTTATCATCTCTAACGGAAGAGTAATTTATATGAGCTACTTTTTCTTGATATGCTGCAGCTGAGGGGACAACAGTAAACAGTAATTATCTGTACTCTTCCCAAAATACCGAGTCCCTCAAATTCCTATTATTTCTTCTCCTATATAGCAGAGCTCACCATCAGTGTAAATAATGCTTCCCACCATTTCTTTCAGTCTTTGAAAGAAAAGCCTATGTAGTGAAAATGTAAGGATGCAATGGATTGAATATGAACAGCTTATTACTTCTGCAAAGTATCTTAATTATTGTAGGACTTACTAATCCAGATAATTAAGGCTTGATTAGGCTAAAGTTATTTTTCCTACTTCAGTCACGTAGTTACTTTTATTTATATCAAGAGCCCTAAGCTGTATATACTTAAAAAGAAACCAAATTAGTCAAAGAAATACCTCCCTTCCAACTGAATGAGTAGAGAAATATACTAATTAGTGTTGCTTAATCAGAATAAACCCTAGCAATTGACTGAATTTTCCACATTCTTTAAACAAGCTGAAACAAGCCAATTCCTGTAAGGTTTTAGACCCTGAGTTTAAATAGGTCAAAAAATAAGAGTACTGAAAATCAAATATGCTCTGCACACAATACAAATTAACATACTGCAAAATCACCTTGACTAAATGCAAAATGAAGATGAGATTCTGATATGCTTACTCTGGTATTAATTTTATCGCAACTGCTGATGAACCAAGGTGCTAATTAACTTGTAAAGCTATCAGTACTTGGCTTTAACTGATTGGCTGTATTACAGAAATCCTAGGATCCTCAGAACATGTCAAGAAACGAAAAACAAAGCTAAAAATACTCAGGTTCTCACTGTTTTGAGACACTGGTGGTTTTACAAGAAACAGAAAGGAAATACAACGGATACGAATTGCTCTGAAAAATAATGAAGTAAATTAAATTAAACTATAGCTTGATGGAAATCGGTGAGGAAAACGGCACTAATGATGCTAAGCATGGAATGTAACATCTCTGACTACACCACCCATTCAATAAGCACACTGTGCACATAAAGCAATGTAGCGAGTGCAATAAACATAAACCACAGAAAAAACGAGAACGTGCAGTTTATATTAGGCAGTATGCAGAAACCAAGGCCAATTATCTACATAAAATATTGGTATAGGCTTCATGGATATGCAAGTAAAAAAAAACAATGAGGAGAAAGGAGGGCAGCAGATGACATTTGGGAGATGAAAGAAGTCCAAACCAGAACGGGAGCTAATTAAAGAGCACAAGACATAGCAGCCTCTTCCCTCTCCCTTACCTTGTTTCAATACCCCTTCAAAATATATTAAGTAATATCAAATGAGGCAGGAGATCATACAGTCATTATTCTCTTCCCTGCATCTGAATACCAGCATTAACTGAGTGCCCAGAAGCTTTTGCTTTAAACACTTTTCCCATTTCTGGTTTTGACTCTGCAGTGCCTCTTGGATACAGAAGAGTCCCAAAGAGGCACTTCCACATCTGGCACGGAATAAAGTTTAACATCTGAAAGGCAGATGGGCACATTGTCACCTGCTGAAAACTGCGGGGTGACAATACCGGGCAGGACTGGCAGCCCCACGAGCTTGTGATCTGTATTAGAGCTTCATTATTGCACTGAAAAAACAGCCACTGGCAATCACAGCATAGCTAAAGGAAGGAACCCACCTGTTACTAGATCATTTATGCACCATTTTGTGTTAATTAAGGATCATCTATACTAAGTTTTAAGCCTGGGTGTCATGCAGTTAATATTGAACAGAAGACAATCACCAGCACATATAGAGAAAGCAATTAGCAGGGGGGAAAAAAACCCTCAAAATTATTAAATACAGATCCTTAAATGTCTTATTACATAAATAGTTAATTAAGAATAATTTACAGAAACAATTATCGTTACCATATTAACACTAATTGTTCTACCCAGGAAGACAGCACCGCATAAAGCAAGCCTGCCTGCCCCTTACTTCACCACGTAAAAATGTCAAGGGACTTTCTTTGGTCTCTTTAATTCCCTTCCAGTCTTTTACCATCTCAAGACAGAAGGACTCTCAAACAAATTCAGATAATGAGGGTTAACATATTAAACACAGTACCTGCCTGCTTGTATTGAAGTAAGTCAAGTTATTCTATAAAAAGAAAATTATCTTTTTTTTTTTCCCCTTCCTTCATGAAAGTACAGCACTTACAACCCTGCCCAGGAAAACGTGCCATTGCTAATACTGGGTGGATAACAAGTAGTAAGATTATGTCCTCCTAAGTAAATATGAAGAGACATAATTATGTCTACACATGGTTTAAGTCTTGAGATTTCAAATTCAGTGAAAAATTCTTCAAAGAGAAAGAGTTGATATAAAAAAGAAAGGGGGGTGGGGTGGGGAAGACTGTAAGAAATTAAACGCGGGAGGGATGAAAAGAAGGCTTTCTGCTCACATTTTTGATGCCAGCAGTTTCCTCAAACCCTATAGAGAGAAAGAGAAATGAAGTGCACGTATCCAAGCACAGAATCTGGCCTTTCAGCTCAGGGCTGCCGTGCCTGATTGGGTTTAATTTAAGCCTTCTTCCAATTGCCTCCCCTGTTGCCTATCTGCCAGCAGCCAGCAGCTTTCTCTGCACAGCACATCCAGCCTTCGGGGCAGGGAAGGAGGAAATGCATCCGCTGCAGCTCACATCAGTGCAGAATTTTCAGCTACCCCAAAAAGGTCGCGGCTCTCTGGGTTCCCACTTCTAGGAACTAGTCACCTTCTCACCCATGAGTACCCAAAAGGTACCCGCTTTCCATCTGAAAGCTGTTTGAGTAGAACAACTGTAGATGTGAGCATCTTCTCCTGGATCTCAGCTACGAGTTTTTCACATCAGCTTTCCCAGATTATTTTTTTCCATAGGATGAACAGAGACTTTGAGATTAGAACATTTAAGGCACACGTCCCATCAGATCAGTCCAAAACCCACATTAACAAGAACATTACTACAACAATCCCCCTAAATGTGTTCACTTTCTATCTGCTCATCTAAAAGACATCCGGACCAGTTTCCGTGGCAATCTGAAGCAATATGCTACAAAACCATTTGTTTTTAACTCAATCTGTATGGCAAAGGTGCCTGCTATCTCCTGTCTGCCCCTTCCAGGAGGAGACAATTTAGAACCGGAGTATTTATTTACATGTATACTACTTCTTCCTCAATGGGCATGTAAGTTAGAGGAAGAAGAACAGAGATCTTTTAAGATGTTAACTTCTTATGGGCCAACTCCCTCACCTTCCACTCAAGTTAGACACGTGCAGCACCAGGAGCTGTGTCTAACCTGATCAGGTTAGCTCTCCTTTTCTCCAGGTTAAAAAGGAAGTAAGGAAAAAAACCAAACAAACCAGAAACTACATTGCAGCTGGAAAGTCATCTGCCTGATGTTCAACCGTGCTGGCTGCTCCCAGCAAATGCAGAAGTTAAATGGAAGCAGCAGCGTGACACTGGAGAAACAAACTACAGTAAACTCCTACATGTATTTTGCATAATTATCTGTGTGAGGGGCTGGACTCAAAGTTCCTCCCAACCCAATGATCTCATGAAATGGGAAGTTTTAATTTCTTGATGTAGGAAGATAAATGAGCTTCAATGAGAAAGAGCAGTAGATCCTGATGCCTCAGTACAGTGCAGTGTCAATCACTAAAGCCAAGCTTTTCAAGCTTACAGAGGTCTCAGTAACTACAGCAGCCCCAAACTCAGCACTACGTGTGTTGTTCTAGCTCAGTCTACACGACAGCATTAGCCCATTTTTCCCTAGTTGTGGCCCAGAGAAATACCAGGCTCGGGGCAACCTCTCCATGCTGGTGTGCCACGTCAGAATTACTCAATCTGGGGCTTCTGCTGAAATAGCTTGCAGGGGTTAAGCTCTTGAAACCGAGTCTGAAGCTTCAGCCTAAACTGTTACACAATCATTTCCTAATCACCACCTCCTCAGCTTACCTATAATTAAAATGACAAACATTGGATCTTAAATAAATCCACCACAGCAGCAGAACAAAGCAGACTTCAGCACTGTTTGTGGCAGCGCTGTCACTTCCAAATCCCTCAGACTTAAAAAAAAAAAGAAAAAAGAATAGAAATATGCACTCATTTAGACGAGGGCACCTGCTCACAGCAAGGCTGGCCATGCCAGTACCATCTTCCACAAGCTCATCCTTTGAATACTACAGCAAAATCAGAGAACGAACGCTCAAGATGGAGAGCAGACTTGGACCGTTTCTTACGTCCAAACATCTTCACGTGCACGCTCCAGCACGTACTCGCCGGGCAGCCGCACGCGCGCCGGCAAGCGCTTTAAAGCGCTGCTTTACCTGTTGGGCACATGGCTGTTGGCAAATAGAGGACTTTCAGGCCAGCTTATTAATCGTGATTCCGCGCGGAGCTCCTGAGTAAGGAGGATAACTACTGCGAGCCGTGCCGCGGCTCCGCTCTCGGTGTCGGGACTCCGTCCGCTCCGCGCCGAGCGAGCGGCAGCTCGGCGCGCTTGAAATCAGACCTCGGCAATTGAAAGCTTCCCTCCGACAATGCTGGCTAATGAAAATGACAGCGGAGGAGAAGAGAACGGTAACGAGACCCTGCAAAAGCCGTGGCACGTGTTTGCTTTCAGGTGCGGGAGCAGGGAGGTGCGCTACCCTGCTTCTTCAAATAGGTGGGAAATGTAATGAGTGCTGTAACAACTGCAGAAGCTCCTATCCGGGGATCTTCTGATTTAAAACAACTTGTAACGTGGCAGTAGCGCTCGGAAAACCATGAACCCTGTGCTGCTGTGGGCTGCCTCCTCTTCTTGCACAAAGGCTCAAGGGGGGAGGGTGTGCAGACAGGGACCTACCCACCAGCACTGCTCAGCATTAGCCTGAGCTTCTCACCCTGGAGCAAAGGATCCTGCTTAACCACAACTTCTCACCGTCAACTTTTGTCCTTTGACCACAATCTCTGCTGCCTGTGCCCATCCCTCCTCCTGCCCAGCCAGCCTACCCGCAGCATGGAAAGGCAGAGGTGACCTTTTCCCACATGCCTACTCATTTGAAGAGTAATATTTAACATTTAAATGAGGCACAGTAGGTAAACATTTACAGCTGCCCTAGCTCTGACTCTGCGCCTCACTGGCTAACACACAAGTCTTTTGTCTTTCAATTCAGTCAACAGATTTGCAAAATCTGTTCTCATAAAGTCTCCTCTGGAGGTGTCTGGACAAGATTTTGTTCCTTGAAAAAACAGTAGTAATAATAATAAAATATAATAATATATATAATAAAAAAAAATAATCAGGCTATCCAGGTACTCAGAATAAGCATCTGTTATTTAAGAAGAAATTTTTCAGCAGTTCTACCTCGCAGTGGTGAGCTCCACAGGGCAGGTATTTTTTTTTTAATGTACAT
>WUAM01000143.1:16977685-17042676 GCA_024336885.1 Actenoides hombroni | reverse complement strand
GGCAGGTATTTTTTTTTTAATGTACATTTAGTGCTTTTCAGGTTTTACTTCTTGTTTGATCTATTAGAATGAAGCAGCTGATTTATCCTTGTCAACCTCCTGCATTAATCATCCTAGTTTTATTCAACTTCTCTTGTGTCTTTCCCTGTCTACTATCTTTTTATCTACTGTATTTTTGACTGTATTTCCCTGTAGAATAATGGCATTATAGAACTTTTGCTATTTATTTATTTATTAACTCAATTCTCCAGACATACTGCAATATTGTCAGCATTAAGGGGCAGGCAATTAATTTTTCTCTGCATGGTAAGAAAAGATAAGAAGAAATCAGCTAAATGTAGAGGGAAGAGATTAAGGAAAACTTTCTGTCCTGCACTGAGACCCCAGAAACACCTACCCATGGATAATATGCTGCTTCATTAGAGTCTTTATAAGTACAGCTCAGACAAACATCTTCCTGGCATGATCCTGGTCTTACCTCTGTGATCGGCCAAGGACTTGTAAGCCCCGTAACTCTATAAAATGATATCAAATTAGTTTTCTCTATCATTTGGGGCTTTTTTAAGCTTGTTTTTTCAAACGATGAATGAAATAATTTGTAATTCCCCCACACCCAGTTGCCAAGAAGACTAATGCATAAATTCCTAGAAGAACCCATAAAGCCAAGATGTGAAGACTGCAAACTTAATATCATCCATGACTGAGTCAAAAAGTTTACACCTTTCACCTTCAGCCCTTCTCCTCGAACCATTCTTTGGAGTCACCAATTCTCGGGATATTCTTTCTATTCCTTGGCATCAGTTCGCTGTGTTTCTTTCAGTTGAAAAACATATCCAAGCTGAGTATTACCTCACTAACTGCACAGGATTCAGCTGAGCTGAAAGAAGTGCAATATTATTCACTCTATTTTCTTAATAGCAATTATTCACCGTGATTCTCCCAGGCACAGTGCTGACTTATATTTTAAAATATAGTTACATGTAGAAGTAAATACATAGTTATATATTTTTCCCTATATGTAGGAAAGTTCCCTAGAGTACCTTTAAGTAATGTCATTGTGGTTTGTCTTCTAACCTAAGACCTTCATTATGCTCCTGCAGAGGAGAAATATAAAGCTATGGCTGTTCATCACTGAGCACCAATAATATGATATTTCCTCTATTAAGCTGGCAGTCTGCAAGGCATAGGATTTTATTGGGTTTTTCTCCTGTCTTAGTCATCCCTTTTCCATTCTTACCTTTTTTAAGCTTGCTTCATAAAGAGCCATGACGCCCAAACTTTTGTCTCTCTTGTTCAAATGATTCAAACTACTAACTAATAGCAATGAAATTCAACAGAATACAAAACATGTCAAATTCCTTTAGATCCTAAGAAGATCAGAAGCCAAAAATAGAGGAAAGAGTCAAACAAAGCTCTCCACTGAGAGAAAAGTTGCAACACCAGTTCAATCTCATCGTTAGATGTTAAATAGTTCACATAAGGGAAGGTCTCAGCTGACACAGAATTATTCATATCCTCTTTAGGTGCCAATCCTGGCCAGCTCATAACCTGGACAACAAGCAACAAAACCAACTGTTTTTCAACAACTGCTTTGCAAACAAATGTGTCAAGCATAATTTTTACTGGAAAGCAAAATTAAAACCTGAAAATCCTCTACAGAAACATATCCCCAAACACAGACAAAAGCAAAAGCACTAGAAAATAAAAGTAAAGTCAAATTTAAGTTTTAAATTATATTTGATAATAACTTCATATTTGCTTTCCTTTCCAAGTACTTCACACATATATTATTAATTGCAGTCACACTTAAGAGAAAGTTACAATTCAGCTTTAGGTTTTGGGTGGGTTTTTTTTTTTAATTATTTTTATGTTATTTGTCATTGTATTATTTTTCTCATATTCTTTTTTTAAACTTCTCCCATTCCCCTTGCAGAGCAGCAGAGGTGAGGGCTGGTGCTTCAATCACTTCTGATTTCCTAAAGGCTGACAGTGGTATCCCTGATCTCCTGCACTCTGAACCTCCTCCCTCTACACTAGTACTTGATGGCTGGGGCCACTAGCACCTTTTTCTCAATGAAGAAGAAAGATGAACAGCCGCCCGGGGAAGTCAGGTTCAATTTCACTCCATAGATCAACTAACTCAGGGAGCCACAGCAGAGTATAATTTACATCCCCCATCAAAAGTCTGAGTGTAGCTGACGGCCAACTTCACACAGCTTTGTCTGATCTTAATCCATTCCTGCATCTTGAGTTTCAGCAGCAATATGCTCAGTCCAACTGAAATGCTTTAATGTCTAATCTGCAATACAAATTGCTCACTCACTACTGAAAAGCCTATTATTTATTTAAAAAACCCCAACCAACCAAATAACAAACAAACAAACAAACAACAAACAAAACAAAAGACAAGGCAAAACAGCATAGAGAAATAAATCAAAACCACAGATTAAGCATTCAGGTCTTACCAACAAAGGCATAGTGAAATCAAGGTGAACATTACCCGCTGAACAAAAGGGAACATCATTCTTATTTTTGATCAGTTTAATATAATTTTTGAGAAGCAAATGTTTGTCTTTTTAATCGCCTACAGGTCATTTCAGCTCCCAGTAAAGCACTCACAACTTTGGATGTAGCTTGGGTAGCACATCACTTAACTAGGCTGAGCATTTCCATCATCACTGTCCAATGGCTCACCTAAAAATGGCTTTGCAATAAAATAATATAATTAACAACTAATATTCTGACACACTGTTGATAAAGAAGAAGTACCACCAATGGGATGTGGAACTTGACACTCTGATGCCTTTTGCTCTGGCCCCTGTTATAGCCTGACACGGCATCAGCATCATGTCACCTACAGGGTTTCTACCCAGGTTTGAATTTTTCACACAAGTGAAGCTGCATGACACAGCAAGCTAAAAATTCAGCTTTTAACTCTTGCTGGAGATTAGAAATGAAAACCTTATTTCACTCGGACCCATTGATGGCAAGTCCTTCCACAGAAACAGATACAGCTTCTCTAGTCCTGAGATGCTTCGAGCCAGCAACCCACAGAAGCCTGAGAGTGATGCCTCCACAGAGGATAAAATGCTTTACAAGCAGGTAGTTTTTTTGGTATCACCTAACAGAGAAAAACAGCCTTTTCTGTTGTAAAATCAGTGTAGTGTATCTACCCTCCACTGATATCCAGGGTAAACCACAGAACTTGGTAACATCCCATCAGAGAAACCACTTGAAGACATTACCATCTGGGAAGACTCATGTTAAGACAGAAGAATCTTTTTTTTTTTTCCTTTGACTCTAATGTCGTTTAGCAGCAAAGAAGCACAAAAGCCTAACTCTGGGCACCGAGTCCGTCATTTTGCAACTCTGGATTTCTAAGATTTACATCTGTCATAAATATCAGAAACATGAATCTTCAAAATCAAATATTAAAATGAGGGATGATACCGTAACGCGCTGCGGCATACGGTAAATTGCTGTCATTTCTTGAGCGGTGGCAGCGTTTCAGTGGCGGCTGATTGCTTTATTATTTTTGCATTCATTGCCTGTCACTGATGTATGCAGTTCATTTTCAGTTTTGAAAAGTAGCTCTAAAATAAAAACTTGAGAAAGCTCTGTTCGCAATAGGCAGAGTGCACCCCTGATTTCTAGGCAGTGTAGAAAAAAAACATGACAGAGCTCCATCTCCATAGACAGTATTTACAGATGTGTACAGCATCTCTACTAATTTGGTGTTCAAACGTGCCTTAAATATCTCCAGAAACAGAAAGCTCAAAATGTACATTAGTATTACTAGCTTCATATAAAGTGGGTTTGCAAAAATACTTCTTAAAATATATCAGGTTAGGCTCAACATTTAGCAGCCTACTTATCTGCCCTTTCCACTCTACAGAAAGGGAAGGAAAAAAAAGCAGCATTTTAGTTTTCCAGTAAAATAGATCAATGGAAATGTACTTGCCTATATCCTGCACGTGAAACATGCAAGGATGGAAAGCTGTTGAGGAACACTTTATTACCATCAACTGGAATGTTCCTGGCTCACCAATACATTAGCACAGCATGGTCTCTGAACATTAAACCCTCCTGTGTTTCTTCATGTTTGCTGGTCACTACATTCTCCTCCTTGCACACTAGAGGTTAGCTTGAAACTTTCTTAACCACTTTGCTTCGATCAGAGCTTTCTCTAAAAATGTATCATTTTTGTGCCTCTCCAACACTCCTCACTGTTACCATAACTGACTGCAAGATTGAGAACTAAAGCAGAAAACAGTTCTGTAAATACTATCTTACCCACACTGAATGGAAAAACACCAACATCACAAGTCACATATTTTAAATGGGGACTTTAAAAGAGACCACGCTCCTCTAAACTCATTTCAAAAGGGAGGTGAGATTCCCCATGTACACAATCACCTGGATTTTATATACGTGCTATTTACTCCAAATCTTCATTTTCCTGCAACTGTGATCTCATTTTTCTGTGTTTTGTTTCTCTGACTCCAAGGGAAGCAAGAAA
This sequence comes from Actenoides hombroni, assembly GCA_024336885.1. Classification (NCBI taxonomy): domain Eukaryota; kingdom Metazoa; phylum Chordata; class Aves; order Coraciiformes; family Alcedinidae; genus Actenoides; species Actenoides hombroni. The sequence continues at coordinate 17,038,157 of WUAM01000143.1, read as the reverse complement.
AGTGGTCTGCTAGTTCAGTGTCATCACACAAGGGTGTAAGTAATGCTTGCTTAAGTAATGTAATCCCTCAGAGCATACAGTCCTCAATTAAAGCTTTTCAGTTACTAGTCCTCCTTTCTATGCTGAACCCAAACACTGCAATCATAGATGCATTAGAACTCCAACCAAACAACTGACAAAGCACAGCATTACTATATGCCTCCAAACCTTCCCCTGGTTTCCTAGGCAATGTGCAAAGGTAAGGGAAAAAATATATAAAGCTGCCCTTTATGTTGCTATAGATCACGTCTGTTGTTAAGCCATGCCCCCAAATTATCCTCAAGTGTGAGTTCAAGACAGAGAAACCATTGTTGGGATATTTTTATCAGGTTATTTTCAATTCCACAGTAGCTAAAGGATGCTTATTTTAAATAACAGGTTAATTATGGAAGAATACATAGGAACTTTTTCCAAGCAAGTCTCAGACTCCTGTTACCAAGGATGAAGGCATGAATAGGACTGTGAGGGAACTCCCAGTGTCAGAATGTATGGGTGTAATAAAGGGAGAAACAACAAAAGAGGCTGAGGGCAAGGCAGGTTTGCAGAAGGCCTCTAGGATGTGGTTGGAGAAACTATCCTTGCACTTGGCTAGCAACACCTCCCAGGATGCTGTTGTAAACCAGTTTTCGTGAGAAAATCCCAGCAACAGGAGGTTCAAAAAGTAAAAATCCCAAACAAACAAACAAACAAACAAGAAACCAAACCAAACCAAACAAACCAATAAAAAACCAGGACATGGCAAATGAAAATAGATGTTGCAGTTCACTGAAGCTTCTGAAATTTCAGAAAAATAATGTATTTCCATTCTTGAAACAAATACCCTGATGTGATTGGTGACTGACCAGCGTTTCAGTTCTGAATTCAACAGCCTTACGATGCTTTGTTTCACAAGTACAAAATATTTCTTCTAGTAACTCATAAATTTTAAGCTTTGGCCCTTTTCCATGAGCTCTGCTAAGCATTGTCTCTCATCCTTGTGAGACTGTGTATGCATTATCATCTCCTACCCTGCATCACTGGTGTTGCTCTTCACCTGCAATCTCTGGAAAAGCAGTGCAGAAACATTGTATTTTGACAGAAACAGGAACAAAACTGTAACGATGCCAAAGAGCAGTAATTAAAGTGAAACACAATAAATTGGGAAGACACTAAAAGACAATTTACTTGAAATACTGTATTTCAGGGCACATGAGGGAAGGAAAAAGAGAAAAAAAACCCCTCACACACCTAAACAGCTTTTCATTTAGAGTTATGGTTAATTAATTATGAAGGTAAACCCATAAAGACTAACAGCTGTACTAGAGACATCTTCTGCCTGTGTATTTGCAAATACTGCAATTCCCATAATCCCACGGTCCCTTCTGGGCTGCCAGAGTTGATGGCGAGTTGCGGAAGAATGAAGCTTTTTCAGGAATATCCCACTAAATCTAAATTGAAAAGAAAAACTTTGATTTCGATTCAGACTATAAAAAGAGTTCCAGAACACCAAAGCATTACAGCTCCTGAACAATCACGTGTATTTACTTATTCTTTGGACTTCTAATAAAGACGCTGTCTCAACCAACAAGTAGCCACAGTGCAAAGTGGTTGTCCTGACAAAGGTGAAGAGCTTGTACAGCTGTACATTCTGTCACAAGTAATTACATAACTAGCCCCACACTTTCGTTCTGTCAGTGCGGACTCCTGCCTATCAACAGCCAAATTATAAAGCAAAAAATGACCGTGAACAAAAGAAGGTACCAACCATCCCAGCTCTAAGCCAGGGCAGCAAGGGAGTTGAGCTGCTTTCTGCAGGTGCAGCCCCCAGCCCCTGCACTCCCCAGGGCTGTAGAAGCAGGAGCTCATCCCAGCAGCACTCACTGTTAGCAGGCATCCAACACTGGGGGGAAAAAAAAGTAACATTTGGACCACAACGGTATCTCGGCATCCTGGGGATGTTAAGTGTGAAGTGACAAATTTAAGCAGGTGTTTCCCAAGCAATCACTCCGTTCAGGAAAAACGCAGCATTAAAGGTGCTTGATATGCTCCAATAATATTTGTAAATAGTTTAAGGAAATACCTGAAATTGCAGACCAGTTAGTACGTCTAATTTCAATTCAGCGTGACAGTTTCCCTCAAGGGAAGACAAGTCATAAATATGAAACTGTCAAAACTTCCTTAAAACTCGTGCATGATATACCCTAAATCTGCCACACAGCTGAATAAAAGTGGGAGAAAAATAAAAAAAGACACCTCAGAAAACAAGGCTGAAGGGATTTCTCTGTGCCTTTTGAAAAAAAAAAAAAAAAAAAAACCAAAACCCAAAAAACCGAGGATTTTCTGCCAAAGTTATTTTTACTAAAGTCATTCAAACCCGAATTTCCTTTTTATCTGCCTTGGGCAGAATTGTCAACTCCCTACAAGTGGAGTCCAAAGTGTGTTTTCAGGCACACTGACACCCTCAGAGCTGTGCAACACCCGTCCCTGAAGCCACCTGGCCTTTTCTCCAGTGCCATCAACACACTCTTCCTACTTTTCTCTCTTTCTTAACTCATAAAGAGAAACTGGAAAGAGATCAGCCCCTGTTGCCGTGCTGCAGGCTGGATTCATTGGGAATGTCCTGACAAGGTGCTGCTGAATAAAGGGGGAAAAATGGTTAAGAAATACGGTGAATATTTTCGTATTTCAATTACGTCACGCTGCATATTGTACCTGTAAATATTTACAGCCTTTAAAGATGTGTGTCTTTGTCAGAGACTGAGGGGGGAAAAAATGGGTCTAAAAAGAGAAAAATAAAGATTTCTTTTGGTGAATATGGTCATGTTTAATGACAGCGAAGAACCTGCACCGACAAAGAGCAAGCAGTATTTACAAAGCACTGCATCTAACAACAGTTTGATTTCTGAAGCAGCTTTTCCACCCTCCTCAGTAGCAATTTCATTCCACTTCTCTGAAAATGAAAATCCCAATTTAATTGCACTCCATCACCCCTCTGCCTTTTCCACTAACAAAGACAATAAAGCCTGCGCGCGCTCAGCAGCTACTTGCTGTTCAACACTTATGTGCTCCTCTTCCAATGCGCTCTGCTGTGGGGTTTGCCACGTCCCTCTTGCTGCCACAAGATATTTCATAGCATTAAATTGCCATGTATACAACCCACATTAAGTTGACCATTGTGAAAACGAGGCAGACCTTGCACTGAAAGGTGTTATTTATTCATGTTTAAGGGATAACTAGAAAAATCATGGATATTTATTTGTTTTCCTCAAAGTATTTTGCATAATTCAGCAAGAAGCAGACCTGGACTCCTGTATCTTTATTTTTACAGCTGGGGACCAAAATACCTTCACAACCCACAAGTATCCCAGTATTTCTTGCTGCTCCACAGCCTATTTTCAGAATGGCCACACCTATGATGTTTATATTGCAATAAAACAGTTAAAAACCAAACATTATTATTTATTTCCTGTAATTATCCGCTTATCTACTCTAGCAAAACCTCATGAATCTCAATTTAGTGGTGACATACTTAGAAAGAAAACTATACTAGATAAAGTCAACAATAATTAACAAACCAAGCATATCAGCACTAGCACAAAATGGTTCTGAGTTCTTTTTTTTCTATGATGCTAACAAGCCTAGATTTCAGATAGTCCCAATTAGGATGGAATGACGATTTTTAAGACAAAATAGTAATCTTCTTGCTGGTACTGTTGGAATTTCAGGAGATTCTGGAAACAGCTTAGAATCATAGAATCGTTTTGGTTGGAAGAGACCTTTAGGATCATAGAGTCCAATTTTTAACCCAGCACTGCCAGGCCACCTTTAAATAATGTCCCTCAGCACCACATCTACATGTCTTTTAAATACCTCCAGGGATGGGGACTCCACCACTGCCCTGGCCAGCCTGTTCCAATGTCTGATGATCCTTTCAGTGAAGAAATGTTTCCAAACACCCAACCTAAACCTCCCCTGGTGCAACCTGAGGCCATTTTCTCTTGTCCTGTTGCTCGTTCCTTGGGAGAACAGACCAGCCCCTCCCTTCAGGGAGCTGTAGAGCAGTAAGGTATCAATCACTTCTTCCTTTAAGGCAAAATCCGTAATTATAAAGTGAGTCTGTGTTTGTGTGCTTAGTTCCATAAATCTCTAAGCATGGAGAAACCACAAGTCAAAGGCTGATGGAACTTTTTCTGCCAGCATCTGGGATACAGCACATCAGTGCCTGGAAAGTTAACACCCACTGGAGCCAGTGGTGACCTTGGTCAGTAAAAGGAACAACCTGGACACCAAGAAACCAAAGCGCACAGCCAAGATAGCTTCAAGTTATTCAATATTAATTCAATATTTAAATCCTCTTCGTTCTACTGAAGTCAGAATGAAATATTTTTATGTATTTTGAGCCTTATTAAAACCTAGTCTTCCTTTTTAAAACAGAACTTAATTGAAGCCAGCTAGAAGCAGCAAGTTTCATTTATCATGAAGTGACATTTTGCAATTAAAATACCGTTCAGAACAAAATGTTTAGCTGCAAAGGCATGAATTTTCTCTTCTTCATGGTTCCTGCCAACTCGCTATTATTATGAATGGGGTTAAAACTAGAAAACAGGCTGTTTCTTCTCCTCGCTAAAAATTAACTGAAAGGGAAACAGAGATCATTTATCTAGAAATGGCTCCCACCTTCTCTTTTAAATGAGACAGGGCATGCTGTGGTGTGTACTGATTTCTGTGGGGCCGGTTCAGGCACGATGGCTGGTGAAAATTAATAAACTGGATTAATGGCAATAGCCAGGAATGGTACAGACGCTTCCTTTGTCAGCTCTCCTATGTCAACTACTGAGCCCTGCCTAAAGAGCTGAAAGGGTTCTGCTTGTAATAACTATAAGCTGTTGTAAGCTGGAATCCAAAGCTGACTAGCAAATTACTTTGGGATATTTCAAGTCATTCATTCCTTTTCCTAAAACAACATTCCAGGTGCTTGGAAAATCTCCATATCTACACACAGCAGCACTACACACAAACCTGCTGACATGGGCGCAGAATACGTGTAAGAAGTTCTTATTCTTCTAAGTGGAATGTGAGATGGAATGATCACTTGCACTGGAACCTTCCCCTTCAAAACACAAATGAAAGGAACAGGATTTGGTTTCAAAATCTGTCAGCGAAATTGGGGTAAGGAAAACATTCTTGCTCCCCTCACAAAGTGAGCGTGCTCCTAAAGCTTTGAAGTAGGTTAATACCATGATTACAGCATTTGCAGAGTTTTGCAACGGCACGCTGCTCCAATCTCCTTTCATACTTAGCAACTACAAAATGCTTTTCTGGCACAAAGGTTAAGTACGTTAAAGAAGAGTCATATGAAGCTTTAGCCACACCTCCATCTGACATATGAAATCACAACCTGCGGGATACAATGGCTTGATATCAGAGTTATTCAATGCTTTTGGCACAATCTGGCCATCTTTAATACCACTTATGTGTTACAAGGTGTTTAAAAAGGGGAGCATAAAGTGCTATCTGCAATCACGCAATGAGTTTAGTGCTTTGGCATAATATAGTAAGCTAACATATCTAAGAAAACAAAATGGTGAAGAATAGAAACACATTGACTGTGAAATCTCAGACCTCAAAGCCCATCATACACAACAGATCAAATGAAAATCTGATTCTAAATGCTAGCAAAGGTGCTCAAAAGGTGATGTACTCGGAATATTTTGCCTCGGTCATAGCAGCGTAAGCATATTAATGTTTTCTGGACTTGAAAGTCTGGCTGACTAAATGCCCATATTTCAGGGATGCTTGTGTAAGCAGCACTGGCCATTGGGAACTGGTTGTGTTACACACCTACTACCAGTCATTAAAATAATTCACTTTTGTATGTAAAAATATTAAAATTGGGTTTTTTTTTTAGGAGAAGTTCCTTCTTTCAAATCAGTTTTTTTTCCCACCTCACAGACCTCCATTTCTAATTCTTTCAGCTTGTCAGCTCTGAGTAACTTGGTTAAAAACCATGTTATTTGAAGGGTTTTAAGTTTAATGCAGGCCAATAACCTTGAATATTTTAAAGCAGCAAGAAAGAAGCTTAACCACACATTTCAGCAAGCCTGAAGAGACATAATTTGAAAGGTATTTATAGCTAGTGCCTCTTTATTTTCACATCTCAGGCTTTTAGAACCTTTGGTCTAAACCTAAAGGGGAAATTTTTTCCCTTTGAACTTGGTTACTTCAAATGGAAATTTCATTACTAACCTTAGAGAATTCAGTCTCCTCCAAACATCAGCTGCTTTGAAAAAAAATAAAAATTCAACTTGTGTTTGGATATAATTAGTGTGGTAAAAGAAATGACAAAATCTGGCTTGCAGAGGTTATCACAGATTAACAAAAGATGATGATGTAATGATTTAGACTTATCTGCTGGAGATACAACTGCACAGAGTGGGGCACCAAGAAAGGACAGAATATGTAATACTGACCTCACGGAGTTCATCTGATGGTCAGTAAACTCACAAGTTTCATGTTACTTTTCCCCAGATTTCTTCATATTTCTGAGAAAACACACTGTAAGATGCACCTTGGATATCTTTCCTCCACCCCTCTCTCTAACTAGCGCATTCCCCTGAAATTCAGCAGTGGAAAATAATGTCTAATATGCAGCATACAAATTTAATAAAACATAAAATTCTCCTCTGATAATTCCACACACGGGTGGAGCTCTGACTTTTCTTACTCTTTGTATTTACCAACAACTCTAAATGAGAGAGTTTTTTGGGAAGGAGAAGAAACCCCATCACACACGTCCTGCGTGTTCTTACTGGCTTTCATACTTCAGCCACAAAAAAAAAGCCCTTCACAAGTTTATTTGTTAGACTTTCACTGGTTATACTGCTGGAGATGAAATGCTGCTTTTTGCCTTCTGTTACCAACAGGCCCTGTGGTCTTGGACCCCACAACGTGGAAGAGTCTGTGGGTGACACCTCAGAAGAAGAAAAAGGTTGCCCGGAGTCTGCTACTTTGCTACACAAGACAGAGCTGCGTTTGTTGTTGCACAAATCACAAAACATTCAAAAATAGATTAAATGTTGATATGACTGTCCCGGAAGCTGAACTTTTAACTAAAAGGTGAAAAGCAACTCCTACAGTTGCTTTTCAAAATCACAAGGCTTCAAATTTCCTCCACTGCAAAAGTGTCACTATAAAGTTGTACACCAGCAACAAAAAGTCAGCAAGTCGGGTCCACTTGTTAATCTTTATATTTGTCTATCTTAACAGATGATCATCAGGCAACAGGAAACATATTTTCATACTATGCTTATAGAAATTCTTATCGCATCTTTAAATTTGCATTGATTGCTTCATTATGAAAAGGATCCAAGTCTTCCCTCAAAATATATATATAATTTTTTTTTTAATTACCTTTTGCTTTCATAACTGAGGAGTTTAATAAAAGACAGGAAGTATTTCATATAAACACACAATAATTTCACTTACTAATATTCCTGTATCCAACTACTCTGTGTACAGTTAGCTCCAAATGATTGGTTCCACCACATGACTAAAAAAAAAACAACAACCCAAACCTCCTCTGTGATCTTCCTAATCTTTTCAGTACATTGGCAGTTTATGCAGTGAATAGAATATGAGGAATTACCGAATTAGGGAATTACTGCAGAGAGTTTACTAGGTTTTCAAATATATCGGATGTATATATTTACTTTATCTTTATTTGTTGAAATGACCATGTCTCTGAAAATGGTTATGAGATAATTTCAAATGAAAGAATAATAACAGAACATCCTAAATGTTCTTAAACAGAACAAAGGTTCACTGATTTCACAAGATCCGACCCCAGGATCCTTCTTACTCTCTTAAATATCCCTGTATTAAAACACCACACACATAAAACCTACCAATTAGTATTCCAAGAGGCTTCCAGCTTGTTAGAACTCCTTTCAAGCTGTTTTTGAAGCCCCAAGTTGTGCTTGTTTCATTGAAGTAACTAGTCTGGCAGCTAGTGGGACTACCTACACTTGCCTGGTAAGCAAGGACTTGACCTAAAGACAAACCTGCATTATCCTGGACCTTACTAACTTATGCACATACAGATGAGCTGCAAAGTACAGGTCTTTCCATCATTTTAAAGAGTTAGATAACTTCTAATACACCTCTTCTTGATGTCATTAGAGACTGTTCATCCCTTTCCATTTTAACCCTGTAGCCATGTTAAGCATCTGTGTGTAATGTGAACCAACTTCTTCATGACTGCTGCCATCTTGGTCTCTTCTCACCCCCTGTTCCTCTTGGTTGTTCAGAAAATGCTGCCAAAATAATCTTCCCTGAACACTGCTCTGACTGCACTCCTCTGAAGCCCTGCACTGATTTCCAGGCATTCAGACTATTAATTTTAAACTTATTGTTCCTTCCTTCCACTCAAAGCTTCCCCAGAAATTGGATCCACAGTCAAATTATTCAGATTTTTCCCGTTCTGATATTCTCCAAAAGGAAAAGGGAGCTGCAAAACCAGACAAAGAAGGATGAAAGGATGAAGAAAATGGGGTGACACATACATGCCAAAGTGGCCAAGGACAGTCACCAGAGTGATGGAACTTCCTGCAAAATCATGTCCCACAATCAGCACAAGGGTCAAGCACTTCTCCCCTCTCTGGGAATGGGAGGGACCCCCAACTCCTCTCACAGAAAGATTCTCTTTCTGAAACATTACCTTGCAGCAGAAAAAGGTTCCTTAACGAAGCCTTAGTGGAAAACAATACTTCTCTGTGAAAAGTTTCTGTGTTAACGTATCCGCCTGCTTTGCTGAAAAAAAATACCCAAGAGCAATCGCTGAACACTGACGGTTTCCACGGTCTTACAGAATTCTCACGTGAGCCCATCTGTCTTCCTTTTTTATATCTACCTGACTACTGAAGCACCACTGTCAGCTTGGATATTGTGACTATTTTCTTCTTCCAGTTCCTTTCATGTCCCTATGATGCGACCTTTTGCAGAAGCTGTTTATCAGACTGCCTTCTTGAAACCATTCAAATCCTTTCTAAAACAAAACCAAATCAAACCTAGACTATTTTTTTTTTTAAGAAGCATATATGAAAAGAATTTTTCTAAGATATAAAGAATCTAAATCTTCTAGTGCTTCCATCAATACCTGTGTATTCACGTTTGGGTTGGGGTATCGAGCAACCAAAGCAGGCAGCTCAGTCTTGACTGTCAAGCACAGAAAGCGGCACCAAATGGAGCACATTCCACGGCCACTGTCCTTCCATTCACTGAACAGGGCAAAGGTCTCCGGGAAACAGCAACATGAGCTCAGCTCATTAAAAACTGTATGGAAATGTATCTCCTGAAGTGATGTTAAATTAGGCAACTTTGAGTCTGTGCTTCCTTAGAATCGTCGTGCTTAACCTTACAGCCCCAGTATTTCTTTAATGCAATTAAATAGAGATGGGTAGATATAACATACAGCTTCAGTTACAGTCTAGCAAAGAGAAAGAAAATAGGTGAGCTAGATGAAGAACTGTAGGTAGCTTTCATTTTGATCGCCAGTGTCTCTCTAGCATGGCCATCTTTTTGACATGCTCACAACAGCCGAGGCTGTGTTCTCCCACAGCCAGTTTTGCTGAGAAGGGCCAAGAGCACATTCTTTTTAAAGAGACACTTCCAAATCTGTGCATTTAAAAAAAAACCCCAAAAACAAACCTACAATCCATAAACATCCCTACCCCAGTAAAAACACCAAGTACTAAACACACAGAGGTAACTGCATCAATAATAAACTTCAGCCATGGCCAAGTACCGAGTACACGCAATTTCCCTGATGCATTTAATTCACTTGATGTGATTTTGTATGTTTGATAACTCACACAGGCAACACAAGGTATAAAAAAAAGATTAATTCAGTCAACGACTACTGATGTTTTTGTTTTTCACCTAGTTACCAGCATGTCAGTCCACATTCTTGTGACGTGTGAATTATTACCCTATTACTTTGATTGCAATTTTATATTGAAAAAATAAAAATAACAGCTAACCTCTGAAGATTTACTATGCTTAATTTCATTTCACTTCCTGCATCGTCTTTTTCACTATACAATTTCTCTTCTATCTAAACTAAAAGAATTAGAGGTGTAATTACGGATCATCGTTTAGCTGTTCAGTATTTGCTGGTAGTTAAAATGGGTTAGACATCGAAAGCAAGTTGACTGTGGAAGTTGCTCCCCCCATCATTTGCAGAAGAGGCCGCTGTGAAATATTAACATTTACGAATATTAGGCTGGAGTTTTCTGTGCTTTGGGACAACTTTGCAGGGCTCTGTCAAAGCAGGACATCCTACCACCACTGAAGGCACTGCCAGGAGGATCTGGTGCATTCAGCTATGGGTAAGGTAGGAGGACACCATGCTATCCCAGGAATCACTTGGAAGGAATCACCCCCCTCCCAGCTAGGACAACCCAGGGCTCTGTAGCCCACCAGATTTAATTACCTCTAATGGAAGATCCTGGAAATACAATCATGTTAACATCTTTGGTTCCACACATACTGACTTTTGTGTTGATGGAGCAACAGCTTGCTTTCTTCCCTAAATGATTTCACTATGAATTTGTCTAGTTCAAAATCTGAAAAAAACCTTTGCTTTTTATTCAGCCCCTTTTTCATACAAAAGACCCACACAAACACATTTAGCTAAACTAAATATATTGTCTCATCTGCAAAACCAACCAAGTGTAAAAAGAGAAATGCATTTTTCCTGTCTATACTAACGCTAGCTATTATATATAACAATGTTTAGTTAAAAATAATACATATAATAGGTAATTATTTCTGAGGGCATGTTTATCTCTAAGAGGAATTAATTTTCAAGAGGAATGTTATGCTTAAACACACTCATCCACTACACCACTGGACAACCCAAATACATTACATACTATATTACCTTTTTTCTGGATGGCCAATAATGTCAATATTGATTCTATAGCTGGAGCACATCTTCCACAAGGATCTTTTCTTTACTCCTGAAGACCACAGTGAATGCCTGGGTCTGGCATATTTATCACAGGGAGTCAGAGCCTATTTCTTGGCCAAATTCACTATATATTTCTTTGAGCTCTTAATTAGGAATATGCCACAAGGCATGAATGAAGGACTCACAAGTTCAGCCACACTGTATTTCAAAAAGATAGCAATTTTGTGAGCAAGTTTTTCTTCACAGTGAGGGATCCGTGTTCAAAAGGTCTACAACATTTAAGATTAAGGACACAGTTACTTTTCAACTAAGTTTTCTGTGACTAATTTACTAAGATATTTAGGCAAGCACTTCTGTTTCTGGCTGCTTAAATGCACAAACCAAACCTTCCATGTTTAATTTGTGTGCTGCCCCACACTTTTTTCTTTGCAAGTTGACTAATGAAATTACCGTGATGATATTACTGAGAGAGTGAGACATTGGTTAAGAGCACAAAATAAACCCCAGAACCCTCAGATTACACATCAAGCTCTGCCCTGATCTGTGCTGTAATCTTAGGAAAGTAATTGAAGGATCAGCACTGGCTTTTGATGCAAAGATTTAAGCACCTCTGAAATCAATTTACATCTCCCCCATATGTACGCTGGTCATGAAAGCTCATTACTTTGCATAAATTAAGTAAGACTAGGTAAGCGTCGAGGAATTATCCCTATGAAAAAGTATACACTCCAGTAGTGTGGACATTAATGCCAAGTGTTATCTGTTTATTTCAGAGAAAATTGGTGAACAGCTTAATACTTCCAAGATTGCTGGGATCGAGCTCATATCCCAGATTTACTTGTCTTTGAATTCTCTCCAGCAAAATGGGAGCGTTTATCAATACAGCTGATACCTCTGCTTTAGATTGAGTAACACTTTGACATATTTTATTATTGCTTGCAGAATTTCCCATAATGTTGATGGAAAAGGCAAAATGTTTCAGAAAAGTAGAAACGTTCAAATGCATGCAACGCAACACACTGACAGAAATGCCATTCACTAATATTTATTAGGCAAGCAAGGATGAAGAATGGTATAAAAACATGACCATCATCAACATATTTGCCCCTGTAGAACACTTCCATGAGATCCATATTAGGAAACTTCTAAACCAAACCTCTGGAGGCATTTTAACTACTGAACTGGATGAATTAGGTCACTCCCGCTCAGTTACATTCATTATATGACAGAATTTTTTCCCCTGAACTCTCTAAACAATAATAATAACAACAACTATTATTATTATTTTGCTGGGAGTCTTTTCAATGACTGCAAGTGGAGAAAAAGTTTCCCTGACAATTAATCTGTCTGTTCGGAAGTTCTACCTCCTTCCCAGCCCCTCTCTTTCAATCTGTACTTCAATCAAATCTCAGACCTAGTTTAATAGTGTAAGTGGATGAAGTTAGGAACAAACTACAGCACAGGCTGAGCTGTATAGGTGATCCTCCTCGCTGCCAGCCACTAACAGACTTCCTAACGTACAGCCAGCCTTGGAGCACAGTACCACCCACCTCTATTTAATGACTGTTACACCAGTCAAATCCTCTGTGGAGCACGCATTGCATTAAGCTCCTAATTACTAGTTTCAACTGAAATGCTTTGACGACTGTTAAAACATTGAGAAATGATAACATAACAGAAGCTCTCAGGAAGCGTTACTCTTAACTCTCAGCAGATTATTGATTCCTCCACAGAGGAGCAGCACAGTAACAAGAGCTCCAAGCTTAACTTAGGCAGACCTGTCTCTCAATTAACAACAACAGTAAACATTTTAACGGCAACAAGAGACAACATCCATCACCCCTGAAGAATGCTTCAATTAACACAACCAGGGACCTCCTTTGGTTGAGCGCAGCGTTTAAAACAGAATTCACGAGCTCTCTAATTTATGATAGGTTATTGGATAACTCTTGTTAATTATAGCTACACAATGTCAAAATTAATGATTTTCCCACCCTCTTTCAACTTGAGAATGAATTCATAACTTATATCAAGACTCAAAAGACGTGCAATTAATATTGTCAGTAACCGTTTCACAAAAGAGATTTGTTAAAGGCAGGCATGTGGACGCAATTAGTGTATCAATTAATGGTGCTGTTACTTGATCTATAAATTATTGAAAAACTCATAACTATGGCAAGGAAACAAAGCAAACCCACTCCCCGTCATTGATAAGCTCCTGGCTGTGCCCCTCTTTCATTACTCTTTAGATCAAATTTGAATTCTGCCGGATTCCATGAATCTTAGCTAGGTAATCAGAAAAATAAATGAACCCATACCAATCTGACAACTTGAAATGCCTCATTACAGTGATGACGCTTTAATTGTTGTTAGCTGATCATAATGTAGGAAAAAATAGATAATTAATTAAAGAAACCCGCAACTGTCATTGTTCATAGCGCTTATTAATTTAAACTGAAGTTCCAATCTGAAAAGGAACCTGTAACAACCGCGTCGAGATTTCTACGCACCGGCAAAATTGTAACTTGCACATCAACCAGAAACCTCCATCTCACTCTCAAATTTAACAATGGTTACTCCAAAGATTAGATTCAAATGAGGTCTAAGAAACCCAAAACAGGACTTGGGTAGCATTAGGCACATGTGGTGAAGATGGAAAACGACAAAACATAACCTTGTTTAAAGGCTGCTCTTCCCCAAAGGCTTTTAAAATAACTAGGTACCTCCTGTTTGATCTTAGTACGACAAGAGTTTTGCTTCTGGGGATGCAAAGGTTTTCTTTATATAGTTAGACAGACTCCAGTCTCTCATTAGAGTTTAAAAGACCCAGGAAATAGATGTGACTCTGCCAGAGGCCCAATCCGATATACGTGAATGGTCCTGGAGCCACAGCACTCCTTTTAATCAGTACTCAAGACAGTTAAAATGGGATGCTTAAGCTTTTTGGATCCCAAGAGGATCCAACTCGGAGCCAGGGAATTCCTTACCTGGCATTAAACAGCCACCCCTGAGCGGAGTCCGCTCTCACTCCCCCTCCTCAAGCCCAGCTTCAGGACCTGTCTATCCCTTCAGTCAAACACTAAGTGCCCAGCTAAAGTCTGTGAGAAGGCATCCAGCCCTGGTAGAGACACACCACATCATGGTCCTACTGGCTACTTCTGGCAAGCCCCTTCCTGGCGACCTGCCTGCCATGAAAGCTGTTTCCAGATGCCACGTGCTACCCACACACTGCACTGGGAACCTATTCAATAAGGGCATTTCACCCAGTGGGATCCTTAGCATCAAAGATCGTTACGCTGATTATCAACGTGCCTGAGCTCCTCTTTGTATCTTGCTCCTGTTTTCAAAAGTCACTATCATTTTGATAATTGACTCAGAAGTCTTACTACAGGGGATGTAATGAGAGATGATTTTGGAAAAAAAAAATAAAAATAAAAAATCCTAAGCTTCAGATAGAATAATTACAGAATTTAAGTGCAAGAGAAAGAAACCAAATCCATAGAAAAGTCTCCCGGCCTCCCCCAAGCAGATGCCAACCTGCATTCAAATTTGCTAGCCTGGCTCACTTCCTGACTGACCTCCCATTTCAGTTTTCCTGCTTAAGTTAATTTAGGAATAAGGGATTTTCCAAGGCATTTATCAGCATGGATTCAACATCAATACAGTACATTTCCCCCAAAGAGGTTTCTGAATCAATTTTAATTCTGATAGGCTCAAGTAGATGTTTTCAATTTGATTCAATAATCCATACACACTTATAAAATGGCTTTTCCCCCATGTACTACAAGACAAACATGGTTTGTTTCTAACAACTTCGGCTAATAAAAATTTCTAATTTCCTATCCCAAATGGTTAAAAGATGTAATTTTTAATTCACCTCTCAATGAACCAGGTGACATAAACAAACATAATAAAATCAGAGCATTATTTGAATGATTAATTCTCTAAATGCTTCTTAAAGAACACATGATTTTTGGCAAATGCACACACGTGCAAAAAAAATAAGGAGCAGCTTCTGAGAGGATTTTTGTGTGTAAGTCCTTGTTCTACTGTGGTACTAATCCTCTAGTGATGGAACACAACACTACTGTCTTGCAAACCACCTCTGATGACAATGGAGAGAGACCAGAGAGTTGACTATGACTAGAAAGCTTATAGCTGTAAAAACACTGTGCCTAATGAGAAATGTTTCAATAATCCCTTTTAAGAGAATTTCTTTGCATATGACTATAAAAAGAGACACGTATTCTCAGCACCTGAAAGAAATACTCAGTAAAATCTGTAACTTTGCAGGACCGTTAATGTCATTTGCCCCATCTGCAGCAGAAATCTATTTCCCTGTCACCCAAAAATCAGCGATCTAGCACCTAAAAGCAGTTACAAGAAACCACAAAAGAAGTTCAAACACACAGCCCATTCCACTGCCAGAAAGGCAGATAGGACAGCAGAAGAGGTCCCTCCTTTCTCTGGATGGACGTGGTTCCACAACAAAACCTGATTCGCTGGAAAATGCACTAGAGCTGAAATTTCTGTTTATAAAGCAAAGGAGAATTTCTTGGGAATACTCAGCTCCACTGCATAATCAAACCCATTGATTAGCAACATTAGAAACTTCAAGTTAGCACTGCTACCTGTCATTCCTTGCAGTTAATGAACTTAACAAAAAAAAAAACCCCAAACATGCCATTTTTCACATGTCCATCACTCACACTATACAGAGCATGGCTCAGCTGTTGAAATATATACAAATACATAGGATTCTATGACAGGTAAATGAGTACACCAAGTTTGAGTTTCATTGCGTGGGATTTGAACAGCACACCCTGTCTGAATTGCACTCCTCGTCTGTATAAAGCTCTCTGCCTTTGGATGGCTGAGGGTGATCAGATCCACTCAGACTTGCACATATGACACAGAACAAGATTAATTCGGGCAATGTGCTACTGCCATACACTGTCCCTTCTGGCTCTTCAGATACTTGCACAGGCTGCAGGGAGCTCTGATCGCTGCCACACAACATATTTTATACTTCTCAGGAGTGAAGGTAATTCTGAGTATTTCCATTTGGGGGACAGAATCAGATTTTGTGCAGAGAAGCATTCAGTTATTATCATTTATGAAAATAGCTTTGTAAGTTGCATGCTGAATATTTTATTAACACAAACATCAACTTCCCAAAACAGTTGTTCGCTGTTTTCAAAAGTTTCACCCACCAGCAGAAGACACAACACAGGAGATGCACAGCAAAAAGATGTCATCTATCCATTTTGCAAGGAACTGACGTGTTTTCATTTCCTGCCTGCCCAAAAATACCGAATGACCCTACAACCAAACCATCTTTACTTTCCTAGACCATCTCTCTCAGATCACAGCCTGATTTATATCAAAGTTCCCCCTTTTTTGCCTTTCCAAACTGTAGGGGTTTTATCTGAAATGAATCATTTTTTCCTTGCGTTTAGGCCTGAAGGATTCTAAACCATGTTACCAAACAAACAAAATTTTTCAATCGTTGCATCTCTTTTTAAAAACACTCATATAAAGATTCCTGATACAAAAGCCACAGCAAACACAAGGCCTTAATTACTGGTTTGGTAGAATCACTACATTAAAAGATACAGCTGCTCACAAGTTGAGCAAGACATTTCTCAAGTATCTAAGGTAAGTAAATTTGCAATACACACATGTATGAGCAAAGACAAGAGGGCTTTTGTCTTTAGGAAAAAAAGTTAAAAATCTCAGAAGTAAAAGGCTAAATTATACAGCCACAAAAAGAACAAGAACGACAAACTAAAAACCTCACAGGAAAGTTCAAATCTCAAGTACTAAAGCTACTAAGCGTGATACTTTTTGTTTTACCTTTTCACTTGAGCAAGTCACATTAAAACTGTTTTCCATCTGAATTTCATTATTTGTATAGTTTTTTTTAAAAAACCCAAACAACTAAAATCAAAGATGGTTACACAGAACAACATGAATTACCACTAGAATTCGAGATCTTGGCCTCCAAGTTCATCAGTATTTAAACCCATAAGCAATAAAAATACTAATGAGGATAAAAAACCCATAAGCAATAAAAATAGTTATAAAAATTCCTACTAAAAATCTTTCTGTACTCTAATTCATAAGCACCAAATTCCTATCGTGCCATTCCTCGAGCTTATCAGTCCAAAGAACCACCCCACAACCTGATGCAAAATTGTAAATACAAACATAAACGTATCCAATTGTGCATTTACTTATAGCTTCTCCTTAACGTTGAGTTTTTCTCCTCTTTGTTTATATTCCTCTGTAACTTCACAAAGTGAAGTGTCAGTAAGATTCAACCTCCAGTATCAAAAAGTGCATTAAAGCTCTGCTTGGTTTTAAAAAAACCAAACTAGAAACAAAGCCTGTAGAAGAAAATGTACCAACAGAGAAGGAAAAATTATCTTTTCCTAAGAGTGATTTTTAAAACCGCATTTCCATTTGTGAAGCAATTGCAATATAGAGAGTAAAAATTACTGAACTGTAATAGGAATCTTCTTCCTTACATTTTAAATACATTTCAATAAGATACATTTTTCATATCGGAGAATCAAATCCCATGTTCCCACACCAGACTTCCACTGGACTTAACAAATTCTAGTTTCACTGAGCACACAGCTAACAGAAGAATCATAGATGCATAAAAGGTGGATGTAGGAGCCAACTCAAGTACAAAATATGTAAGAATGAAGAGAAATGAGTCACTACCTTTCTTTTTGGAGTCTTTCTTTGTGCTGGTTTTAACAGCCACTTGAAGTTCTGTCTCAGTTGACATCCTATATCCTTAGTCCTCTTCACACAGATCCAGGATCTTGGTCAGGCTCATTTAGAACGTCTCTCCAAGAGAATAATTCAGCCTTTCAGATACTATAACCCAAACAGTTCATCTCATTCACTCCCTTCGAGTGCTGTTAAAGAAGGAAACAAAAAGTACCAGTCATTTTCCGAGTTTAAAATAAAACGAACAAAAAAAAAAAAATAGGGGCAAACCATGGCAGGATTACAGATGAAGAAATCTATTCATTCCTCTATCTACTGAGCCAATTTCAGATGCTTAAACACAGTCATCTCGCGCCGAGGTATTTTGGCACATCTGAAATGTCTTCACAGGCTAGAGACACCACACAAGATACAGGAGATCTGTACTTCTGGTCCAGCAGCTGGAGGACAAAGACCACGATCCAGGAAGTAACTGGAAATGTCACCAAAAGCAAAAAATTCTGCGAGGACTCAATTTTTAAGTGCAACAGTTCTAAGGAAAAAAACATATTGCCAGACAGTAACTTCAGATTTTTACTCCTCGAATGTTCTTTCAGTGCTTTCATTCTCCTACTTGAACACAGACAAATGAAAAATGTATTAATTACTCATACGGAGAACATCACACTTTGTCACTCCTCTTGCTTATGACACCGTTTCCAGTATAAATACACATTACATTTACATTCACCATGTAAACAAAGCTGTAATTCTCAACACCCATCTAGTAATTTTTCTGGCAAAGAGCTCTGAAAATGCAATTGTTAAAACCTACAAAATATAAATGGGACAAGGGGCAAAAAGATTACATTTGGGGAGCAAGCTACAGCGTTAGATAGCACATATTTCTTGGGGACATCCACAAACGCTCTGGCAGTGAACCCACCACAGCAACTGCAGCAATGTTCTGGAGCAGTGGGAGGGAGGCTGTAAGGAGGACTGGGGATGTGTGGGCTGTGGAGGCAAAAGACTACACAAAGAATAAAGAATCAATCAAAGAATCAACCGTTACTCCAGGTCCTTCTTGTTTTGAAGGATGAGCCACCTACTTCAGCCAGTCTGTTGAGGGCAGAGGACTGCACTGTCCCGAAGCCATTGGTCATGATGCTCCCTCACTAAATGCATCTCCTTATTGCCCTTTCTTTTTGTGGAAAAAGTTCTCATTATTAGCACAATTACAGTGAAGTCCATCTGGCCTGGCTGAACAGCTGCCCAGTTATTAAATAAGCATTTAATAGAGAAATTAACCCAGCATATCAGCTGGTTAGCTGGCCAGAGATTACCTACAGTTATACTTATTGACTAACATCCCTTCTCTGTCATTTAAGAAAGCAATACACAGCAAACACTGAAGTAATTTTGACAGTTAAAATCACTTTTCACAGCGAGGGCTGTGAAGCCACTAGTACTTTCAAATTCAGGCTCTTTTAACATTTTAAAATGCTTCAGTAACACTACACTGCCGTGCACCATCTGAAGTGATTTGATATTGCTGAAGTGTGTCAGGGGCTTTCTTTAATAAGCTCTTCAAATCTGTATGTGTATTATAGAATATTCAAAGATAGCTTTTCAAAAATCTGCTGAACTGATTTTGGAATACAAAATTCCCTGTTCCTTCTCTGTGGAGCCTGAATAAGCACTGCATAGAGAAAAGGAGGAAAAACAAAGCAACTCGCAAATCAAAGTTGCAGCGCTTGCTAAATACACCTTCTTGGAACGGCCGAATAAACTACAAGCATTTTGATTAACATTCTTAGCCAAGAAAACACTAGGAAAGGACAAAGCAAATTAAGGTCGACCACGGAGAGAAAAAGAATAAGATTAACAGCTCCAAAACTGACAGCCTGAGGATCTGAAGCGCTCTTTGGCCAGGTCACGGCCAGGGAGACGAGCGTCCCTCCGACCCCGGCACGGTGGGATGCCGTGTGCAACGACCGCCGGGCCCAGCACAGATCGACGCGTTCACCGTGCTGCGAGGGACCCACCTCACCCTACCATCGCTGGAATCCCTCTTCACTTACGCTTGAAATCCCCCCAGCAAACAGGGGGAAACGCGCTGCAGAGAACAGATGTCCCTCGCAACCCCCACCTCCTTCCCCTCCCCCCGCACACAGCCCAGTTTAATAACACTGAGTTTTGCAGCACAGCAGAGATGCATCGGTCTTTACAGCTCAATGGCACCTAAAGCGTCTCCCAAGGCACAGCTGGACTGGCAGTTTATTTTTCTGGAATTTGGATTTACATTTACCTCAAGGTTAACACCGTAACTTTACAAGAAGCACTAACATGAACCACTTAACAAAAGGAAAATATTTGTAACAGGGCCCTTTGTAATAAAACCAAACAAGGAGGGAAAAAAAAAACTCAACAACCCAAACAAAACCAAACCACAAACCATAACAAAATACCCCCAGGGTCAAGAGTTAAAGCAAGTTTCAACGTCTCAGAAGGCTGCCGTGGGTACAAAGCATCAAGACTGTCATCTCCTGTTGTCTCCTACTTTCAACAGGAGAGCTGAAATAGCAGCATCTGAATGCCACTGCATATTTTAAAATAACAACATGTGATTGCTAAAACCCACATCCCCTTCGGGCGATTCCACCGAGTAATATTTTTTAAAATAAATGCGTTGTCTGTTTCTGGACAGGTTCACGTATCGATTTGCTTTAAAACCTAATCAGGTCATACTCTCGCAGGCTCATAGATCGTTGAATAAAGTAATAGGTATCTTTGTAAAAGAGCACATAAACATCTGTCAGAGGTAAGCTGTAGTTCAAACCGCACCTGCTACAGAGACAGTTCCTCCAAAAGTGGAGGTCTTTATGTAAGCTCCATTAGTAAACTTTCAGACACCGTCCACATTTCAGCCGTTTATTACCCAGATGAGAATGGCAGTCAATCTGCTCTTCACCGCAACAGCTTTTATTGTCTCCTCCAATCTAGGTCACCGTTGTTAAATACTACGGTCTTCCAACTGGGGGAAGTACTGCAGCATGTGTTTTATCAATGAGATGCTATTTTCTTTGATCAGTTCTGCCACATTTCTCTCCCTGCTCTAAAGACAAAATTTTGTTAGCTGCTTTTAAAAAAAAAAAAAAAAAAAAAAGAAAAAAAATTCCATCATCTTACATATATCCACTCTAATGATCTTCTTGTGTGCCTTGTTACTGTTCCAGCTATTACAATGTTACGTGCATGCCTCAGCTTTTCCTAAAGAGGATTCAGAGCTCTTCGTTTTAAGCAAATACTGACATTTTCTGTTCCCTTATTAAGTGGCTACAGCAGGAACACAATCGGCGCATTCTGGAATTAACTGGCTTTTAATTCCAAGAGAAGTCTTAAGCCTGCGTTCTGTATTACCCCTACGCCAGCACATAAACCTAAAGCCTTAGCGAAGAAACATCTTTGCCGATTCACTTTGCGGTTGGGATTAGCACAGGTTGGACCTCGGACGCGCAGGGAAATGCGTCACGTGCTCCACCCGCTTGTAAAACAACAATTCCTGTCAAATCATTTGTCTTTCAACCACGCTCGAGCGAGCTCATGAAGGGGTTATTAGGCGACTTCCCCTGGCCCAAGCTATGAAGGAGGTCAGACAAGACAATCGTATTTTCCCCTCTGACTCTGCAATACATGAATTTATTAATTTTCTTCAGCGCTTCCAAACTTAAGGAAGTTTCCCTCCCCTGAAACCAGTTTCCATCTGCTTATGTAAATGAAAAGCAGTCTTAGGAAGGATTTTTAACTAAGCCTTAGCATTCTCTAGGTATTTAAGTTCTCCACAGCCCCAAAGGGGGATTTGACAAGAGGATGGTACGTCTCAAACCCTGGTTTGACAAAACAAAAACCACGCTACCATCCTCAGCTCTTGTTTTCATACCTCTGAAGTCACGCAGTTGATTTCCTTTACTCCAAAGCACCCAATATCATCACCTGTAAGGGAGCGTTGACACCCATGATTCTGTAAGCATTAAACAAAGACCAAACACACAAAAAGGGCAAAATCTAAGTGACGAAATTATTTTCTAAGTGCTGTGATCCTGGAAAACTGAAAACAGTTCAAGCCCAAAGGACTGCTATCCAGAGAGAAAAATGATACTCATCTGACCACAAAGCCTAATACAGTGAACTTCAGTGGGACCAATGCCCTTTATACCCTCCAGAAAGAGGAGGCCATGAAACCCTTTGGACCTGCTCAGGCTATTTTGTGTTCATCAGCTCATTTTGCTTACGGTCAGGTCCTGCAGGAAGCTGCCTGGTATCAGAGCATTAATCTTTTACAGCAGGCACTCCACTAATTCCAAACTGAACCCAAGGATCCGGTCCAAAACCCACTGAAACATTTCAGTTAATAAGGCCTGTAAGAGCAGGAAGATGAGGTAAAAGAGAGCGCTTACTGACACAGAAAATGAGGAGGAAAAGAGAAGCAAACAGGCAAACATGTCTGTGTAGATAACTTCATTAAAGCAAATCCATAGCAATGTGTTTAGCAGCAAAATCTGAGCCAGCTCACTCATGAAAATTCTGCAAAAGAGAAGAGTCTCCGTTAGACCGTTGCATGTGCCCAGCTTCTCTTCCCTTGCCGTGTCCTTTGCCCACAGAGCAGGGTAACACACTGCTTCTGGTGACAGAGTCAAACGGATGTGTCACAGCATCGCGTGCCAATCACGCCTTTTCCCCTGCTGTTTCTTTTCTGGCAATTCTGAAGCCTGTAAGGGTGTCAGGACGCTTACCTTTCACGCACACAAACTGAGACCCTACCCAGAAATTCACTCCCCCAGCAGCCATGCAGAAAGCCAAGTGCCCACTTCAGCTCCTTGAACCCTCCTCAGCAAACTGTGAACGCTCCTCTGAGACCCAGCTCCCCACTGAACCCCCACCACATCCCCAGGGTACACAGCCTGCAAAGACTCAACTGCCTCCATATTCCATACTCAGTTTTGTTGGCTCTAAAATGAGCAAGCACCTCCCTCCACCTCTGGTTTTCAGCATCTAAAGACAGAGAGGAGATGTATGTGATTTATTACGCTGCCTGTACTATGTCTGTAGTGAGACACCAGAAAAATGCTTCCTTATTAACCCTTTTCAATTACTCTGAGAATACTTAGCACTCAAACCATAACATTTCATGTCCCATTCTATACAGTTGCTATTTGTTTAGTTGTATTGATAAAATACTTCTCTCGCCTCCTGAAAACAAGAAGCTTGTTTTTGAAAAAAAACCTACATGCAACTAAGGCAAATAACACATTTTATTAAATTTATTGTCGTTTTACAATAGGCTTCATTATTCTATCTCTGGGGCATCTTTCAGGTTTGCTACCCAGTTCCTCAGATGGTGCAAACAGAACCACTGAAGCTGATTTACCACTAGGAGAGCATCTTGCCAAAAACTGACCTATAAAATATTTCCAAAGTAAGATTTTATTAGTATTTCAATGACAGCAAGGAATAATTACTAAAATTCCTTCTGGAAATCACTCCATGTCGCGGTGACTAGTACACTCTACCTCACCAATTATTCACCACAAGTGCTGTGAATTTACTACTCACTAGAAAAGGCTGACTGGGTTAAAAAGACGGGAGTAAGTTGATTTCATCAACATTTTTAATGGGGAATTAACATTACTATTTCTGGTTTATATTATAGAGGACAGCATTCTGGAAACAAAAGGTAAAACAGAACACAGGGACTTCACTGTAATAGAATTTTTTTAAATATCCTTTTGAAGTACGACGTTTTGCATTTAAGAGAAAATACCTGCTGTCAGCTCATCATTCCTCTGCGGAAGGATATTCAGATACTTTGAAGAAAAACTGCTAGACCAACAGAAAAACAAAAAAGTAATTTTTTGTTCCCTTCCATGCTTTCTACACAAAATTCAGCCCCTTATAAGAATTTCTATAATCACGGTGTAAAGCCTTTTTCAAAACAGAACAACACCAAGCAAAGCACCTAGCACTGAGAATGCAGGACCTGCTGTTCTCCCCTGGTTTCTGCTCTGTTGCTGGCGAGAGCTGGTGCTGTGTAATTCCAGCACTGCCGTGTTCCCTCTGGTTGGTCTCAGCCTGATTTCCAATAATCAGGTAACACCTTCAACTCCGAGAAATAACATTTAACACCCCCTTCCACAGGTTTTGTTAACACCTACCTCTGCTTTGAGCTAGGCATACACCTGGGAGCATCACCACGCCACGTGAGTAGCATTGCTTTCAGGAGTCTTGCAAGGCTAGAAGGGACAGAATTAACCCCCCACCCCACCTCCCAAATCTTTTGGCAGAGAAAATTAAAGGCTGGAAATCAAAATGGAAATGGCTGTTACGAAAAACAGTCGTGGCAGCGCTGGATGCCTTTGATTCCCTAAGAAAGCATGTGAGGCTGCTGGACAAGTGCATTTCCACTCAGAAGGGCTATTTGTAAGCTTTTGCAGGGTATTACGTAAAAACGGAGCACTGCCACTGAACGGAACCGGCTTAAGACCTTCACATCATTCCTCGGACACTGAGAGGCTGCTCTGTTACCAGAGAGCACAGGAGGTTGTTCAGATTGGACGAGAGATTTCCCCGTGCTCCCAGCAAAACTGAATTACCTAAATGCTCTTCCTATACCAACTGCGTTACGCCAAGAATTTACGACACCCGGCTTACCACACCGCTGACCCTGACGCAGGAAAGCAGGAGAATTTCTGATAACGCTGGGCAAAGAACAAACAAGGACCAAAACTCCCAACTGCTACAGATACTGCTCAGACACAGCCTGGCTGTGCTCCGAGGTCCACTGGCAGAAAGCTGCCTTACCGCCTCCATTCAAGTCAATAAAGTCACACCAGCACAAAATCAATAGCGTTACATTTGACTTATATCGGCGTAACTCCATTGATTTTAATGGAGCTGGAGTTACACCAATTTTACGCCGGTGTATCTGCATTAGTGTCAGTGAAGTTATGCCGGCGTGACTGATGTAAACAACACCAGACCAACCAACCCCTCTATGTCTAAGATTCAATGCCATTAACTCTGAAGCAACAACAAAACGCAAACCTGTACGTTACCAAAGCAGGGTCTTTGGAATTTTGTTTTCACGAAGCAGAAGAACGGCTCTTTTGTGATCCCCTCGACACCAAAGAAACAGAGCGAAGACTAAGAAGGGAAAAAGGACAAAGTACGCAGTTGGGATCGCAGTATTCTGTAATTAGAGCTGTTAAATGATTACTAAAGTGCAGTGGTGCAATCATCACCCTGAAGGAAAGGGAGAAGTGTGCAGGCAGGAGCATCACCAGGGAGAAGGTAAAAGCAATGTCACAGACACCATGTTTTATATTTAAATGCAAATTCCTCACAATCAGAATCAGGGCCTCCTAATTGGAAGAAAAGGTTATGGAATTAAATGTCTCACATCCTGGACAGCTCAGCATGTTTTTAAGGGGCACAGTAAGTTGAAGGCAACTTATTAATCTCCTGTCCTTTGTAGAAATATCTTAATTCAGATTTTTAAAAAATTTTTAATTTTTTTTTTTTTTTAATTTGAAGATTACAGTCTTAATACTGTGAGTGAGACTGAACTGGGACTCACCCTCTCATTCAATTTAAATATAATAGAGCACAACATCTACACAAGGTCCAACTTAAGCTATACTTTGAAATCCGAAGCAGAGCTTTTAAGTGATGCTTTATAGCAGCTTTCTTAATGCGTGTGGATTGTGCACCAACTTTTTCAGGTCCCTTCAAGACTTGCTGAGTCACATAAGTTAATCTACACATCGTGTCCTTCAATTTTCTGAAGTCTTCCTGACATGACAGCAAAGCAAACTTTCTCAATGTCAACAACAACAAAAAAAAACCCCTATGCCAGGTTCTTTATTTACTGCTATTTTTCAACACTCAGCCTTTGTTAAGTATTGGGAAAACTAATCAGAGGACTTCACCTTGCTGCAAATGGACTTTTGATTTATTACACCAAACCCAGCCACCAGACTTCTACCAAAGTTCATTGACGAGCAGAGCAAAGGAGAAAAAGCAAAAAGCTTTCTAGGACTGTCAGTATGAATTTACACATACAAGCAAATGTTATTTTCACATTGGCGTTCCACAACCGAGAAATATTAATATATTCAATAGTCTAGTTAATGAGCTTTAGCTACAGAAATACTTTTGACAATTCCATTTAAATACTCTGGTCTTCAAACCGGCAACGTCACCCGTGAAAATAATTCCACGTGACTGCTAAGAGGAACAGGGGGCAGACTTCTGAACGATACCAAACAAAGTATTTGAGCAGGGCTGCTAGATTTTACTGAAGAAATTGCAAACCGTAAATAATTTCCTTGAATTCACTTATCTGCTCTTATCTCATCTGCGAATGCAGCGCCTTGTATCTGATTATGTTATACGATGCTCCACAAACGCCTCTGCTTTGTATCAGCAAGAATATTAACCACTTTAAAAGGCAGGAAGCACCTCCCTGAAGAAGTCAGGGTCTAAGCATTTCCTCTTTGTGGGTAAGGTTCAGTGGCATTTCTGAGTAATAAAAAACCAGCACTCTTCCTACAGAAAACCACCTGATAATCTAACCCTTGAAACTGCGTGGGCCAGGTGTTGTTTCTGTATCACAATTCCGTATCGAGAAACATCCCTGCAGGGAAACACACCAGCCTCCACTCTGCTGTAAAATGGAGAGGACTACGTGACCCCATCACGCACTTACAGAATCAAAGCCTAAGTGATCAGGTTAGGGACACTGTAAAAGGAATTACTCAAAAGAAAAAAGAAAAATCAAGCCACTACCAGGTGGAGGGAAAGGGGAAAGGGGAAAAAAAAGAAAAAGATGCTCTTGATTATTCAGATGGGGAACATTGAAGCAGCTAAATGAGTCCACAGACCTACATGAGCGGTAACGTGTCGCAAAACCACGCTTATTTCCTAAACATGTTTAAAAATCACCCAAGTAGCATGCAGTGAGGAACCATTCACCTTCTACCGTCATGCTACAGTTTATTCTCTCTTGGAAGCAATTACAGGACAAATGCCAAGCTACAGAAGGTATTTTTCCAGCAGCAGCATCTGGCTTCTTGGCAGACTCCTCGGGCAATTTTATTGGAAGCTTTAGAGATGCTGTTGGGTCAGTCCTGGTTATATCGCTCATGAGCTGTCTGGCAGTTTCTTCTTCCTAGATGTCATAATCCTTCTGATTTACCTTGAAGGAATTAGCACACTTTTATCCATTTCAAAAACCAGTTGACCTGCGAGGCATTTAGGGGCTATCTACAGAGACATAGTAAAAGTCACCAGTCTAAATCTGCGTACCTTTGAGCCAGCAGCATTTCGGCATCCGTTGCCTAATGCATCATCAAGAGAGCAACGAAAAAAAAAATGTGTGTGTGTTACTGGTAATTTGAATGCATTCCTTATGATGAAAGGAAAAATCGTAAGATGCACGAAAAATTATTTAATCAAAAAAAAAAAAAAAGGTAAGCTGGGGCAACAGCGAATCAGTGCCTTTATTTAACATGAAATGCTCTTATGCTCTTACCTATGGAAGACAGCCCTGTGTTGTATCCTGCACTAAGGGACTGTGCACATGAAGTCAAGGAATGCTTCCAGCAGGCAGCAAGCGTGAGGTACAAGGGGATCTGCTAATTCAATGGAAGGAAAAACAGTTTCTGAGGATCTGCTTCTTGCAACTCCTCCATTAAACACAGTCCCTTGGAGGGCAGAAGGGGCATGTGGGAGGAAAGGCAGCCTATGGCCTTTGCTCTCCCTCCTGCCTCTCCCTTCCCCCTCTCCAACCCCAGCAGCTAAGATCTGCATTATTCTGCAGCTGTGATCATGATTAATCCTCATCCAGAAGGACGAAAGACAGGATGCTGTTCTTACCCCTCCCCTCTTTGCATACCAACAAAATCAAACCCACACCAGCTTTATGTCAGTTTAGAGCAGTCCTCTGGAATTAATATAGGGAAAGGGGACAAAATGCTATAGAAAGTGCATTTATAGTCCATAATACAAGTGGGAGTCTCTTTTTTCAAAAGGCTTCTGTGCAATTACTTACAAAAAATACACTCCATAATTTAAAACATAAGTAAATAATAATTTAAAATATTGCAGATGTGTTCATTGGTACCTTTTTTTTTTTTTTTGACTTCCCCACAAAGATATGCCTGGATGTCATCTTGTGCTTTGCTTTTTTTTTCCTTTCGAGAGCCTTCAGAGAAGCTAGAGTAAGAAACTCCCACAAAATCTTGTCCTCGGTTATTTTCTAGGAAAAAACATCCTTATACCCAAAGGTAAACATTACAGGTACAAGAAATGCACTCTGTAATTTAATAAGGAGCTATGGATCTTGGATTTTCAGTAACAGGAGTACGCAGAGCACCGTAAGAGAAGACTGACAGGACTAAGATGGATGCACATATCCAGGTCAAACAAAAAAGCCAAACGGAGCTCTGCCATCAGCAGAGTGCACCTAAATCCAACCAGACACAGAACTCAGACTCGGCTAATGAGAATTGACTAATGTAAATTCCATTTTATGTGGGGCAAAACATATTCTGATTACAGGCGAGCTCTAAATTTAAGTGTCATTAGGGCCAGGTGAACCGTTCAGTGAACTCATCTGAATTTTATCCGTATCAGAGATCTTGTACTGTTCACAAATGAACTTCTCCGACATAAACCACGCATTCAGTCATTACTTGGTACGTCTGTTGGCTACCCCAGTTCATTAATTAAAACTCCTGCAGAATCACAGCACGCAGTGAGAGCGCAGCCGGGGTTTTAAAACGCTGGGCAATGGCACACAGGGAAAAATCGATTATTGAGGCTCCAGTACCTGCCCAGAAGTTACTGGCACACTAGCAACCAAGCCGTATTTTAGAGGAGGTGTAGCACAGAATCCCTCGTTGCTCGACTCGTTTCTGCCAAGCATCAAACGATCTCAATGCTCAGGTGAACGTCTGAACACGCGCCGAAGACTGAGCGTCCAGCAATGCCCTAGATTTCACCGACGACCCGAACGAGATGAGAGTTGCACACGCAGGCAAACAGGATCTCCTGGATGCAGCAAAGATGGAAAATATGTTTACAAACTGTCTTTGATTATACAGGCTCAAGGCCCTGAAGTTGAGCGCGCGACCAGGAATAACCATCAAATGAGTGCGCTTCAGTACGGCAAAGAAAATCAATTAAAAATAAATGTCAAATGTTCTCTACCTTGAACACTGCTCTCCTGAAACACCTGGTATGCTTAAAACAAAGCGCATTATATTCAGAGATAACATAACCTAATCTGAAATAATATGGACTCTGCTATAATGAAAACCAGTTGTTTAGCCAGCCAAGTTTAAAGCCAAAAGGTGAAAAATGCCTAATCCAATTAAAATTAAAGGGAATTTAGGAATGCAGAATTTAGTGACTCCACTTGGCAGGTAGCCAGGAGCACTGGGTTAAGCACCTGTAGCCTTGTGAAAGGGCTATGGGAACTCAAATGAGTACCAGTGGCCAGGCTCTCAGCTCTACTTCTTTGAGCAGGGCTCCCTTGGCAGCCACGTGCCCTACTGCTAAGCCCCAGGAACATAAACCAGCTCCTGAATTACAGTGGTTTTTCCACCAGCTCCTGGGGAGCTTCCTCACGATGCCCAGGATCAGGCAGGCCTGGCCTTGTCCTGCTGGTGAAATGAGATGGGCTCTCAGTACAATACAGTGAGACTACTAATGATGTCCAATTAAAGCCGTCCGGGTAAACACACATTCAATTAAGTTATTGCCTCTGTGTCACTTCAACATTTTGGTTTGGTTTGACCTTTCACCCGCCCCCCAAGTTCCACAGACTAATAGCAGGCAGCCATAATATTAGTTTTGGAAGAAGTGTGATGTTTGTACTGCCAGCTCA
This sequence comes from Actenoides hombroni, assembly GCA_024336885.1. Classification (NCBI taxonomy): domain Eukaryota; kingdom Metazoa; phylum Chordata; class Aves; order Coraciiformes; family Alcedinidae; genus Actenoides; species Actenoides hombroni. Next base: position 17,008,500 of record WUAM01000143.1, on the reverse strand, counting down.
AGTTAATTAATTAAAATAATGGCAGTTAAAAAAAAAATAAGTCTCAGGGATGATTAAGAACTTGAAGACCATCCTACCCATTTCTCTGCCAAGGAGGATTTGCTCTTAACAGCACATTCTTCTGTTCTTCATCAAACCTTTTTCAAAGCGTGCCAGCAGTAGGAGTCACATCTCCTTCCTTCAGAGGCATTCTGACATTCAGACTGATTCAGAGGAAGAAGTAAAACCCCAAAAATACAGGTCCCGCCAACTTCTCATCCTTATTCTGAGTTAACTGCCAGTAGATTATCTTGAGCAATTACTCTTGTCCCTTCCTGCACACACATTCCAAATACCTGTAATCCTCACACAGCTCACAGCTCTCTCTGCGTTAAACCAATCTATTCCCTTCAGGTAATATCTAATGGTAAAATCACATACCACTGGGTTTATAACCCAGACTATTACAGTCTCCATTATTAAATATTACTTATTATTTTGTACTTACAAAGTCAGGGAGATGTGATTTTATTGCTTGCAAATCATTCTTACATTAGTCTTGCGCTGTTATAACTTTGCTCTGCTTTTCCAGATAAGCTTTTTTGCTTTCTGCATATTTAAATAGTAACTCTAATTATCCCTACTTGATTGCCCTTCTCTCGCAAAGCCTTTCCACAGTTTCATCTGCAGTGAATTCTTCATCCTACTTAAGATTTTAAAAAGCCCAAGATACATCATATTCTTTTACTTCAGTATGAGCATAGAGGTGTTTCTTTTTAAAACAAAAAAACCACAAACCACATTGGGTTCCATCTTCAAACACATTTTTTCCAAAATCACATTGAGAAGGGCAGATTACCAATTATTGCACTAGCAATGCTAACACTATAGAACAGTGCCTAGTAATAAAGCCAATTAAAAACAAACAAAAGAGAAAAAAAGACTATTGACACGGTATCAGATCAGCAAAGAGAAGTCCAGGTCGTTGCCTAAAATTATCACTTCTTTTGCAAACTATGCTTATGTGAGGTTTGTGGATTTATTTCCAACTACAGTCACAGAAAACACTTTGTATTTCTAGCTCACAGTTACACAGAAACTACATGTGGCTGCAATTCATGATATTTAATGCATTAATTCAGGTAATCTATTCCAGGAAAGGCACATTACACTAACCCAAAACATAACAATAAAATTTCAGTCAAAACAGCAAGTTTCTTACAAGAATTTTATTGGACTTTCTGGTCATTTTTGTAGAGATTTTTATATCTTGGTTACTGAAAACGTGTTTTAGTTTAATTATAATGGTGCTTGGCAACATCATCTGTTGTTAAAGTTGCCTGACTTTATTATGACTTCTCTTTTTAGTTTCTTACAACTTTACCAAAGCAAAGTATATCTACATGCACTGACCTCTTGCAGGCCACACGGCAAAAGCAATGACAGTCCAACCTCCAAGACCACATCCTGCTGCCCCAAGGCAGGAGATCACCCTTTCCTACTCCTGCCTTGCTCACTAAGCAACAAGGTTTCCCACAGACAGCTGCCTTCATCATGCAAACCTGATTTGGATCCTCCAGCACAGGTCTGGTCCTTTGTACTAAGACTTTATGTGGAAGGAAAAGTTCCTGCGTGGCCGCAGACACAACTTTGCATTCGGTTTCCTTCCATCTGGACAATGTTAAATTTAGCATTTCTTCACTGGCGTGCTTGGCTCTGTAATAGCAATTTACATTTTTATGCATGTTTGTAAGGTCATACAGGATAGAGAGGCAACACAGGTGTGCCACGACCATATTGCAGTGTCGTCTTGACTTCAGCTTGCAAGCTGCATTCTTTTGGCACCTACTCCTCCAAAAGTTACTTTAGCAATACGTGGTAAGAGTCTGGCAGAAGTGACTCTGTCCCAAACAAGACTTTGGCAGAGAAGGATAGGAAAGAAAAATGGGATGAACAGTTCTAACTGTGACTTTCAGGTCTGTGCCAAAGCAGCATCGAAAAGTGCTTGGAAAAACAAAACACAGTCTTGAGGCCCCGAATGCTCAGAGAAGGCTTCTATTTTTATAAGCAATGCACTCCTTCATTAAATTAAACAAACCAAAGAGCCACACAAAGACATGGCAGCCCATCTTTGAGCCAAAGACTTTCCTTAGGAAATGTGACATTCAGCAAAATAGGAAAAAAAAAAAAAGCTTCTCTCTCATCTTCTCGGTTCCTCTCCAGAGATTATCCACCACAGAAGACTGGTGGTAAAGCAGGATAGCTAGCTACTGCTTCTAGTCAACCAACAGGGCTGATGTGGACAAACTAAGCAACTAGGAGTAAAATTCTCCTCCTGTGCACATTCAACACCAGGATACGTTGAGAAGCAGCCTGTCTGAAGAAGGCAAGACTGTTTGCTGGTTTAGTTTCCCGTAAGGAAGCCAGCTCTAAATCTTATAAGCGCCCAGGATGATGACAGAGGGGTCATGAGGGTGAGTTCAGAACACCTGCATACAGCCTCTGGTTCAAATAGACAAGGAAGAATATCTGTCTGTGTTCTGGATGGAGTTTTATTTTCCTCTTATTTCCTCCAGATTGATGACTTTGAAAAGAACACCTGCCTTGAGACCCACAGTAGAGGTGTCCCGTTGTGATTTATGCTTTACTCTGCTATAATGCCACAGCTCTGCTAAGAGCAGAAGCCAGAGCATCGATTCTGCCGGCTGGGTCTACCCGCAGGGTCTGAACCTGAGCTGGAGTCAACACCAGGAAGCCAGAGATGGCTCTTCAGGGGAGATGGAACAGCCCAGAAACACTGTGAGGGGAATAACTGAGCCAGATCCACGGTGACTTTCACAAACATCTTCACAAAGTTGGCTGCCATTGCAGAGAAAGTTACATTGGTAAAAAATGCATTAGCAGGTTGAACAAGCTTCACAAAGCAGATACTTCATATTAATAAACGTCTCCTCCTCTTTTTTTTCTTCCCCCAGCAACTTAGCATTCCTATCAGGTGTAACTGAAAAACTGAGGTGTAACTGAAGAACAATTGATGTTACCAGACCATAAACAAACACAGATAAGGATGCCCAGCCTTTTAGTAGCACAATAACCATCTGTCAGTCTATTCAAGACCAAAACATGAGAATATTATTGAAAAAATAATTGTGTTTGAAGCTCAGTAAGCAATTCACAGATTTTTATTTTTGTTTTCTTTTACGTGAAGCTATTTGACTCTATTTTTATCTATTAAAGAACATTCAGATTAACAGATTGAGAAAGTTCATTCATGGCTTTCTATCTATGACTGTTATAACACAGCCCTCCTGCTGCCCATATAACTAACCAAATCAAGGCAGAAATTACATTCACAGAATCTTGAAAATATTTTAAAATCATCATTAATATGTGTGAATTCATCTCGTTTTGAGTCCAAAGTTGTATCTTGAACGCCACTTCTATAGAAATTAAGTGCCAAATCTTACCAAGTTCCAATTTTACTGTCTATTTAAAAATACCCTGATACTATTCAGGCAAATTAAATTTAAAATTGAACACAAAGCAAAGCCTTTATACGCTGCCATAATATTTCAGGCAACAATTTCAAGAAAGGCAAGGGAGAAAACAGACTGTGCATATACTACAGTTCAAAATAGATTCCTCATGTCAAATGGCATAATTTTTCCTTTTTTTTTTTTCTTTTTCATTAAAGGGTTATTTTAAGTCTTCTGCTGAATATATTTACATGCATAATGAAACTTATTCCGTGATTCTTTTTGAATTACTATATATGCTTTAACACTCCATACACTAATAGCATACACATATATACAAATCCTCACATAAATGTAGGCACTCATGCACACAATATTCATGCAAAAAGAACTAATGGAAGTTTTTGACTGGATGCTACCCCCTATAAATATATTAAATGTGAATAGTGCTTATGGCTGGGTTCATTAACTAAAAATGTTGCTGTTGTCTGCACAATTCGTGTTGCTCACACAGGAATGGATGACATGTAGAATGCTAATTTAGAGACTGAGTTCTTCTCAATTTTCCATCAGCATTTCTCTTCACTAGTAAAATCAGTGGTAGCTCACTACAGTCCTCATAGAGTAACTCTAGCTGAGACCTCACTCTGCATCTGAAGATAAAAACTCTGCAGGAAGTCTTCTCCAAGAATGAGGAAAAAAAAAATTGGAAACAAAAAAGGTTTTGAATGACCTCCAAATACATTTTCTGACATGATGTTGTAAAAAAAAAAAAAAAAAAAAAAAAGAGGCTATCCCAAAAGCCACAGTCCACTGTGCTTGACAAACATTCCATCTTCCAAGAGAAGAGGCATTATACTTAGAGGAGCAGGTAAAATCTTCATGTTAGCTAACATACCTAACATGTAGGTACCTCTTCTCACAACCTCAGCTGCTCATCAGCCCTGTGCTGTATCTAACTTTCCACGGGGCCTCAAAATCTCCCTGCTGACAAGCCTCCCAACCCTTTGGCGTGCAAGCTACTTTGGTTTCAAAGATCTATTCTATACAGCGTAAGTTTTTAATAGCAACTTGACACCTTTAAATTCCTATTTGTAACTTCTGCGTTAGCTTATCAGAGCAGTCATTAAGCCTGGGCACTTGGAGGCTGATGGGTGTATCTAAGCTAGCCCACTTTGAGCTAATTGCGTTCAATTTAACATTCTCCAAGCACTGGCAGTCCTCATTCAAGCCAAGTGTGAAAGTTTTTAAATTAGCTTTCACAGTTTGATTCACAGACAGCAAATGCAAAATGGCACAGGATTAATTTTTTCCTCAACAACACAGTGCAACAAAATAGCCCAAAGGCTATTTTAGTTCATTTGCTTTAACTATTAGGGAAGATTCACAGCACAGAGAATGCTCCAACAGAGACAAAAGCTCCAGAGGACTTTCAAAGCTTAATGTTGCCCCCATTAATTAAAGTACCATACGTTTGTACAGCTCTTCCACTTTGTCACGAGATGTTAAAATGGAAGTCTAGACCATTTAAGACAAGCCACGCCGATTATTGCTTAAAAGATGAACATATCAATACATTTGTCTCATTTTTATTACAGATCATATATTTAATAAAACCTGGTATTGGACTGTAAAATGGGCTATATAAAAAACCACATTTTCCTTAGGGAAGTACGAATCCTGACTTCACGTGTCAGCTGAAAAAGTCTCTTTTGATCAGTCTGCCTTCACTTGCCAAGATGCAAGTTAAAGAGGCAGCTGGAATACTGACCTTATTGCAAAAAGGATTCGGTAGCTCTCACCAAGCAAGGACAGAGCAGGATCAAAATTCAGCTTTCTTGGCACTTTTCATTTTCCCAGCACATACACAGTTCACATGGTCAGCTTTCTCAACATGCAAAGTCTCTCCGACAAAACTTTCAAGAACACAAATTTCCCTTTGAGCAAGTACAGAGGGATGAGCTGCTCCATCAACAAGCAGAAAAGCTCAATATATACATGTAAAACCTGATGAAATACTCTACACTCAGCCTTCAGAAAAAAAATATTTCTCCAATTTAAGAGGTAAATTAAAATCTCCAGTAAGAATTTAACTCATCTTGTCAAAGGACGTATCAGGATATTAAGACAAATCCCTGTTCTTACAATGTGGTCCATGCATACTGGGCCACACAACTGCAGCCTTAAGTATTAGCAGAAATAACACAGAGTGAGATCAAAGTCAGGTAACTTCAGTGGGAGTGTTTCCATTACCTTCAAAAGGTTTTACATAAGGTCCAAAACTCATAACTTTTAATTCAATTTTTTTCTAATACTCTAATAGCTAACAATTATAATAGAATTGAATCTAATAACTGTATCAATAGTGGTAACTCACATTACAGACGGAAACTATCTTAAGGTATAAAATGTATTTATAGTGATTTTTTTTAAAAAATATATTTTTTTTTTTCTGCATGCACAGATGAATTCCAGCTTCATACTTCAGATTCCAGACTTGACATAGCCCAGGATACACAGGTCACAGCTGACAAACTATAAAGTCAAAGGCCCACCTGTAAATGTCAAAATGCTAGTTACCAAGGTGGATATAATTTCAGTACTCCTGGATAGGATTCAGAATACCAATCTCAAATATCAACCTCGTTTTGTGTTAAGAAGTTACATACTTGCATTGCAGTGATTGTAAATATCACCTTGTTTTGTAAATATGCCTCTTTCACAGTAGACGTGCAAGCAAAGGGTATTGGCTAAAATTTTCTAATAGAATTCATGTCTATGTAGTGAAACAAATTTAGAGGGTATTTTAAAACTACTTTGCTAATGCCTTTAGACCATTACATCTTGTATAACTACAGACAATATAAAGCCTTAAGAAAAACAATCATGTGGCTTTGGACTCTTAAATATAATCCTGCCCACTATGCATGGAACTACTCCTTCGGTGCTAAGTACAACTCAAATGTTCTCCAAATTAACTTCCAGAACTCAGAAAGCTTTATCAGCTCAGATGGCAAACAGCTACAGGTTATTTGAGAGCTACACTTGTCAGAAACTACAAAAATGATACAATCCAATTGTTACTGAAAGTAATGAATACACTTTTCTGGTCACTTCGTGTCAGGTGCTAACAGACATCACATTCACATGAGGTATCAGATGTTTGTGAGTATTTATGCTTAAGGACCTCTGAATTCTATGCAAATGCAAATGCCACAGTATAACTGATCAGTCATGATCATGAAAGTCTTCAGAGTATTCTCAGTTCTAAAATGAACTAAGATTGTGAAAAATGCAGATTTTGGTGAAAAGTGAATCGTCAGTGGATTACTGTCAATTCCAGAGCGGGGACAAAGCATTCAGTGGGAATGGAAAAAGGCCCCAATATAGACAAGGCCATGTAGGATGACTGTATAATGCTTTGCAAACAGTAAGCAGCACATGTACAGGCTATCCAGTTATATTTGGATCCTAAAGATGAAGATCCCATCTTCAGATGAGTCTTGTTTCTTTGTTTTCTCTGTGCACAGTAAGATAGGGACCTGATAGAGGCCATCAGGGACCGTGTTTATGACATGCATCTCTGCAGAAAAAATGTAATATAAATGGACAAGTGCATTCAGATCTATCTTCAGAGAGTAACCCAAAGCTCAAAATTATTTCTGACCAAGATGGCTTCTAGAAATTTTCTTTTCTACTATAAAGTGAAGATAAATATGTCATCTATAAGCAAAAGACTGCCTTTGAGCTGCAGAAGGGAAAATTCTAGGACACCAAGCGTGTTTCTTTAGGAGGAAGGAAGAGAAAAGGGAACACTGCTGAAGATGAGGAAATACGATCTGAAAAGATGCAGCTGACCTGGTGTCCACAGAGTGCCTGAAATTAACTGTTGGCAGACAATTGTTGGAATTTCCCACGTATCTTCTTATCGATGTAAAACATTCACACGTAAAAGTTTATAGTGCTAGTGACAACCATAACATCTCCTTTTAAATGCATTTTGGCCATTTCAACATAACATGACATTGACACTTCCAATTTTTTTCCTGTTGATCTCCAGATCTGAAAAAAGTGCAGCTCATATCCTTTCTGAGGGTTTCTTCCCCAGTGTCCAACTCGAAAGGTCACTTTGGGCCTCCTGAAAACAAAGCTAGTTTTCTCTGTCCAAACATACCATAAAAGCTCATTCTGTTCTTTCTCAGGCTTCAGTTACAATGCAGCCCCTCTCCCTCCAGCATCCCCTTCTCCTCCCAGCATCCCCTTCCAAAGTGTTTCTCATAGTTTTTAACAGAAACGTCTTCTCAGCTGCTGAACAAGAGACCCAACAAGTAAGTGTCACATGAGTACAGCTTCCCCCTTCTGCAGCAATGAGCTGCTCCTGGAAATGCAGCCTCAGCTGTTAAACAGATACCCAATATAAAGAAACATTGAGTGTAATCAGGTCCCACCAAAGCATGAACCACCAGCAGTAATTTCATTTAAACAAATGCATAAATATGTATTTCAGTGCCTAATTTTGAAATAAACACCTGGAGCATCAGCTCAGTCACATTTCACAGATCTGCCTATAAGAGCAAAGTGACACGAACAACAGATATACCAGTTTTCACAGCAATGCAGTGCCTTGAAATGAAGAAGTAACTGCTAAAGAGTTACACTATTTAGCCTTCTTGCATTTGGCAGGAACTGGTACTACAAGAGAGACACTAGTGACGGCGAAGAGGCCTTGCAGGGGGGAAAACTGCTAAAACCATGCTCAAGTAAGTAGCAAGAGGTTGACACTGCTTCAGTATATTACTTAATATATAACTTAGATAGTCTATATGTGTGTGTATATTAGCAAAAGCCTATAGCTACCTGAAGAGAGCCTTCAACTGGCAATCTGTAACTCAAAAAGTAAATGTTGGTTAAACTAAACACTACCAAAGAAGGAATTAACGTGCAAACCGTGACTCAGTTTAGTGCAGTTTCTGATCTGTAACTGCACAGAACCAACGACTTCAGAACAGCCATGCCAGGACAACAGACCTAGGCCAATGTACACATCCGTCCCAGCCTATAGTTCCGTCATTCACTCCATCAAATCATGTTTGCCAGCAACTACGTAGTACTAACGGGTGCGTGAAACCTGTTGATTGCCAAGGCGTCTGTGCAAACACAATCAAATAGAAAGAAGCGAAGCAAAGAACCCAACCGTTTGAAATAAACCCAAATCAATACATATGAAACTTAAGCACTTGCCATGTATGGTTGACTTCTTGCTAAGTATAAATGGTATCAAGTCATGTTTTTAGCTCAGCGCTCTCTAAGAATATTCAGTTTATATCTTGCAATATTCTTTGCATTTAACTCTCCTAACGTAAAACCAAGTCAATCTTCAAGTGGCAAACCACAGAATCACAGCATGGTAGGGGTTGGAAGGGACCTCTGGAGTTCACGTAGTCCCACCCCCCTGCCAAATGTTCAAGATGAATGAACATGCCGAGTTTCAGAAAAGTCTGGTTTTCTTTCAAGGAACTACAGAGCTACTTCTGTTTTCTCACTAGGTTCAGTGCTGTTTTATTTTGACAGCTCGGAGAGAATCACCACTCCTGGTAGAATACCTTCAGCTCTGCTTTGTGTTACCCTCGTTTCTGAGACAACCAGTACAAAGCAACAGTACAAATCCAAGAAGTGGAATTTCCATGAGATGTTACACTTGCATGAGTAGCTGTTATTGCCAGCTGCGGCAGCCAGAATATCAATTTACTCCCTGCACAACTTTTAGAAAGCATGATATAAAAGCAAAGGCAGCCTTATCATTACCTGCTTGTTTTCATTTCAGAAAGCTGCTTCCCCTTACCTTCTCTAAGTATCTACTAACACTTTTTTTTTTTATTGCACTTCATCTTGAAAATTAATCATCATAAATTTAAAAACATTTTCTTGCAAATCTGTCAGGTTTGTAGTGCTATTTCATTTATTACAAGACCACATGACACATCAGAGCTCTGTATTTGAACATGACATATTTTCACTTTGTTTTGATACCACATTCGAAAATTGTTCCTATCAATCTTTCACTGGAGCCAAAACTTAACTGTCTTGTTCACTGAAACATTAAATGCCAAGTCACACAGATGAATAAAAGCATTTGCAAGACGCAAACATTTGCAAAAGTTTCCTGTCGTGAGGGTCTACACAAGAGAACCCAAAGTCAACCGTGTCCACGCTCAGTACCAAACCCAATTATTCCTAATCATCGTGGTCATCAGATCACACTGAAAATCCAAAGATTGCATAAACTGACTGATCTTTAGGTAGAATTTTGTAAATGTTTACAGTTCTGATTTCCAAGAAGGATTACAACTTCTATGCGTTTGCCAGACCCAGCTTATGCATTAGGATCCATTGTTTTCTGCATTGTTCACTAGTGAGGAGGTAAAACCCCAAAACAGGTCTTGTACTCACACTCCCCATACTGCATCATTTTCTCTCTAAACAGTGGCAGCAAACAGGCACATCCAATACTGTATTACTTTCTTCTCTCATTCATGACGATGTCACACACAGGTTCTTTGATTCTGAAAAGAGAAGCATTTCCCAGGTTCTAAGGATGAAGGTACCCCAACCAATCCATCATGCTTTGTGTGCTAATGATAGACTCATGCATAAGAGGTACCAGAAGCAGTCAGAGGCAGCAGGCATGAAAAGGAGTGAATCAACTGTCAAGGGTTGTGATCTGAAGGACTGCAAGGCTGTGATTAGAATTTTCAATCAGGACTTCCACAATTCATCATGCTACAAGGGAAGGGGGGACATATTTCTTCATCAGCCCTTCCTGCTATTGGCATAGCAAGTTTGAAGCCATTAGAAAAAAGAAATCTTAACATCTTATGCTTATAAGCAGGCACTCTTCAGGGAGTAGAGAGCAGAACATTTTATGGGACTGCATAGCTACTACTTTTTGTCTGCATACTCAAAACTGAAGATTATTTGCAGGACAGCCTTTCAGCTGTGAAAGGAAAAAAAAAAAGCAAAATGCAGCCTTTCCTCTCTCTGCTCTTGTAGCTATAGAGACACCTGAACAAGAAGCAGCCCTGGAAAGCTCTGACTGTTGTCTTTAGGGATATGAAAAGGAATAAAACCCACCAGGAATCCTTCCTCAGAAGCTGCTACCACACTCAGTGACACTCGAGAAAATGAAAAGGCAGTGCTCTTCACGCAGAAATTGTTCTCACAACCTGGAGGACATCCCTCCCCTGCAGCACCTGCCAGGCAGCACACAGTCACATTTCCGAAATGTAAAGTAGACCAGCGAGTTGATTGAGCGCATTAAGTTCAGAGTAACCAAACACATGGCCTAACTTTGTTTTCCTCATGGTATTCGTTCTCCTCGGTACCGCCTCTACGGACTCGCCAAAGACAAAGTCAATCCCACAACTCACCAAACAGGACTTGGAGTTGGGCTGGTTCTGTGGCTCTGCCACAGCCCCTCCTTTTGAAACCATGAGAAAGTCATGAAAGCTGTCATGAAAGTCATGAAAACTACTTTGCTGCTTCTTTCCTCCCCTTCCTCTACCTGGAAAGTAGTAACTCTGTCTCTCCAAAGATAAATTTTGCAAGAACTCATTCACAAAGGAGACTGTTGCCTCAGAGAGCAAGCCTTCAAAAAGCCAGCAGCCCAGCAGTTAGGAACCGGGTATGGGTGAGGTGAACGAAGTGCCAGAGGGAAGGAGCAGTCTGTCTGTGTCAATGTCACTGCAGAGGCTTTGTCTCCAAAGCTAGATCCAAGTGACAGCCCAGGCAGATTAGACGTTTATTGAAATATATGAATGAAGCATTATTTTAAAAGGCAATTTTCATGCTAAACTATGAATAATGAACGGTAAAGACAGATCTTATTTGCATAATTAATGTTTCAGTTATTGATATTCCTTCAGAGGGTCACTAGCCTTTTTTCTCCAAGTTAATTAATTAATAAAGCAACTCCTTTTATGTAGGTAATTGTAATCACTTTAATACTCAAAGGCATGTAAAATATCTGGTGCTTTTTGTTTTTTTTTAAATGTTGCAACCCTAGTGACACAACGATCATTTGCATAAATGTAAACACTTGAACGGGTCCATTTAACTCCTGACTAGAAAGAAATCCTTTGAAACTAGCAGCAAAGAAATACATAAATTATGGACAAACATGGCAGTATGGTCATGAACACCTTTTGTCCATAAATCACAACAATCATGTTTTCCTTAAGCTTCGAGACAATATACTGCTAATGATGCAAATCCGTCCTCACATTTAGCTGAAGATTGCTCTGAGGAGATGGAATAATTTAGTAAAAAAATAGATGTTTATGGCAAAGCAAATACAAACTAGAAAACTGTTAGCAAGCAGAAAGCTTTAAGTGCTCAACACAGAACTTTTTCTTTTCCAATTATGAAATACACAAACAAATCCCCCAGAACAGAAGCCTGGTCCTAACAAAAACCTGCTACAGAAAGACTTACTGCCCGTGGTAAGTTACTCGAGTGAGGTGAGGTGGTTGCTTTGCTCAGTAGCCAGAGCTTACTTGCAGCTACAGCAGATCCAGGCACCATGGTAAATTCAACCTGGAAAGGTCTACTGGAGGTTATAGCAGTTATGAAAACTTTTTTCCCCTCCCTCTTCAGAGACAGTACTGAGTGCCCAGGTTCAGTACAGTGTTTGTAAGCTACACAGCCTGACTGTGAGCTATTGTCTCACAAGCCAATTACTACAGCTTCTTATCTGTACATCTCAGTCTTGCTCCATTCATGCTCCATCCAAAACATTACTGCAAAAATCATTTTCGTGGCCTCTTTCACCACGTCTCTCCTTGATGTGGAAGCATGAATACTGGCATTACCATTTTTATCAAACGTAATATTTTTAAACCACTAATAACTTGTACTCGTCACACTTCTGACCCCCTCTATCTACATCACCACACTTCCCTGCCAAACAAGCACCTTCATGACAGAGGGGTTCCAGGCTGCCCTCCTAAACCAGTGCTGCACAGTCCTTCAAAGCCAATTCTTTGATGTTCAAATTTCACCCTAAATATGTCTGTTATGGTGTGATTTAATGAAAGAAAGGGATTGAAGATGTCTATATCTGAGTACTGAAATCACTGACTAGCTGATAACCAGAGTACCATCCTTCTGCCATTTCCTCATCAGAAAACTGCTACTGTCTTTATTATCAGGCATTCTAAAAGATGATTTGGTGCTTTTTTCTGTTTTACACAGTGTCTAACAGCAGCGGGGCAAACTGAAGGAGGGAGTGCCCCAATCCACCTCCACAGTTCTGGGGAACGGGATGGCAATATAGATAGTAAATGCTACTATTTGTATTATGCACTCATCTGCACCATATCAGCTGCTAAAACCTTGCAAATATTCCAGATATCATCAAGAACCATTTCAACCTGTTTTCAGACCGTAAATCTCCAATCTGATCTCCAGCCAAGAGATTATAACAAAATGTGAAATAACCTCAATATTGAAAGTCATTTCACAGAAAATGGAAATAGATACTGGAGGGGGAAAAAACCACATCCCAGACGTGCAAAATCTCTCTTTTATGTAATCCTTATCCATAATCTTCCAGGGCGCTATTTGATCTCTGTCTCAGCAAGCACACCTCACAGTATTTTTAACTGCTGCAGAGCTTTTTAGCCAGGGGCTGGTTGTGTATTCAACGGGTCCTTCCAGCAAATGGCATTCAAAACATGTAGGAGTAAGGAATGCAGCCACTAAGTAGATTATGAATAAAACACTCAGGTATTCTTTTCTGTATTTCTCAGTAATTACTCACAGCCAAGGAGCATAATAGAGATCAGCTTCTTCAGTGTCTCACTTCTAAAGGATCGATGTGGTGCGAACACAGCCAGCATAGGACTTAATAGCAAGTCCTAACTGCTGCCTACAAGACATGAGTCTCCTCGACAGCTTTCTCCCAGGCATTGAGGGGAGCTAAATAGCTGCTATTAGTGTATATTTGTGTCTTTGTGTCAAAATCATACTTAATAAACACAAAGAACCTACAATGGACAGATCCAAGAGAAGATATACATGAAATTCTACATTAACAAAGCTCCGTTAAATCAACTTAGCAATTTTATCTCCAGGGATAACAATTTGGCATGCAGCGGTGGGCTAAATAATGCAGTTCAACATATTAAGAATAGATCTGTATTCAGACTGAATGGACTGCTAGCTCAGAAAAAAAAAGACAGGAGGGAAAAGAAATGCTGAAGTAGCTCAGTTCCATGCCCACAGCACATTTTCTCTTCTCCTTCATCTTCCAGACCTATCATGACCATACATCTATCACCATATCTCGCACACTCCCTGCAAAAGAGACAAAATAGGCCTCAAAATCTGTGTCTTAACAGGTCTCACCAAAAGAAATACCACTTCATCTGGATGCAGCACATGCAATACGTACAAAATAACCAGAAATCAGTGTCATTAAGAAGTGGGGGCTTCTCCTTTGCCACCCAGCCTTGCAGTACTAAGGACTGTTTTTATCATTTCATACCACAGATACCTGCACTTCCCCAGAAGCAAGCCTGGAAATTTCTCTTTTTACAAGAAAAAAAAATAAAAAATTCACCTTTTCTCTCTCTGCAGTCACAGTTTCAGTCATGCAGTTTCCCATGAGACAGTGAAAAGTTTCTCCATTGTCAGCACTGAAAGCATCTCTTAAAGTAGTTCTGGTTTTGTTCACGTAGCCCCGTTTTCATCAAATCTTAGCGCATACATTTTATGAAACTATTTGAAAACCTCAGGATTTAGGTTAGAAAAAAACCACGAAATGTAGGCTTTCTAGGGAATACCCTGCTAAAGCAATCTTGTGATAGGTAAGGTATCCTTCTTGCTGTAAAAGCAGTGATTGTTGAGCACAATTTTCAATGGGCTCTGGAGGTTTAAAGTCTTAGAAAGACCTAATTTCATTCAAAATGATCTGCTTGCTTCTTGCTCTGGATTTTTTTTCTGTCTGAGTTCAGATGGAATATAGAATTGGGAAAAATAAGTGATGATACACTAGTAACAAAAAACTTTGCTTGAATTTTCTGTATCTTATAAATACCATCTCTTGCTGTCAGGGTGCTATAGAATATTTATTGACTATCTAAAAATCATATATTTTTTCCAGATTAAAACCAGTACTTCAAGGTAAGGGGGAGGGGGGGGGAAGGTTGCTAAATGAACAATGTTCAGCGGGGGGGGGGAGAAATGTAAAATTGCATTATTTCTATTGCATCAAATTGGGTAATGAAACTTTAATATCTCTGTTCCTATCTCAGGCATATCTATGAACATTTTCTTAAGCAGACCTATAATGTTACACCAATGGTTTTGTTCGTATTTTTCCTGTAGTTGAGTTATAATTTGTACTTCGAAAAGGATCCATTCTCACACATTCATACCACCTGCCCTATTCCAAAGAGACAGGATTAATTTGTTAGCCAAGTGGCAATGCCACTTTAACATTCTGCAGTATCAACATCTTGAATACAGTTAAAAACTTGGATATACTAACCAGACAACAAAGGATTTCTAACGCCCTGTGTTTTAATTTTTCATATAGCTTCTTTAACAGTGAAAACTCTGTAAGTGAAAGGTTTCCAGACTCATCCTTGGTGCTGCTTTTTCAGGACATGTTGAACATCACAAGCTTCACAAATGACAAGACACACTCCAGGGTGTAGGTTTTTTTTCTTCCTCGAGAACTATTTCAACTGGTATGTGTGACCTCCAGAGTTTAACTGATGACTATTCAGTGCATCAGTTACAAAAAACAGCCATTCTCATTTCCTTTATACTCCTCCTCAAAGAAATAAATCAGTATCTTGACTGATTGAAACACTTAACTGCCAGTCATTTTGCTTTGTCCCTTCGCTGCCTCACACCAGCCTGTGCCAACTCAAGAGATGAAGAGCAGTGATTAAATTGTAAGATGGAGCACTGAGAGCAATAACAGAGTGGTTATAAACAAATAACACAGTTCTTCATAATTCAGTAAAATACATTTGTTGGGTTTGTGTATGTTTTTGAAAGCCAAAGTAGTAGTGCTTTTTTTACTAATGCAATAACGTTACTGCTTAACGGTGGAAAGCACAGGAGAGCAATATATGGCCTACAAATAAGAGTAAAATGTGCAAGCTTAACAATGCAAGTTTATCTTCCTTATGAATTACCTAGGCAGTGCTTTTATTATATGAGATCCATTGTTTCCTGATCTGCAAATTACTTCCTGAAATCTATTAACTATAATGAGAGAAATGTATTTTTCAGTCTTACTCTCTGAAAAAATGCCCACAATAAATCAGTGGAAGAAGGTGAGCCTAAACTGGCAACAAGGCCAAGGTATTCCAAGTATGCAGTCACTGGCTCCCTGTAACACTAAAGGACTTTTGGAGGGTTGGAGAACTGAGACGAAGGAATTTAAGTGTAAATCATACAATGATAGTACAGTTCTGGAGTATTACCATGCATGTAAAGGATTATTAAAGATCAGGTAGGATTTTTCTAGCCTTACTTCAGACACCTCCAGGGAAACAAATTCTGCAATGCTCTGTAGGAGATAAAGAACAAGCTGAGCGTATTAAAAGACTCATAAATATAATTCCATGAACTACGAGCTTTCTTTGTAACTCAGATACCTTAAAGTGCACAATATTTGTATCATAGTCCTTGCACTTCATGTTTTTGATGGTTAACATTTCCACTTGCTGAGTATTTGTATGTCTTGAATTCTCTAGTGGGGGTCAAAGAAGTGTAATACTCTTTTTACTCAACTATCTTCCTCTTCCTAAATTCCAACACCACATCCTAAACTCACTTACCTAAGGAAAATGCTTCAGACACGTATGGCCATTAAAACCACCATTTTCCTGAATACAGCAGATAGAGGTGGAGGTACTTGTGTACACTGCAGAAAACTGAACTCGACAGTCATTACCAGTATTACATGACAGAAGGTACTTTTATTATATTCTTGCTAATGATACATGAACTACTATGAAAACTCTAAGTCACACTTGAATCACCACAGGGTAGTTTGGTAGCATTAGAACTGTGAAACAAACACCAAAGGCCTCTGAACGTGCCCAGGTGCTGTGCCTGCAGGTACTGCATTCCTTCTTCGGCAGCTCTCCATCAGTCCCCAAGTGTAAGAGTGCAGCAAGCTGGATTCATTGCTCAAACTCCTCACATACCAAATCCCCTTCTCACCAAGGCCCAAACACCAACATCGTTTAAATTCTGCTCTCCCCGGTCAACAGGACTCATGGTATCGATGACCTTTGCGCTCTACCTCACGGGAGTCCCCAGCTGTAACACAAGCTCTCAAAATATTCACTGTCACGTGCTGACGGAAGGTAGTGAGGTTTCTGACAGTTGTCTGACTGAAACAATCAGACACAGAGTACCTTAATGAGTGCAAAATGAATACACTCTTCCAATTACTTCTTGCATTTTTGATCTCAAGGTCAGATATTTCACTGAAAAGTCTGAGCAGTTTATTTATGACACTGCTATGAACAGTAACATCACTAAATAATTCCTTTTAAATAAGTCACTTATTTAGATTTTCCCTACCCAAAGCTAGGGCAGGAAGCACCACCTATGATTAAGGTTGCCTGGCACTGTAAAAGTTTCTTTTCAATTGTTTGCAGCTTTGTCAGATTTGTAACTGTTCAGGCCACAATTTTACACGTCAACTCTGTCTGCTTTGGGGTGATTTTCAGGACGTGAGGGAAGAGGAATGAGCTGAATCACTTCCAAGATTAGCCTATAGGAAAATACTGTCTTTTGACCATGTTAAGTAATCATTGTGAACATAAAATTGAAAAGCTTAATGGGTTTTGAAACTGGGAGTACTATTTGGTCTTCATATCACGGATCTGTTTTTCTTGCTAACCCTAAATAATAATAAGAAAAACCACAAACACCAAAAAAACACACACACACAAATCAAACCCAAAACTACCTACGATAAAAAATGACAGATTTTACACTTGTCATGTATAAAGGATGATTCCTTTATACTAAAATCCCTTTACATTATCAGCCCTCCTGCAGCCTCCAGAAGGGAACTAAACAGAGCGTGCACATTCCTACAAACGCTGTCCTGAAAATGGGGCTAATTACTGCTCCAAACTGAAATTACACAAAACACTGGAACTGACAGCAAGAGATTTTCTTTCCAGTAATGCACCCAGCAAGCTGCTGGATTTGAATGCAGAAGGTACAAGAATCAGACCAGGGAAGAGAGGAACAGATTTTGATGAAAAGTCGTGTACCCCAAGAACCAGAAGAGAAGAATTTGTGACTGCTGCTTAATAATGGAGAGTTGGGAGGTTTACTCTAGGAGTCAAGAGGTAAAAACAGCTTCAGAGGAGGGGAAGGATTAGAGCTGATAGAGAGAGTCATCCATGAGAGACTTCCTGCACCCAGATAAGGAGCTAGGAGGAAAGGAGAGCTTACTGGGATTAACAACAAGTGAAGAACATGCATCTCATTTGCCCCCGTTTAGGGTCACAAAGAACACAGAAGCTGTTGACACAGCTACTCAATTAAACCCAATGGTGTCCTTAGGAAGGACAAAAAACATCTGGTCTTGATGGTGCGTGTGGATCACAACACAATGTGATCTGTTGTTGCTTCCCAGAACAAAACAGGAGTGCATTTTACTTACTGTGTTAAAGGCGAGATCATCCTATCATTACTGCTCTACCTCTTGTTGAATATTGCAAGTGGAATTATTTCAAACACTTAATTTCATTAGAAAAAATTTCTAAGACTACATAAATCAGGGCATATGGTTCATAATATTTTCACTTCCTTTCCCTGTAACCCATTTCACTAGTTTTACACCTCATCAATTTAAGCATTATTGCTAATATGTAACATTTAAACTCTGTCACAAGAGGAAAAAAAACCCAAATGTCTAATTAGAAAGCTATGATGGCCATTTCAGAAAGTAGCATCACATTTTCTACCTACTTCCAATACATATGAAAGCACTGGAGTCAGAAGCAAATGTGGAGCTTACAGGCTTACAGATTTCTGTGCAGAGCAAAGAGTTTTCTCATTGCTCACTTGGGCAGAAGGAAAAACTGAATCCCCGGGGTACAGAATCCCTGTCTGTAAGATTTAGAGCTACACAACAGCATAAAGCATTCAGCTAGAGCATGAGAATGTCTGTTTTATCACAGCATAAAACCAAGGGCAAGTAACATTTTTTTTCTCTTAAGCATAGCACATTCCTACACACAACTGAATCAACAAGAACACACGAAGAGCAGGGAGAGCATCTCTGACCAACACCAGAAAAGTTAACTGCTAACATTAGTTAGAATTGGAAAAGCTGGTTTTCTACCTAAACACTTTCCAACAAAATGTGACAGCAACCTTTCAAACATTAACAGGTGACAGAAAATCAGAGAACAAAACAAAAAGAAGAGACACCTGGAAAAGCTTTCACAAAATGTTAAGAAGGCTGAAGTCTCCATTACAACTCCTTGACATATTATGAAACTGTAGGATTGATCCTGTTAGTGATTCCTGATTTTCTATAAAAACTTTAATATATATCTTAAAAAATAAATATATTACACATACAATAAATATTAGGATCTTTTTCATAAACTTTAAAGTCTTTAACAAAGTGGAGAGAACAAACATCCTTGATTGATTCAGGCACAACAGCCACATACCACAGGCACGTTCCTACACTCACAAGCATTCAGTTCAGCACTCCCCAGGTAAGTTAGACCTCCTCATTTACACAGTATTTGCTCCTCAGGAGTGACCACAACTCCTCTGGCTCCAAGCTCCTTTCCGAGCACTGCAGACATACTGAGCTGCTGATTAAGAAATTTCCCTCTCACGCCACTGCACAAGAGATGCATTAAGAATCATTACAAGATATTACTGGCATCTCACCAGAACATTACACCAGCATTTTTCATTTAAAGGAAATTTATTAACAACAAAAAAACCCCAAAAAAACAAAAAAGCAAAACCAAACCAAAACCACTACTCAAAGTTGAAAGGCATTTCAGTCTCCCACATCTACTTTTCAAGCTTTTGTTATAACAATAAATAATATATGCAACAGTGAACATTTAGAACCACTTTTCCTACTTGCATCATCCTTGTAAATTCTTCTCCTATTAATTATCTGATCTCAACATATTAGAAATGGTACACAAAAAAAAAGCATTGTTCCCTGTACTGCTCTGCGCTTGTCTTCTGCTAAAAGCTTCTCCTCAGTGTTGATATTAATTGCCAAGCATTGGAACTGTTCCCCCAGACATCGTCTCCCATACTTTCAAAATAGGCAGACAAGATTTTTCTCCACTTTTTGCAACTAAAGCACAAGCTGAAGTACATCTAAAGACACAATTCATTTGACTGAGCACTGTGCTCTCCCTAATGCATCCAGTGTAGCCAACTTCCAGCAATTACTTCCTGTAAGAACAATCAGGACTCTCATAAGGCTTAACAAGATTAATATACATTCTGTCATCACATCTGCATCTTCTCTCATGCAGTGATACTAAAATGTTAAGGGTGCAGTCCAACAAAAGCACATCAGCAGAGACCAAAACCTGTACCACAATCT
Source organism: Actenoides hombroni (assembly GCA_024336885.1). Classification (NCBI taxonomy): domain Eukaryota; kingdom Metazoa; phylum Chordata; class Aves; order Coraciiformes; family Alcedinidae; genus Actenoides; species Actenoides hombroni. Next base: position 16,988,406 of record WUAM01000143.1, on the reverse strand, counting down.
TCTGCAGGCTGAACGTCTGAGCACTGATTTATTAATTTGAAAACTAGAGAGCTATTATGAATTACTTCTGTTCTTGCTGATTATAATTTAAGATTAGGTAAAGAGAGCAACTTAACAGCTGCAACACTTACATCTGAAATGGGAAGGAATCCTCAGAGATCCTGGTTCCAGTTTGTTTGGGTTTTTTTGCCAGTGCTGTTTGAATAGACAACAGCAACCTCTCGGCTGATCTCCTGAAAGTTTTCTGGAGAACTGTACATACCCTAATTTCTTAGAAAACAGCATAATTTCTGGTGGTTTCTTGATATCTGTTTCTCCTAACCAAATCCTAGACAGTCTTGGAAAAATCCCACACTAGTCCCTCTCATGAAAATACACATCCACAAATGAAAACGAAATACACTTACTATCATCCAACATGATTACTTCTCTTTACAGAAATCAATAAATAGAAAATCACTTTGAAGCAGCCAAGGATACTACAGTATAGTCCACCAAAATAAGAATAAAAATCTCAGAGGTAGACCATGACAGACATCAGAAGTGATCAGAGCTGCTCCACTCACTGTGTACGTGCAAATTACATACACACCAGCCACAAAGAAAAAGATCAACACTGTACCCATCAAGACAATTTATTCTTGTGTTACTGGATCCACAAAACAAATACCTGTCTTATTTTCCTCCTCTGTACTGTACTACCTCCCATCTCCACCGAAAAGTTCCATCTGAAAATGCCAATCAGCAGAATCAGCCACCCACAATGTTTACGGGTCATATGCAATCTGTTCTTTGAACTAAGGATGATCTTTGCAATAAAGAACAGAGTTAGTTCTCTACACTGGCATGAGCAATATTTTGAAGTTTGATGCACATGATCCACTCCCCTGGATTTCTGCTGCCTGGAAAAAGCAAGGCAACTAGAGTTCAGTGGCTGAGAATAGGGTTCTCACCTAAATTTCATCTGTCAGGACTGGGCATCTTGTGTAAGTTAATGAACTAGATGGCTTCTACAAAGAACAGTGAGTGACAGAACCATCCCATGGAGACTCCTCTCTCTGCCATCTCTTCACCTCACCCAAGAGCCCAACAGAACAAATTACGTCAGATTGAATCATGTGAAACACTACGTTCCAAAGGGACAACAACATGCAAGTAGTCTGTTGGATCAACAGTCCTGCCACAGAAAACAGAGCTGCAAACAGAGAGCTCCTTTATGAAAATCACTTGCTGTTCTTTGTCAAGCCCCAAATCAGGAGTGCTGAAGTCTCAAACCTGTTTTGCGGCCATGGCAGAGTTATTTTTTTGTACTGTTGTTTCACAGCACAAAGAGGATTTCATGTCCTCTCCAGGATCATCCTGCACTGAAACCCACAAACTGAAGCTTGGCACAGTGGGATTCACTCACTTTTCTCTGAGGATCTGTATGCACCAAGATCAATTAGCATTTGCTACAAATGTAACATAGCAACAGCGGACAAGCCGTCATTTGATGTAAATCAGTGTAGTTCTTCTGATTTGAAAGAACTTCACCAAATTTCATCAGCTGTAACTCTCACACAGTGCTGTTGAATAGCTTGTTCTATCACTAGGGACGTAAGGATCATAAAATTTGAGTGCCGGGAACAGTAAGTGGTCAATTCAATTTGTTATCCTCTTTAGGACTTCTCAAAACATTTTATTTCTCTCATTTTCAGAAGGAAGAAAAATGGGTCCAAATACATGAAAGCTATCACATAGGGAATGTGGGTGGAAAACTGTCCCGAAGCCACAAGCTGAGATTTGATTACTTCAGCGGCCACAAAACAAAACAAAACCAACCAACCACCACGTTCATAAAATAATCTTCATTAAATTCACCGGCATTTCTTTAACTGATTTTAAATTTGAGCAAACTGCCAACACGCGGTGTGAAGCAGCACTTCCTGTTGATTTGCTTTGTATTAATTACAGCGTAATTAAAAAAGGGAGTCTTTATTGCAGCCAGCTACCAGGTGTTTTAAAACAATGACTGGGGACTTGAACATTTCCAAATGACACTGCCAGCACTACTGTAGCACACCAACTAACCTGAAAGATGTATGTGCATTTGGGAAAGAAAATCCTAGCGTGGGAAAAACCTCTATTGTGTTAAAAAAGGGGGGGAAGAAACCCCCAGCTACTGGGAAGACCTTAGATACTAGTGGTATAGCTGCTGCAGTTAAGACAGGAACACCTAACAGGTCATCTGATCTTGCCACTGAAAGGTTTGAATTTGGTAATACACCTCAGAGCTTGAAGAAAAACGACATAAAAGGCAGTAACAGTAAAACTAACTTAACTCTGCATTTTGTTACCTAAAGGAATGAAAGGGAAAATTGAAATATTAATAAAATATTCACAGCGTTGACCATTGATGAACTAAATAGCAGTACAATTTCATGAGTATCAGCTGGACTGCATTAAATTTTAAAACTTGGTGGGTTTTTTCTAATTACCTTTAGGCTTGTCTTAATTGTGGAGCTAGCTGGAAATTCCAGTCCTGAATCCTCTATTGCAGCCAGGTACTGAAGTCCTCTCTGTCAGTGCAAAAGGAGCCCATCACCATTAGCTTCAAGAGGGAGTAAAGATCAAGGATGCAGAGTCTCTTACACCACCACAGCCACCAGCAAAATATGATGTTAAAAATTATTTGATTGGTAAAGGTTACACAAGGAAATCAAAAAGAAGATAAAATTTAGATTTCCATACTACCTGCCTGTTAAAAGTACCCACCATCCTAAATACAGAGAAGGTTGTTCTTACCCCACCCCCCATCCATCCTGACAGATTACTGAGAGAATTAAAGGTATGAACTCAATAAGGGGAGAATTCAACTGACCTACTATATGTTAATCTGGCAAAAAGCACATGCCACAGTTATGGTCTCCAGGCAGAGACTGACAGGTCCTGGAAACACTGTCAAATTACTAACACACTGTCTGCTTCTGCAGGAGCACTGAATCCTGCTGGCTTGGATCTCTTCACTCCAGCTTGACCTCAGGAACTACCTGAAGCACCTGAATAAATCCAATGAAGGTTAAGCAAGTTGAAGTGCTGTTCTTCTACTGTTGTAGCATAGCTTATTAAGAGCTGCTTTTCATGTAATTAGTAATAGAGATGAAACTTCTTTTTTTGTACGGTGTAGAGAAACCAAATTTTTTCCCTCAGTTAATTCAAGTAATGAATAAAAATTTCTAATTGTTTAGGTTGACAAATGACCAATAAGATGCCTGCTTTTCACTAAGTAACCACTCTGTCAATAAGTTAGAAGACAGTTAGGCGAAAGAAAATAAGAAATGCATGTTGCATCAACTGGATTCCCAGTAATTCCAGTTCTTCATTTTCCAATGGGCATATTTAAAGTCTTTGCTTTTCTAAATTCTAAATGTGAAGCTGCAGGTGTCAATAATCTCATTTAAACATTTCAATAGATTGATGAGATCATTTTTGGTAGAAACAACTAAGACAGCCATATGCTGCAGAAGCCATTTGATGCTGTGCATTAGGGAGTCACCTCTTAACCAACAGCAGTTCGTATGACTGCAGGTCCAAAACCAGATGATCAAATAAAATCAAAAAGAAATTCTGCCATGACTTGAATATAACACTGAAAAATCCACTGCAGCTTTCAAACTTCCCGCACTTGCTGAAAAGTGTCCACTTCAAATCATCTGGTGTTATTTAGAAGCTGTATCAACGGATATTTTTAATACCCATTATTGCTCAGGATACATATTTTTTCCACTTAAGAAAAAATTTAAATGTTTTGTAATCAATCATCTTCAGATTGTGGATTATCTTTCTAATTAAGTACACAGCAAATCTTAAAGATAACCAGAAGAGAGTGACACTGTGGGAATTAGGAAAGTATCTGCTGAAGATGCTGGTTTTGAATACGGGTACCTGTTGCTGTAACCTTGAACTGGAAACCCATGACTTTCCTAAACTTTCCAAGAATAAAACTGTGCAGGTATAAAAAGTTCTTTTCCAAAACATAAACATACGTAGACAGATTGATAAGCTTCAGAGTGTATCTTTGGACCCAACACAGACTGACGGGTCCTACTACCTAGAAAATAACACCAGAAAAGGGATCTGAACACCAGGAATCGCTTTAAGAGGCCTTGACTGCAGTGCCCGGATGCCAATCAGCTCTTCAAAGCGTGCTGGCCCCAACAAATACATTCAGCACCACCTACCATCAGCAATCCCGCACAGCCGAAATGCAGTAATCGCCCATGGCAAAGCACACCCACCAGGATCCCCCATCATGCTGCTGATGAAGATATTTACACTGCTTTTTGCTATAAAAATATTTTAGGGAAGATTCCAGCTCCATCTTTAATAATAATGGGAGGACTTTGTATTAGAGGACTCTTGATCACTCTCAGTACTGAACACCAGCACACTCACATTCCTGTGTGGATAATTCCAGCAGCCTTACCATCCTGTCTCAGTTGTCTGCCTTTTCACAAATGTCCTCTAAATGTAATTTTCCAGTAACTACTCCTGGAGGAAAAGCACCTCCTAAAACCACAGGGACACTGCCTAACATCTACATCTGAAGTTTTTGCAAGACAGCAATATGCCTGCTAAAAGAAAAACAAAACGGCAAGCACACATGCATGATAGGATTATTTGATTCAATACAATATAAATTAGGTCAGACTCCTCTGTGGAGGATTCTGTGTCAAGAACTAGGTGGTCCACTAAATTTCTATTCATTTGCCTTCAGGCTTGGGGAATTGCAAAGACTCTCAAGTAACTGATGATCTTCTACCCACAAGAGTAATCACTATTTGGGAGGGAACTCTTGCGGCGTAACTGCTCGACAATATCTGGAGACCTGAGAAATCTTTACATAATAAAAAAAAGCAGTTAATAAATCTTTGCATATATACAACATGTACATACATGGACCCATACACAGAGATATATAAAATTCAATGCAGAAAAAAAATAGCAAGTGCTTTTGTGTCCTTAGATATCACACTGCTCTATTTTTATTTTTTTTACATTGTATATACCCTAAAGAAAAGTAGTAATTTCTGTGTTCTCATTAAACCAACAGTAATGGAGTGACAGGAGAAGCACTATCCGTAGAAAGAGCAAAGGTTTACAGGCTGGAAACTGTCCTGAACCTGCTCCCCAGCAGGCTCCTCCTACTCAGGAACACTGCATTTTCAAAAGCTTACCCTCAGTTATCACCCTTTCTGATTCTATAAGCAACTGAAGTAAATCTTCATGTCTCCAAGGGCCATAAGGCCATGCCAACTACTTCACATATCTAACAAGCGGACTGAGTCAGAGCAAGATGTGACAAGTAGCCCTTCAGCAGTCGTGTTGCTCCACTGTGGATGGATGTGGTTAGGACATGCAGCTGAGTCTGAAGAGCTAGGTCTGGCATAGGTGCTTCCCACACAGCTGGGGACACGACAGCCTCCAGCTTCTGCACGGACACACAACCCATCATCCCAGGGTACGAGCTTCACTCTAACTCCGCAACAAGCAATATACTTAGAGACAAAGCTGATGGGTCTCTCTTTGATCCGGGTCTTTGAAATGGCACAACATCCTGAAACAGATCCACCACTGAACATGGGTTGTGCAGACCCCACCATAACCAGCAAGGCTCACGCTAGGAGGCTCTGAGAGAGGATTTGTGTGTGCGACTGAAGCACTGAAAATAAAGAGTTAAGGACTTTTCAACATTTTTACACAAGTTCTTACGATGTTTGTTGCTTAAACAATCGAAAGCTCACTGCAAACAGAAGAAAGGGCAGTTTCATACTGCACAGTTAATACCAATGAGCACTTCTTATACCTCTAACACTTGAAAAACATGTTTGATGTCTGTGTAAGCTGAGGCTGCACACAGTAACGTGGTTAGCTTTTCTGTGACTCGTAATATTGGGTTTACTCACTTTTTCTAAGTTGTGACAATTCTGCTGCCTTTAAAGAGAAATGGAAGACTGATTCATGGATGAAATTCTTAAACCACCACCATGAAATGTAATTTTTCTGTAGCTAGGCCAGGCAAAAACTAGTGTTAAGGGCAAAATACAGAGCTGCAGGCTTTTTTATGGGGCAAGTCAAAGCATGAAAATGAAAATGTTGAAATCTGATTAATTAGTTGGTTTAGAATATATGCTTTTCCTTCTACTGTATCAAAATACTCATAATAAAACAGTGCAGCTGATGAAGTCAAGCACTCCCTTACAAAGGCTGGCAAATTTGCAGAACAGCACTTGAGGTTCAGATTAGTAAAATCCTAATGAATATCTACTCTAATACCCATGTAATTGCATGGAATGTATTTGCAAGTGGCACAATTAATAAAAAAAAAAAAAAAAAAAAGAAAGGAAAAAAAACCCCACAAACCACTGGCACAGTTGAAGACCAGACTGTGATTTCAGTGTCAGTTGAAGAGACTTAAGTGACAACCTGGAAGAATGAAGATCCCAGTTCAACCTCAAAAAAGGAAGAAATGCAATAAAAATTTCCAATTCTTTCCCAGATCAAAACAAATTTCAATCTTGCACTCTAAGTACCAACGTCAACACACTCGATTTCATCATTTTTATCCCAGACACTAAAGCTGTTTTCACATTTCACCCAATGATTGCTTTACCAGAAGCACCCACCTCCTTCTGCACACTGCATGAGGAGCTGGGTGCCCAGCACAGGCTGCTGAAAACCCTTCTTGGAACCACACACGTAAACGTGGCTGCTGCTGCACTACACGTCACAAGGCTTTACACCTCCTTTTGGGAGCCAGCATCCAGCATCTCTAAGCCTCATCTTCATGACCATAAAAACGGGACAGGACATGACTTGTTTTATCTCACAAATCCACCAGGCAGATAAATGCTTCAAAGACAGAACTGTTAGTGTAAGAACAAAGCTGCAGAAGCACTGATGAAATAACACCTGAAATAATAAAATGTATAGGACACATGAGAGACCAAGTAATAATGGACTTTTATTCCTAAGTAATTGGCTGAGCAAATGTATTGTGATCTGATTAATTTTGCAAGAATGCTTGGGTAGTGTTTATAAAAACCAAGTCATTACCTTGACTAAACATTGACTTGGACAGTTAACTTTAACCATCAAGACCTTGACTAAATATTGACTGGGAAAGTTAATTTGAACTATGAAGTCTGGAATATATTGGTCCTTTTTACTAGTATTTGCTATCACTTTAAAATGTAAACACACACGTAAAAAATAGAGGTTCTCCCACCTAACCAATATTTAACTGGGTAGCTTGGCTGTTGCTAAATTCAACACAACTATTTCACAAAAGCTGAAACCTAGGATATTTAAAAGACAATGGGATCAGAAGGAAAGGACAACTTTCATGTGTTTTGCTTGAACAAGGACTTCTCCAAAGTATTAAAAAACAACCACAAGGTTCATGGCTTTAAATGACTTTCATACACATACACAGGGGTCTTTCAACGTATATTTAAAAAAAACAACTTTGCCTTGCCCAAAGAACTAAGCAGGCTGACTACCAGGACAATGTGTTCGTCCTGGTACTTCTACTTTTGAAGCCCTAGTACCAGCTCCTTCACACTGACATCCTCCACTCTTGGTGTCACTTCATCATGGGAGGCCACGGGTCAAAGGACAGACACAGGGTCTTTCACTAGCTGAGCAAAAAAAAAAAAAAAAAGAAAATCAATTTCAATCTTCCTAAGATGAAACCACTGATGTGTGCAGTCACTAAAGTCCCAAAGGTAATCCTACAAAAAAACATGATGGTGTCCTCCATCACTGTGCTGAGATACTGTTCGAAGTGCAGCAAAAACACCTATGAGGAGTAGTCCAAGATCAGCATCTGTATCAAAACACTCCAAACAATAAATCTGAACTTCTAGACCCATGTGAGCAGTGCATTTTAAATGTGCAATGAAACAAAGTATAAACGACAAAGGGGCAAGGAATCTTGTGCTTCAGGAAGGTTTTAGGTGTGTGGCTAAAGAAATAAACAATGACTCTGAACCCAGCACTAATTCTACCTACAGTTTCATTTCAAGCGTTTGACTCTTAATACATCAGCTGCCTTTAGCACATTTTGTGAGAACAGTTTAAGAGCATATATAAAAGATAAAAATCTCATGTATGAGTAGAAATATCAGGCTAAGCGATGTAAACTTGTTCGGCCATTATTTTGGAGTATGGTAGGATGGAACAGATTGATACTGGCGTTATGAGGGGGTGAGGGTGGAGAATGGGAGAACAATAAACAATACCATCATCAGTATTTTAACACAGGCTGTGTCTTGCAGTGGAAACATACTGTGAAACAGCTTGCAAGATAAGCTTCATCAACGATTAGTAATTTTTATTCCGTTTGAGTGGCTGAAAACAATAAACGTGATTAAATGCTTCAGACATGCATTCAGAACGCAGACAAATGGCAAAGAGTTCCAAGGACTCTGCTTTTAAAACTACTCTGGGGAAAGACCTAAAAATTAGCTTAACTGGTTTGAAATGTACAATAAACAGAAGTTCATAGGGAAATTAAAAACTTCTCATTCATCCGCAAGCTCCACGACTGTCCCAAGCAGGAACAAGCTTTGTTCCTTACTGTTCCCATCAATACTGGTCCCAGTTCCCTATCTCACTACTTTCCCACTCGTACAGTCATTTCAGCCGTGCCGGTTATGAATATGAGCTCCCGTAGCGTAAACACCCTGCAAAACACAAACCATAGAGGTGGCTCTGGCTGCCAGGGAGTTTAGAGTCCCCCGCTTGACCTGCCGGTGCTCGTGGGACCTGTCACGACTCTCCAGCCTGGCAGCGAGCCCGGCTGCACCTTCCCACCGGCGGCAGCCGAGGAGCGAGGCGGTTTCAGTTTTGACTAATTCAACCGGTAAAACGTTCTCGGTGGCCGTGCACAAACACCAAAAAGCACCCAAAACGTTCAGATACGGTTTGGGGTTTTTTTTTGTTTGTTTATTTGTTTCTCGGTTTGTCCCAAAGGGACGTGAAGCGCACGGCTACCCCGCGGCACCCGAGAAAGCGACTGCTCCCTTCACACCGACTCCCGCGGCCGCAGGCGAGGGTCTGGGGGCTCCAGCCGGGGACCAAGCGGCGGCTCCCCAAGAGGGTCCCCGGCCCCGCGCTCCCCGGCTCAGGAGGGCGAGCCCGTCCGGCGTGTGTGTGTGGCCGTGTCCCCCCCCCCTCACCCCCCGCTGCCCAGCGGCCCCCCGGCTCCGGGCGCCATTTCCCCGCCGCTCCTCAGCGCGGCGTCTCCCGCCGCTTGCTGCACCTTCCCGGGGAAGGCAGCGCCGGCGCAAGCCCGGGGGCCGGGCCCTGACAGGCAGCGGGGGCCGCCTCCCCTCCCCGGCCCCGCCGAGGGAAGAGGGTCGCGGCCGCTACCCGAAGGTGCAGTCGCCGCTTCCAGCTGGCGGGGCAGCGGCTCAAGCGACTGCAAGTGGCGCGGAGCGGCTGCGCACCCATCCCCGGGAGCATCTCCGGGGATCTCCCAGCACGGAGGGAGCTGCGCGGCCGGTGGAAATCCTGCAGCCTCATCGCGTCTCTAGGTCGCTCTGTGATTTTTTTTTATTTTTTTTTCCTTGCCCTTCTCCAAGGGACGGTGCGTCCGGGCTGGGGAGGAGAGGAGGAGGAGGAGGTGAGACAAGGCGCCTCTGCCCCGCGCCTCGGCTGGGAAAGGATGAGCCGCGCACCCCCGTCCCCGGCAAGTTCCCGAGACTCGCGGATTTCATCCCTTCCCCCCCGCTCCGGGCGACGGGAGAGAGCCGGGGGTAGGACGGAGGAAAAAAAAAAAAAACCAAAACAAACCAAACCCCAAACTTCCTCCGGTGAGCATCTGCTCTCCCGTGCCTGCCGCGGGGAGAGGGGGGGCCCCGCACAAGCGGGACCAGCACACCCCGCCACCGGGCACCCCGGGGCGCACCGCCCGCACCCCCCGCCCCATCTGCCCCGAGAGCGGGCGCACCCCCCTCCCACCGCAGCGAGAAGGGAGCCGGCACTCTCACCTGCCCCAGCGAGCCCTCTCCTCCTCGCATTCCTCTGCTCCCCATCGTGGGCGCAGCAGCTGCTGTTATTCCTTAGGATACACATGGCTCGTCCATGCTGGCAGAGCCGCCTTCCCGCGTTGCCTGCCCTCTCCGGCCCCAGCCAGTGCGGCGCGGAGGCCAGAGGGAGGGGAAAAGGGGAGGTGTGTGGCGGAGAGAAGCTGCTGATGAGGGGTCGGTCTCCTCCTCCTCTTCCTCCTCCTCCTGCTCTCCCTCTCCCAGGGCTGGGGGTCTCAGCGCCGCTGGTGCAGCTGAGCGGGGAGAAAGGAGACGGCCGGGGCAGGATGGGATGGGAGGGTAGGGGGGGCTCGCCCCAACCTGTCACTCTCCTCTGGGGCAGCCCTCGTACGTGGCAGCGGCTGGCGGCCCCACCGCCGAACTCCCCTCCTCAGAGCCGCCCGGCTCCCGCATCACCGCGCTCAAGCCGGAGGCAGGGCAGCGGTGTCGGTAAAAGGAGCTCCCCCGCGGCGCGGGGCTGGAGGAGCGCGGGGAGGTTGGGCGGTCAGCCAGGGCTGCCCGCCGGCCCCTGCCCACGCGTGGAGCCCGGCCGCGGCACCTCCAACACGGTCTCCCCCAACCCCGGTCCTGCCCCTCCCGGCAGCCGCGGGGCTCCGTGCCCGCAGGGGAGCGGCCGTGCCCGGGCTACCC
>WUAM01000143.1:16896086-16977678 GCA_024336885.1 Actenoides hombroni | reverse complement strand
ACTCGCACCCGCGGCCGAGGCCACCAGCAAGTCATCCGTGTGCGGGGGGGGGGGATGTGGCGGGGGGCCCCGCCGCCACACCGCTGCCCGTGTGGTGCTTTTCTCATGGCTTCTCTCAGTCACCCATGAAAATTTAATGAGGCATTTAGGGCTGTTACCTTCAGAGTCAATGGAGGAAGCGTATTTAGCCTAATGCACTCGCTGCCGAGCCAATAGGTCTATTGCAGGCAGATCAGAAGTCATGGAGAGACTCTCCTTTCAACACAAAATTCACGACCCATTAAACTTATTCTGTGATAACAGCTTCTTTACAAACGGAGACCCATCGAAAACAGGCTGTCATGCACTTCCTGAAAGGATTTGCATACAGCAGAGGAGTACGTTTGCGAGGTTATTGCTACTTCACTAGTATTACCTCCAATCAAGGCATAAAGGCAGCTCTGCTCTAGCTAACTGAGGTAAATGACTAAAAGAAAAGCTTTTTGCAGCCTTCAGATAGATCTGATTTGCCTCCCGGGTCTGAGTGGCAGCGTCTCCTTTGGCTGACAGGGAAGAGAGCTCAAACCATTACAGAGCATCTGATCTGATCAGAAATTACAAGCAAGATGTTATGCCGGGCATGCAAATATCTAACTGCCGACGCGTGCTCTCCGAGATGACAGACAAGCAGAGATCACCAAGATGGTCACAAGGTAGAAAGATGTCTCCAGCTGACAGGCAGGAGATGTGAACCAATGTGGCAACATGCTCAACAGAGCAGGGAACACCCAGCCAAGAGTGGAGGGAAAGGCTGATGGAGTGAAAGTGCATGCAGAGATCAACAACACACTCACATATTCTCAGTTTCATCTTCCTCAATTATTCTTTCCATAGCACGTTAGGTATCAAGCACAAATGATAAAGTAATCTACTATCTTTCACAACATAACAAAAAAGCACTTCAAAAGCCACACCGCATTTCCAGAACTAGCTGATGGATGGGAGACTTCCACTATAGACCTTTTTCTTTAATTCCATGTAGTACAGAAACAAAAGGTGGGATTATCAATTGAACCCACTTATTCTAATGTCATTTAAGAAAAAACTTAAGTCCTCATAGTAAACTTAATTGCGGCAATATTTCCTACTGGTGAGAATTTCACCATCTCAGGAAGACAAAGAACTTAAGAAAAAATAAAATAACAGAAGTCACCTTTTCATTAGGAAATGACAGACAGCATCCTCTAGATGACATGTGGCTATGCTTGTCTGTGAGTATTAAGTCCAGTAAAATGTTGGTGATGCTTAGCTCCCAAAAGGCATTGTTGGTTTTGGTTTGTTTTCTTTTTAGGGAAACAGTAAACAAACTGCTCTACACCCTTGCCCATTACACTATAAAATGAAGTGGCATTTATCACGTCGCTGGCCTCCCTGAGGTCTTACAGCCTACAGAAAGGGTGCTAGCTGAGAAGGAACTTTGGGTAAACGTAAACTTCATTCCCATTTCTGAAATTTATGGACGCAAGTCACTCTTGCTAATGATATTTTTTAAATATAAAAGACTGTACTAGCTCAGAGCTTGTAATATGAATGCAAATGAACTTGTAATTATACTGTGCAATTTTCTACTTAAAAAAAAAAAAAACCCTATGAAAATAGAACAGACCTGAAGAGCAGTACGAACAGCAGTTCTTCATTGTGTTCCTTCATTATGCAGGAGTTGCCATAAGCAATCTGCTCTGTTTTAATGTAAAATACTTTTTTGGGCCGTAACTTCACAACACAAATTCTCACATGAGAACATATACATGGTCAGAGTTCCTCCTCTCTAGTGGAAAACATGACCAAGATGCAAAGGAGCAAGAAACTCAGTGTGATGATTGTCACAGGCTTCATTTGTATTTTTCTTAAAGCTTATTTAAAGTCAGCATTCCTATACTCTCCTTTCTGATGATGCACTACACCTTCACAGATTAAGTGCTAAGAGTTATATATAAAGCACTGTAGGCCAAAAACATCATTTCCACTAATCACTGACCAGCTGGAACCTAATACAGTACTCTCAACTATTTTTCCAATGGGTTGAATAGTTACCTCTGCAGCACTCAGTCCCTTAGTACTTGCTAGAAGTGCTGAAGGGATGAGCTAACAGGACAATGATTATAAGCTATTTAAGTGTACACATTAATCGAGATAGGGATGAAGCCAGTGTTACAACCAAAAGCACTGCATAAGTTCTTTGAAGAATTGCCTCAAAATAACATTAAAATGTCCACTACACAGCTGGATTTTAAGTAATTTACAGTAAGAACTGTCGTTGCTAGTAAACCGCTGCGAGAAGGATCCCACAGAGCAAAAAGGTTTACGTGGAAATAAGAGATAATTCTTGAAAATGAATTCACAATTCACAGTTAAGTTTTCTGTCTCCCTAAGAAAAGGGTACTCAAAAAACTTTGTGCTTTTACCTCATAGGCAAATTAATCAGCATCAGCTAACCCTGGTTAGGCACACAAACTAAGAACAGAGCAGGTTTCCTTTCAGAGCAGACCTGAGTGAGGACTATTCGCTGAAAGATGGATCTCCAGAGCTTCCCCTCCTATAAAATCTCCTCTGGTGATGTGAATTTTTAGCATTCTATTGGCCAAGGAGAAGTTCTCTTTTATTGAATCCGCTGGGTTTTGTCTATCTGCAAGCCCATGTGTTTCTTACATGAAATGCTAAGATAGTATCCACACTGTAAATCAGGAATTGTCTTGCATAAATGGTAAATTGTTTGGCCATAAAACCTGTAAGGTTATTGTCCATGCACGTGTGTAACATCCATTAGTATTAATGATAATTGGACATTCTCTGAGATGGAATACAGGTCAGTAAACCAATTCATGTATCTCAGGTGGTGGTGGTTATAAAGGGCTATCAAAACAATGTTACAGAGATATTTTGAGAGATGCTTGAGAAGCTTTAGGTGGTGCTTTCTAAGAATCTAGAAGCAAAAGATATTTGTTTACACTTTACTTGATTCAGGTGTGATTTTTGGAGTGGGTATTAAAATATTTGAAAATAGAATCAGCCATTATTTCTGCTATTAACCTCTTGCTAAAATACAGAACAATGCCAGACTACCCCTTGCCAATTGAGCTCTCAAAATGTCAGCTTCCTCACAAAACCACTCTTTGCATTTATTGATCTATATTGGAGCCCACAGCGGGGTCATCTTGATCACTCTGGAGATACTCTACATATTTCCTCACACAACAGTGGTTTCACTTTAGTAAGTTCCTCTAAGGCAATTAGTCACTGACTGAAAATAATAGTATCAGTAGCTATGGTATCCCACCTCTTACCATTGTAGCCACACAATTAGCTCCTTAGCCACTGTGCAGAATTCATCACAATTTGGTATTCATCCGCTGTTTTCTCAAACAGGAAGAAATTCAGCGCTTTCATTTCACTAAAGATCTGTCATGGATATTTTCTTGCCTACTTATACCTAGTTAGCTGATAGGTGACTCAGCAGAGTATGTTGCTGAACACTACTCTAGCCTGTCAAAAGGATCTATGTAGAAAAATTGTGGTGATCCTTCATGGAAAATAAGAAGCCCCTCTGTCTTCTAGCAGTGACACATCAGGAAGAGGTTATGGTAACTCTTGGCCGCAGAGTGCAGCCTGGTGAAATGTATTATCCTGAGAAGTCCTGGGTATCTTCTAGAAAGCAGCACATGAAAATACTGAAAATGAAATTAAGTCTTTAAAGTTCCAGAGACTCATCAGTGATTTCTGAAGATGTACCTGTGTATGCTCCTACTGTGTTATGGCTTGGTCACTGGAGGAACTCTTCCTTTCACACGTCTCAACAAAGATGGCACAATCCTGTAGTTAGACACGCAAAAAGGATTCAGAAGCTTGGTTCAAATCCCAGCTCTTGTCACTGACTGGTTGTGTGACCTTGGGTAAGTCAACCGATACTTTTTTTATGCCCACCTCTACCACACCTATTTTACAGGCCTGCTATGAAACTTCCTCCACTGATATTTGGAAAGATCACAAAGCCATGCAAAGATGTCTAACACTACATAAACACTAACCACTGTTATACATAGGACCATTCATTCCATTTTCAGTCTCGGGGGGAAAATATAAGATGTCACCGTTGTGTCTGCTCGCTCCTGTTACTCTCCGTCACATACTCAAAACATTACTGAACAAACACTAATGACATTTCTTTCCTCAACTGCAACTGAACAGCTCCAACATACATTCTGAGACTTCCCCTCTGAAATTAATCTTCAAGTAGATGGCAGTAAGTAGGTGCCCATCTTGCCAAATAATGGAATTTGCAAAAGCACTGGAGATTATGAACCACATTATATTCCAGATGCACATGAAAGAGTCTGTGATTCTTCAAGTACGGCGATCAACTTCTTCACAAATACAAACAGCTTCATATTTCAAATGCTTTTTGGCAAGGTGCATTTCCCTTCACAGCCAATTAACTACAAACTAATTTAGAGTGGGTTTGCTTTTGCAAATGTGTCAGGTTCCAACAGAGAACGTGTTGCTAAGAGCATGATATATGCACACATTCTGAGTTCTATTGTTCTCTCATCCCCCCCTTAGACATCACTGATGATCCACATAGACAAATCTCTGAATTTAATAAGCTACTTTCTAGGAAAAGTTCACAGATGAACAAAATTTACACACAGAAAGCTCATGTTCCATATTACTTTGGAAATTGCTCGCACTAGTTTAAACACGCATTAACTGACAGTAAAGTTTTATCTACCAAAAGTCTACCTATACATGGAAAATACTGATCTGCTTTATAGACAATTTTGAAATTTGGCTTTATTCTGAATTAGACAGTAAAAGGGGGGTTGGAGATTTTGTTTTAAGCTCACTGCTGCTCCAAGAAGAAAACTTACTGCAGCTTGTTCTTAAGAGACTGCTTTAACAAGCAGTCAATACATTTAAGCTCTCTGATTTGGACAATACTGCAAGTTCCTTTTAATAAGCATGTAGTCATCTTAATTATTTCTTCATTGTCAGATGCTAGCTTTACAATTGCAAACTTCAGACTCAGAGGTTCCTAAAGATCTTGGCTGTTGTCATATTCCATGATTTTGACAGCAAAAGATCCGCTTGCCATTGTCAAAAATCATTTGTGTTAAAAAGAGACAGACGAACACGATATTTAGGACTGCATTCCCCTCAATTTCTGCCAAAATAACAGGTATTCACAAGACAGCAATTGTGTGTAGTGAATGTCCTCAACAAGTAAGGTTGTTTTTCATTTCCTCTTATGTCACATTACATTTTCCTCTTTATATTTTCCTTTAAATATTTAGACAGAGCGGAGAGTTTTAAACATGTCATTGACACAAATAAATGTTTAAGCAGTCATTCTACCTTGAGTTCAGCTCCTGTCAGATCTGATAAGTTAAATATCACTGGATCTGGTCAGTAATTGGATGGAAGACCTCTAAGGAAAACTCAAGTGCTGAAGTAAGTGGCACTAGTTATTCAGTAGGTGTTTTTCTTAACCTCAGACTCATCCTGAAAAATGCCCTCAGCATGGTGTTATGAGCACTAGCTGAACAAGGCATTTTCAAGTAAGCTTTAATGTGTTATTTCTGTTAGGCACTAGAAAAGATTCCTAACACTTTCCTTTGAAACTTGCTAAGCCCACTTTCAAGTTAGTTGAGCCCACTGATATGTAAAACTACCTTGAAAAGTATGAAATCAATTTTTAATCATTTTCCATTTAATAAGAATACATTTTTAAAAAAATCTATTGTTTAAACAGTAACTTGTACTTGTATTTGCCTTTACTGTCTCCTTTCCTGACCTTTCCTTTTACCCTCTCGTTATGTTTTGGAGTGGTCAGCCTCTCAGCTTTGGGAACCAAAGCGCAGACGTTTCCTTTTGCCATTTCAGAACCAACATCAGCATTTCCAAGCCCAGACACAATCCCTCTTTTACAGCTGCTGGTTATTGACTGTTTGGCTACTGCTCCTTCGTGACGTAAGTTGAAATGACTCTGATGGGACCACCCCAAAAGCTCACCCACCTTCAGAACACGGAACATGCTGCAGCCAAGGACTGAGCAATGATGTGAGGCTGCTTTACAGGCTTATGAACTCCAGACCACCATGTACGTGGCTCAACAGTCAACACCCACAGTTCAAATACAAGATTCTGGGACCCCTGCAACACACCATAAAGCTAATGGACAGGTAAAACTACCTCCTGGGATGTCAATTTTCTCTTTGCCCATCCAGGAGGCTGGACCCTGGAGGTCCCAATCCCCATGTGCTCTGCATATTGATGGTTTGCACAGGTCTGGAAGCTTCAGCTCTGGGCAGGACGCCAGAGTTGATCCAAACATACTTGGCTAAGCTGTTATTTCTGTAGTACATTTCAAAACCTGACAAACCTTTACTTTCCAACGTTTGGGATTCATATATTTTTTTTCCTCTTGAAGCTTTCCAGGCAGAAATGTAAATTGCAAGTGCCACCATAGCAACTCAATGCAACAATATAAATCTTCAAATAACAATTTAAATGAAGGATGCTTGAAGTATTTGTATTTGGTAATAAATTTAGAGGTGTCAACTAGATCAGGGCTTCATTTCTGAAGGGGTTTTACTGTTTATCTAAAAAGACAATCCTTCACTCAAAGGAGTTTATAACATTAGTCTGAAACAAAACTCAGAGATTTAACAAAGCATCTCAAACACGTGCCATTTATTTATATTAGAAAACTACTCAACCGTACAGTTTAGGTTCCTAAATGTCTATATGCCACTTTTCATTCCTGGTTTTCTTATTCACGTTCAATAGGGAATTATGACAGAACATATACAACCCAGTTTTGGAGTCCTCATCCACTGCCACGAAACCAGGATAATTTCAAAGACTGTTAGTGAATGGGACTTTTAAAAGACTGAGGGTTGTCATATGCTTAAGCCTCATTTTGTGACTATGCAGCATAGATGACAGTTTTTCAGATATGTGGTTCCTCTGGCTAAGGAGGTGTTTCTCCAAAACAGGGTAACACTCAGAGAATCACAGAATACAATGGCATCCCTTCAACCCAACACGAGGGCCAAGTTTCAGTTTTAGATGCTAAGCATGCGCTATCGTGACTCCTGGAAGGTTTACTTTCACATATATTGTGCATCACAGACTGGATCTGCACGCCAACCTCTAGCAAAACTGACAAAAACAGCAGCATCAGTATCCAGAGAAGTTGTTCCACGGAATCAAGGTTATGTACAGAATAAAAAGAAATCCAAGTTATTGTTGAGCTGAATAACCCACTCCTTCCTGATTCCTTCATTTCTCATCAACATCTGCCTAAGTGTATTTCCCTTTGCAATGGAGTTTGTCTCCTCGACATAAAAATAAATTAGAACAAGAACATCAAGATGTTTGTCAGCTTTCAGAGCAGGACAAATCTATGTTGTTTAAAAAACCAAGGCCTTTGAATATGCAAGCGTGTTCACTCTGGACTTCAAATACACCACAGACATTGTCCTTATCAAGGAGCAGAATCCAAACTTGATTAAATAGATACTGGATTACAGAAGATCTGTAGCACTCAACTGACTAGTTAACTTCTGCTGAAACAGAAGTGCTTGGGACTGGCAAATGCCAATAAATACTACAGCTCAGGAGTGGGTGGTAAGCAAGACTAGATCCATCTGGCCTGTTGACAAGGAAGAAAAGAGTGCTGTAAACCTCACAGCTACAGGAGTGTGACCAGGAACACACAGGCAAGGGTGCATACTGGATGAGAAAATGGAAGTGTGCAGCTTCCTCAGCCTCATGCCCTTCTGCTAACTTAGATCTGCATGCTCCAGGCATGCATACTGTTGTCCATATTTGTGCTTGGCACATAAACTCCCATGAAGACAGGAGCATCACTTGGACTGTAGAAAGTAGAGTCCATGGGAATACATGCTGAAGGTAAACAGTTACCAGTAAATTAAACTAGAAGTTGCTAACACTTGTATCCAGGTAGCCATAAATCCACCTTCCTACGTGTCATATTCTACCTTTTCTAATCCACAGAGGGGGGTTCAGTTTGCCTGACACCCCTACTCACTGCTTTGCCTCTCACAGTCTGGAAACTGAATCCCTCTCTACAGAACACTAATTTGTTACACCTTCAGAAGACGATTTTGCATTGAGCTCAGGAAGCATGGATTTTGTATGTGTTTTGATGAGCCATCAACTATTGTAGATACTATTCAAGCTCACCAGCAGATTTCAAAATGAAACAAAATCTACCTCTCATCACATGCACAACAGGATATAACAGATGTCACAGAGAAACCAAGTAATAGCAGTTTTCATGGTTGAATTCAACAATTACCTCTGTGCTCTACTCTGTGGACTCTGCCATAAAGCCCGGTAAGCATGACAGAGACACCTACCCCAGGAGTTCAGTGTGAACTTTTATAAACAAAATCTAGCAAGTCGCAAGCCAGAAAACCATCCAAATACACCATCTTTCACACTAAAACCCAGTGAAGAGGTAGGTTATATCTAATATTGAATACATTATGTCCTTTAGAGCAAAGAAGGATGTACGCTGTTGGAGAAAGAACAAAACTGATGTCTCTTCTGGGAAGAACAAAGAAAATTGTGCCTGTATTTACACTGTAATTTCACTCTCATTGGTAATATTTGCTGGCAGGAATGGCATCCTGTTTATAATTCCACCCCTGACC
The DNA here is from genome assembly GCA_024336885.1 of Actenoides hombroni. Lineage (NCBI taxonomy): Eukaryota > Metazoa > Chordata > Aves > Coraciiformes > Alcedinidae > Actenoides > Actenoides hombroni. The sequence continues at coordinate 16,968,961 of WUAM01000143.1, read as the reverse complement.
GCTTGCAACCAGTATGAACATACTGCAAACCCCTTTTTACAAAACAACACTATTTGGCATCTCCTTCCAAAACCCTTTCTAGATGAAAAGCCCAATGAAGATCCTTTTCTCCGTCTCATTGCACAGGAGTTGTACACGGTTTTTCCATCCCCGTGTAATTTTCTCCTGCAATGTGTACTCAAGGTTAAAACACTGTCCTTTCTCTTTGGTGAGATCTGTCACTGAACTATCAAAGTACGCACGTCAGAGAGCTTGCCAAGTCGATAGGCAAGCCATGCAAAGATGGGCATTTGCAAATGCACATTGTGACCTTACTGCATTCCTTTAAACATCAAAAAAAGGGAAGGAAAAGAGCCTCTTCTCTTTCCCATTTGGGGGATGAGGGACATTAAGTGGCTCTTTGGGTACAGAAGCCTCCACATTTATTGCAATTATCATAGACCCCAGAGGCTTCAGCTAAGACCAGAATCCCTTTATGATGAGCAGTGTAAAACACAAAGCAAGAGAAAAGCATGATCTCAAAAATGCATAAACTAAAGACAGCTAAAAAGGCTAATAAGAAGCCATCCTCATCTCTGTTTCCATAATAAGGAGAGGATGTGTAAGGAAGAAGTGAGCTTTTCCACAAAATCCCAGTGAAATCCATGGCAAAGCCAGGGAGGAGGACCGAGGTTTCTGCCAACTGCTAGGCTGACACCTTCACTTCAGAACAGTGCATCTACCACACAGACCTCCCCCACCAGGGACCGCCACTCTTTCACATCATGCATGGCCTTTGAAGAGACCTTGTAGACCAGTAAATCAGCTAATTGCACACACAGGCCTTTCTGGGACAAGGCCAGTTTGTTACTTACCGTGTATTTGCCACAAAACAAGGCAAGAGAAGAAAACCACAAGCTTTGGACAGTACAAATAATAGCCGTAGGCAACATGCAGACCATGCATCTGGCACAACCTCTTCTACCTGGTCTGCATTTTACTATCTGTTCACCTGGCCTAGTGTTTGACTGCTCATTGTGATTTAAACACCGCCACATAAAAGAGCATTAAAGCTCAGACATGACTTAGAGCACAGTTTAACAACAACCATATGGGAACTATCTCATCTTAGTTAAAAGGGAGGAGGATTAAATGCAATTAAGAGCTCCCAATGATGTAATAAAGACAACTAAAAAAATACCAAGGCAAATGGGCAAGAAGAAATCACCTTGCTGTCTAGAAACAGTGAAATAATGACAGTCTGATTGTTCTTAGGGTCACCAAAGTCAAAATGTGCAAAATGACCTTCATTTAGTCATACTTTGTACTTTTGCTCGGGGACTGTTGCATCTGCTCCTCTCAATTTGGCTTGTTTGAGTAACAAAGCTCCCAGTGATCATCTAAAGCTCATTTGAAGCACCTGTGAACAATTCATTATATTAATTTAACAGCAGGGGAGGAGTCCAGATACTAATAAATAGGCTGTTGAGCAGCTTTGGCTGCCAAGGTTGCCTTGCCCAGCAAGGAAATGTCCCCTTCATGCAAAAGCCAGGGCACAGCACTGAGACACTGGGATCTGTTGTACCACAGCCTGTCAGAACATACATCTGGCAGTAGGGAAGCATGGAAATTATTTTTTTTTTTTTACCCCTTTCAAAACAGTTGATAAACTTGTGTCTAATACATCTGAGAGACTCCAGCAGGATGTGAAACAGTTTGTTCTCAGTTAACATAGAACAAATGTTCTCCAGCTAAAGGTGGCTATGAAAGGCATTTGGTAACTATTTGTACCAGCTGGGCCCTCTCTTCAATAGATTCCTGGAAATCAGCACATAAAAATAAGCAAGTGGTCAATGCCTTTAATTGCATTTGGGTGTAGTGTAGTAATAGCAAATATCTGAACTTTCACATTTTTCCTCCCATTCTGCTGTTTCAAGAGAACAGATTTTAATTTTTTTTTCCATAGACAGACGAGCAGCAAAAAGATTTTGCTGTTAACATCTATTTAGTCTGGTTCCATTTAGTCACATTTTGCAAATGTCAGTGAAAAGCAAAGGTCAGCTGAGAAAAAAACAGTATGTTATGGATCAGTACAATTACAGAATGCAGAGTAGCATGGGGTTACAGAATCAGTTTAGGAGGAAAACATATCTTCAGGATCAGATATTTATGTGGCAAAATACAGCTCATGGACCAGCATACCTATCACCTTAAAGCCATGGAAAAAATATATTGTTTACGTTACTGTACATTAGGAAACAGAGGAGAATGTCACGTTTTCAATTCATTGCCTCTTCTTTTTTAGTTTTGGGTAGCTCTGAAACAGCCTTGGTTTTGACAAGCAGTTTGCAGGCCAGAGCATCCTTGTTGCGCTCTTGCCGCAGTGAATTTTTCTTCCATCACACACTAACCATAAACACAAGTCCTCATAGAAGATGTAGACTCTGTTCCTCACTCTACAAAGCACCCTGGGAAAATACAGTCAAGCCTAACTTTTAAAAGTGTTTAATGTTATCTTTAATGTATGCATTAAGCATCTAAAAACCTTTATAGCTTTCTCTTGTATTGTCCTCTGTCTCTTATTCTGATGAGTATGGGAGTCTTTCCAGCCACCTCAAGACACACTATAAGCTTTGATGAGTTAGTGTTGGTAAAACACACTGAGAAACTTGAAAGGAATGTGCCTTTAATAATTATTAAGTATCCTGCCATTACAGATATGGTTGAAAGTTGGTTATTATTCTGGAAGGCGCACAAAATCTATACTGAAGTGTCTCAAGACTGTTGAACTGGAATAGACATTGCCCCGTTTTTATCCCTTTATATAAAGAATAGAAAAGCAAAAAAGCAAAGCTATTACATGTATCAACAGCCAGAAGGGAGAATATTTTAAGCACAGAAAATACAATCAATATAATTTTATATCAATAGAAACAACCTAACTCTCATAACATCACCACCTCATATTTTCTACGTCACTGTAGACATGGATTAAAGATTATTTCTTTCAGCCAATTTTCTCTTCATAAGACAACCTCTTTATTCTGTAAATATATTTGCTGGTTTCTCAACATCCAATTAAACATGTACAGAAAAGCCAAAAAGACATCCAATTCATATATTAGACTTTCAATGAACTATTTTAAACTCAGAAGCCATAAAGAAATCAAAATCTACTATTATCGCTTTGCTGGAGTGGATTTAGCAAAAACTGGTAATTGTCACACTGCTTGGGGAGTATCAAATATAAACAAACATTTGCACATGTACTATGAAATCCTCTCCAGCCACATGAAATTGAAGAATAAATAGAACCGCTTTTGTAAGAAAACAAGGTAATTTTAATCATTTTTGTCCAAGGATGATCATTTGACACCTTTGAGCCGAAGAGAGTCGCACGACACAAGCAGGTTGAGGGATTTTCAGTAATTGCATCTTTCACATCTATCTTCTGCATAGATAGCTATGAAATAAATACCGCGTGTGAGCATGTATAAAAATGTACTTGAGGTACTTCTGTTAGATAGAATCTCATCCCCTTGAAATTGCCTTTCACATGACAGATGCCCATTGACAACCAGCAGTTTAACTAGCTAGGAATATATATAGTCAGCTACCACTCAGCCTTAAACTGTTATCTGATTTGTCCCATAAAGCAAAATATATGAGGTACACGATACAGCATGGGGAAAATGTACAATGAACATAACTTACCCCGCAGGAAAATGAGTGCCCACTGGATCTTCTCAAAAGAGAATCAACCATGTAAGAATCCACCCAATATGATCAAACTGTTCTCTTGTTTACATTACTTTATCCCATAAGCATAATTAAAACCAGTCTTTTTGGTAAATTCCGTGGTAGCTTGTAAATTACTTATTCTAGTGAAGTGTGCCTAACCTCTTTTTCCCTCCCTTTTTGAAAACACAATCTGTGTCACTTGCTGCAGTGACAAGGAAGTACAATCACACTATTCTTTTCTCAGCCTTTCCCTCTGATCTTTACAGAGCGTGCAATCATCATCTTTTTAGATGTCTCCTCAGGACAAGAGAAGCTGTGGTTTATAAAGAGTGGAATGTATTCAAAAGACTTTCAAAAACCATAGAGTTTAAAAGCTATCAGGACTTCTAAATAATAGCTCGCTAAATACATTTACATTTTAGCAGGGTTTATTAATTTATATCTCCATTAAAAGGTCAAGGGAAAAAATGATTTCTTTTCACAATAGTCATTCGCTTTCTCTTAACAAATGCAGACCCTATGTCAAGTCTTATCCATTGTGCTGGAGTTACATAATTCTGTTCATACTAATCATCACTTTACATGTTCCGTGTCCTTCTAAAGGTATAAATATTTGGAAACTATGTCTTCGCACAGCTTGCATTCACAAATAACTACTATAAAATCAAAGGCTGAGGTTCTGGGGTAACTTTCTTCCCCTAAGCATGCACATTCTAAATGCCTGCACTGATGACTTCTGAACACTTAACTGCACACTACAAAAAAGTACAGCAGTCGTGGCTTCAAGACCCAGAGCCCCACTATGAGTTTGTGCTATTAGATGCTGAATAAAAGCAGGTCAGGAGAACCTGTGCCCTGAGGAACCTGTCTTCTAAAGAACTGATAGATAGAGGCTTTGGCTGGAAGGGAGCCTGGGAAATGTATTTCGATAGCAACAAGTTTATTATTCTAAGTTATGATTTCCAAATGAAGAAAAAGAGCATTATTAGGTAACCTAATGAGAAGAAAACAAAAGGAGATGGGGTTGGGAAGTCTGGCCTGGAAAAGCATGGCATGGCAGGGCCATGTGCAGGGGGCCTGAAATGGGGATACAGAATCAAAGGGACAGACGGAGCCAGAGCACGACACCGGTCCCTCCATAGCTTCTGGGTGGGCAAACACCATGAACTCTTCTAACAGCAGCCTTTGCACTGGCAGGTCTACGCACAACAAATCCACTGTTGTTTTTAAAACCAGCTTTTTGATTTGTTCTGGCCACATTCCTGATTTACACAATTGATGAGCTTCTACGGTTCGTTAGCATTATGCAGACCTTATGTTGAAGAGCACGAAAAAAAAAATAAATAAATCAATCACCATAGCAGGTTGGAAGAAATTTGGCCATAAATGGGTTTGTAGGAAGGAGTGATTCCTCTGTGGTTTCCCAAACTTTCCCTTATTGTCACAGGTTCACTGCAAACACCAACATTTTTGTCTATTCTCGTTGACCATTTCCCTTCTAGCTTTCTTGTGCTGTGCTTTCTAATTATTTATTAATTAGATTATAAACACTTTCTAAGAAAACAGTGAAGCACTGCCTCTGAGCTGGTTCCTGGTAACTATGTTCTAAATATGTATTAACTCAAAGTTTTAATTTCACTTCCCAGCTTGGTCCAGCGAGCAGTGATACCAATCTCTTGCTATGTGGCCAGTGACCCCTGATGTCCCTGGGGAGATGTCTCTGATCCCCACGGGACTCTCTACTTCACAGGCCTGGAAAAGGGCAATCAGAGCCAACTGCTCATTAACCTTCTCCACTGTTGGAAATCTACTGGCGTGCCTGGTTGTGAAAACATCTTCATGAGAGGAGACCCAGGGAAATGGAGGTGCAGGGTGTGGTGGGAAGGCTCACACATCATCATCATCATCAAGCAACCAAAGGAAATGGAAGGAGGGGTGATGTTATAGGATTTTAGTTTCCATTAGCATCACAAAAAGAACACATTCAGTATAAAAATATTTTCCACAGGACCTATTTACCTTTGAAACCAGAGTCTCTTCCTCCTAACAGCTAAATTACAGAGAAATATCTCTGGGGATTTGTCTACGATTTTAAGCAATTAGTTGTTTAGGACACCTCTGAACAATTTAGCCAGGACTGCCTGAAAAGGTTTGCTGTGACATCTGACACTCGGTATCAGCTCTGTGGGGAGGACACAGAAGCAACCAGTTATTCTCAGAGGTTTTCTATGTCTCGAGTCCTTAAAAATAATGTTAACTGTAGAGCTTAAATCAGCACTGTCAGGGGCACCCAGTGTTCCTCCTAATACAGCAGCCCAAGGCTGCCAGTGGCATTACCATTGCTCTATTGAAGCTTGCTGTGAGGTGGAAATACTACCCTGGAGTTCATGACTTTGTAGCTGTAAGAAAAGATAAAACCATCAGATCTTATTATACCATCTTACACACAACTCAGGAGAAAGCGAAAATCCAATACAGGACTCTCGGGATGAAGAAATCCTGGAAAAATTAGTGGAGGAAAAAAAAACCAAACCCAAAAGTCAAACCCCAAACAGGTGGAAGGAGCAGATTTAACTTTGCAGCTGCAAAGTACAGACACCCCCACTGAAAACTAGAGACCTTACATCCCTATAATCTTTGTGTGACTGATGCACTAATGTGCAAATTTCCCTCGGGCTGGCCCTCCCGGCCAGTTTTGAACTGGACACACTATCCAGCGCAACCTGGTTCATTAGAAACATTGCATTTGTAGGAGGCTGTGGAGAAACGAGTTTGTCTAAAACATGGGCTTTTTTGCAAAGATTTCACAGATCCAGGATGAATTTTCTGATCAAAATCCATGAAAGAGGCTGCGATAAGAGAAATCCAGTTTTAAGGTCATGCCTTCCCTAACTCAAGTCCAAGTTCAGCCTCTTATTCCCCTCCCCTTTAGCTCACTGAATATTTATTCTCACAAAATGGAAGGGCTTTAAACAGGGAGATGAAAAGCAGCACCCAGCCCTGTGGCTGAGTCCCCTCCACCCAGGCTGCAGGAGGGCAGCTTAAAACCCCTGCTCCCAGTTAGGGCTTCCCCATGGGTGCATCTCCCCATCCACACCACCATCTCAGAGGCCTTTGCAGGGCTGTGAGCAGGACACAGCTTCTGCTTCTTGGTCATTACACTTGGCATTGATCACTTCTTGTGTTGTCATTAACAAACCTTTCCAGTTTTAGAGCTGCACGTCTGCACCTGACGCTCACCCTCCCAGTGCCACCAGCCTTTGGAGGAAGGTTTCAAATATTCACTGTCCTTCCCCTTAACAATGGCTCATTGAAGGGGAACACCAGTAATGTTTCAGAGGTGCAGGCTCTACACGGGATAGCAACACAAAGATCACCTCAGGTTATTTTGGGGTTGGTTTTGGGCACTGAGTGGTAGTGTGGCTAGCAAAGCGACCAGGCAGGATTTCACACGTAATTACAGAATGAGGTTTGATGACTTCCAGAAAACGTCGGGAGACTGATGTACTACTGAAGAAATAAGGCCTGATCCTAACAACTATTAGAAATGAAACTAAGCATTTGCTTTCCAGGACACATTTGTTTTCATTTTAACACAGCCCCCTGTGAGTGGCACCATAAGCACTGCATTTGTTAAAATATTAATACAAATATCTATGCAGAAGGAAGAAATAATTGGGCGGTGGTTTTACCTTCTGACAGAGGAAAAAGCCAAATTAAAAAAACAAATAAAAAAATTACTTCCCTAAGACAGGCCCAGCAGGTTAGCTACAAGGAATTCAGAGGTCACGTAAAAGTGCAATGATAAAAAATGCAGGTGCTGTGAAACATTTATAAAGTGAAAGTATGAGGGAGTGTGTAGTTTAGAATCTGAAATGACATTTTGGCATGGAACAGATCTCCCACGGGGCAGTTCTGAAACTTCCAGAAATTCTTAAAATGACATCTTTCAAAATGAACAATCATCAAAGGCGCCGAAGTCGTTACTCAAAGTGCTTTACTGATAAGTCAGGCTGGGAATATGCTAAAAATAAGTTGCCCGGTTTTAACAGCTTGCAGGACTAATCTGGTGCCAGGAGCTGTGACCTATGTGAGCAATGCCCACACCAACCACCCTCACACTACGTATTAATTCGAGTTTATCCTGCCAGAGCAGGAGGAGCACGACGGGGCAAGGTGTCCGCAGAGACACGTCCCCACCGTGCAGAGGGACACAGCAGCTGGATGCCCCAGCAGGCACTGACATGGACCAGCAAAACCCACCCAGAGGTGAGGTTGGACCCGAAACGGTTCCGAGGAGGTGGTAAAGCTCAGTGGCATCTCTGCCCTGCGAGCAGGGCCCAGCACACGATCGTTCTGTGTGGTGAGGAGCACAAATTGCTCTCTCAAAAGGCTGAGTTTATATTACCGAGCCTGTTCAGTTCAGCGAGGAAACAAGAGGGCAGGAAATGACTGGTCTGATGCAGGCACATATAGCCATTTATTTAATAAGTTCTGTGGAACTGAGAAAAAACTCCTGTGGAAAGGCAATTCCTTTTTCAAGCAATGAATAATTAACCTTGGACCCTTTTTCCCCAGCCCTTGCTAAACATTAAAGCATAGTAGGATAATATGGATTTGCCACTGTTCTTCAGTTTGCTATGGTTCTTTTCTTTCCTAAAAAGGGAAAACCTGAGGTGCTAACCATAAGCTGTCAGGAGTCTGGCACTTACAGGTATAGTATTTCACAGCAAGTTTCTTCTATCTGAATTAGAGTTACTAGCCATTGACAAAAACAGAATAAAAGAATAAATGCTCCACTGCTTTCACTCACCATTGATCATCTTTTAAACGCAAGGATGCTTCTGCATTCATTTCCTTAACTACTACAGATAGAAGCAGAAGTCTACCTTCTGCCCCCAAATGAAAGGTTTATTGAAAATAACACCTCTCCACGCAGACTTGAGCAATGCTTTGCACAAAATCTACTATTATAAACTCGTAGAGACACTTCTGCCGCCTTGGCCTTGCCTACATGATTCACAGAGAAGCCGAGTTACGTCGCTGCACCCATGTCAGTTCATTCTCCATCACCAGAGGTGCCACCTATGCCCATCATACACAACTCCACATTTGAACACTCATCTCTTCCATTTGGTTCTACTACAGGAATCTGGGTTCATTTAAACACATGTAAGTAGTAAGGGTTTTTTTCCTCCTATGTGCACCTCCATAAATCCAGGTTAGTAAAGAAATCTGCAGGCATTCCCTTGCTCTTTGGTCCTCCACACAGCAACTAGGAAAAGAAAACAAAACCTCACACAAAAACCTGAAATAGTCTCCTGTCCACAGCAAAGCCAAAAGAGAGGAGGGACAGCCAGGTCCTGGCCAGACCCAGAGCTGCAGCTCTCACACTGCATCAGAACGGATACCTTCGGAAACACCTTTCCCACACAATTTCAGTTCAGCCCTGTTCTGTGCTGCCGCTCAATAGGGCTTTTCATTTCTTGGTTGCAAGCTGGTTACACAAGGAGAGGCCATGAGGGCTGTTTACGCAGCAAGCAGCTAGGCAAGAGCACTTCATCTGCCTGGCCACCGTGGCATCTCAGCCTGTATTTACCGCACGCCATTCAAGACTGTCTCTGAAGAGAGAGATTGCTCATTTCTTCACAGACTGTTCAGGCACTCAGCGTTATGGAATACAAGCCTTCCCTAAGTGTTTATTAACCTACACAGAAGAGAACGTGTTACCCTGTTTTGTAGACAAGAGGCCAATAAAAAGGTTGATTTAGGCATTCAAAAAATCAGTGACTGGCTCTGAAGTGTGTAGTCCAAAGTATAAAGGGCTGGAATCTACAAAGAAAAGCATCACAAATATTTTAGGATACTTCTTATTGCAAAAACAAATGATCAACTTGATCCCCACCTTCGCTTCATTTTCAAAAGCCATATGAACATTCTTCCTGCTCCTCAAAGTCAGCTGGAGGCAGACGCACACCGCAGATACATCAGTCTAACAGTTAAAAGACAGGATATATAAACATCTTGCTTTCAATTGCTCATATTATTGGAACTACAGAGGGAAAATCCACTTCACCAATTGCACAATGGCAGGAGCAGGACGCACACTTCCCAGTGAGTAAATGTTTTCTTTGCAGTTATAGAATCCAGCTCTATATCAGTAAGAAAGAGAATTGGTGCCCATGAAATAACTTAATTCTGAGGGACTATATTCAGCAACCAGAGCAAATGATGACTTTATTGGGTGCTATCCCAGGTATTTCTGTGCTTTTAGCACACCCTGATGTATAATTGTTCAGCTGGTGAAACAGTGGCATAGCTTTGCAGAAGTCAATGAAGCTGTAACAGTCCACCTACGGATGATGTACAGAGCTGGATACATAGGCTTCCCTTCCTTTCTTTCATCATTTCAGCATTAATTCTGGTTCCAGAACCTCGACCCTCAAACAGGGACTGCAGAAGAGATCACAACACGAGCTGCCCCTTTCTGCTTATCAATCTCTCCCTCTACTAATTGCATGATTTTGCCTTAAGCAAATAGCAAAAATGGGACTTTGTTCCTTTTCTCCACGTTCTGAACTGCAGGCGGAAAATATTTGTAACACTCTGCATACGACAAATTAGCCTCCAGTCCATTTTCAATCTTCGGTAGCTCCTCAGGACTTACCGTGGTGTAAGGCAGAGCAGAAGCTGTCCAAACACTGTCACAACGGCAATCCTGCTGGCTTAGTAACACAACAAAATGCAGATGAAAGGCTCTGAGCCATTTCAGCTTCGGCAGTTCTACTCACACAGAACTAGGTTGACTTAACTTCACTCTAAGATTCAAAGATGGTAATGAATTTTTACGTCTTCTCTGCTATTAGTGACTTGCATGTAATAGTCCCGACAATATTATCTCAAATTCCTATGATACTACAGTATTAATGGAAATGTAAAACTAAACTGCTAAAACTTAAAACCGATTAATAAAATATCCCGTCAAACAGATTCATTTCACTTCCTAAAGCAAAGAGCTGCACTTGATCTCAAAGCATTAGCTATTTGAAATGCTAAAACATTTTTCTTTCAGTTGTAAAAGATTTTTTCCACAGGCAAGAACTTGTTTGTCACTACTCACACGGCAGCCTTCCCATAACAACAAGAATCCTGCTCTGTATCCTTGCTTAGGCACTGGAGCATCTAACAAGAATAGTTAGGGATTATTCCAGTGAGTTAATTGGGTTTCAGAAACGTTTTGGAAAGAGATGCTCTCTCAGGCTTTTTTTCCTCTGTTTGGGGAAATACGACTTGCCAGTCAAAATTAGGATCTCTGTTAGGAAGGGCAGCATGAACAGACCTTCACTCCCATCTGCTTAGATAGTCTGGAGACGAGACTAAAAAAAAAGCCAAACTGGAAAGAGTTCCACAGTAAAGCCCCGGATGTAAAATTTCCTGGGTTTGAACATCTGAGTTCAATCTAAATTCGCGCTGACCTCATCGCAGGTGACTTGCCATGGAGATCCGTATCTGAGTTTAATAAAAAAGCCAGTTTGAAGCAATAAAGCGACCCAGCACATCCCTACGGCTGCCAGAAAAAAACACAAATGTACTTTTCCTGCTTCTTCTCTGCTTTCAACCAAGTTGAGCACTCGGTACCCTCCCTGGAGACACCAACACAAAGAGAATCCCCAAAACAGAGGGAAGTGTGATCCCGGTTCAGACGTGTTCATGCTGGATGCCAGCTGGGACCAGCACACCCCTCTTCTACACATCCAGCTGTGTTACAAACCGCCGAGGAGCACGCGGAGCAGTGCAAATTAGCACGGCAGCGTCAGACATCTCCTCGCATCCTTCAGGCAGGAGAAGCGCGATTCACAAATGAGAGAGCAGAAGAGAGAGCTTGGGGCGTAGATGCTGCAAACGCACCCCAGTGAACTTCACTCCTTGGATCACTCCCACTGAAATCACAGTTCTGCACATATGTAAATACTTGCAAACCAGCAACCCTGGTCTGTGCGAGCGGAGCCGACTGAGAACAGCTTAGAACTTTAACACAGCACTGCCACCCACGGAAGGGATGGGTCCTTACAGGAGATGCACTCAGGCTACCCAGACTCTAATAAATTGCTGGACCAGAAGCCTCCAGCTTTCATACTGCAAGCCAAGGAGCAGGGACAAGCTCTGTCCTCGGGCATCTGTCATGCTGCAAATCCAGATGAGCAGCTTTGACTTTCTCCAGGTCACTTCAGGCTCACAGCAGCACTCATGGGAAGTGGGACCTACCTGGCTATCTTTGGCCAGTGAGATATATTTTGGTCTCCTAGGCTTTAAAACAAGTAAGAGAAAGAACCACTCACACCTCCATAAAGCACAGCTCTCATTTAAAGACACCTAGCATAAAACTACTCCCAGTAGTTCCTTTGCTTTCACCAGAAGCTTCTTTGGTTTATAAGCTCCATTATTATGGCACTATTAAAAGGTTTAATGAATTAAATAGCAGTCTTGATTTAAGCCAGACACTTTCACTCTCTACCAAGTAACAAACCCCTAGGCTACTAATACAAACATGAGAAATCCTCTCAGAAATCTTCTATGGCTGACAGAACTCAATTTAGTAGGTTGTTTTTAGCCAGAAATTCCTCTGGAAATCATCAAGACTCACAATATTAAAAACCAACCCACTTACTAAGTCCTAAATAATATTTATTTTAGCTAACAGCGGTATTTTAAAAATCCTTGGTTCTATAAGCCTATTAACGTCTAATACTACCAAGTACAGCTACAGAAAAAAACCAACCCCACAACAAAACAGCCTCCTCTTGCCTCTTATTGACACTGGAGGTCATCTAAATGTTTAAAATGCAATACTGTTGCTCGGATTATTACTGCATGAGAGAAAGATATTTAAGAAGGGCCAGGCAGGCGAGGCAGACTCGCAGAGCAAGCCGCAAGCAGCAGGGAGCTAAGCCGTGTGGGCAAACACCTCTTCTAATTTCATTTTATTTATAGGTCAGCTAGTTTTATTTTGAAGCACAAGAGATTTACTAGGAAAATTCATTACTGCCACTTGCTCTGATTTTCTTAATATAATTAAGCTTTGCTAATTGTCTATCATGATTAAACTCATGCCAATAACAACCTTGTTTCCCCATTTGGCTGTGCTCCAGGCTCTTCAGAGCTCTTGTTTAAGGGCAGTTCTTCCTGTAGCAGTTGTGAAAGGTCTTTTACCAAACACACGAGGTGAGCTGTTGGCCTGTGTGTCAATAAATTCACAGAAGCCTGGATTCTACCTGCGGATTTTCCAAGGGAAGGGAGAGAGTAAAAAAGAAAAGGTGTGACCAACAACTGTATTTTAAAGTGAGATTCACTGAAGATTCAGAATTCATTTTTGCAGGTCACAAAAAATTACCTCGAACTTTAGAAAAAGATATGGAGGTGCTGAAATGAATGATGACTTCGGGGCTGTGTTATCCTCCAAGCAATACAAAGCTGATGTAGGGTGTGGAAATTCAGCGAGAACACAGAGAGGAGAGAAAACAGGTTGGGTGGGGTAAAGGGAAACAGGGAAGGGAAGGAGAGACAGAGAGAAAGACTCAGTGCTGTTGTTTTAGCACAAATTGCTCTGCTTCACCCCCCCAGTGGAAGGTGAACCAGGGGTGCAGAGGGCAGGACCAGGAGCTGAGGGCAGCTCTGCTTTGCACTGGGGTCCACTGCCTGACACAAGGGGACCCAAAAAGTGCCCAGGCAGGGGAGCAGGACACAGCTGAGAGGCTAAAGCCATCCTTGGCTTCTTCCTACCTTCACTTTACCGACTACCTCTTAAGAACTTCCCTTAATGAACAAAGACAGAGCTTGGCTTTTAGCAGGGCTCATCAGCAAATTTCTGACAAAACAGATTTTCAGGGAAAAATATTGATTTATTGACACTAAGGTGCTTTAACCTTCGATGCTCTTGTTTCCCACTAGCTCATTTGCTGGTTTGCTCAGGAATCAAGACTCTTACTGTCCACTGCCTTGGGCAGTCCCACCTGGCACATACTTCTCTCTGCACCAGGGCCAATGATGCAGGGGTACCGAGGTTTTGGGGCTCTGTGCTTCCAGTAAGGGAGACAGAAACAGAACAAACACTGCAGGTCCCACAATCTGGTTTGATGTTTTTCAAAACGCTATCTCGATGCAGAAACCCAGGCAAGCTTCAAGTGAGTGCTTGTGTCTGCATATCACTTGACTGTCCCAGAGCCCCAATTCCAGAAGTAAAATAATCACATCATGATGTGCCTCGCCTTTTGGCAGTATAACACGTGTATCTGGATTTTTCTAGCTCATTCACAGTTAACTCTGTGCACTTCTGCTATGTAATGTTCTGTGCCTCATTTACCCTTAGCAAAAGAAAAAAAAGCCACTGCCTTTCTCTCCACTTCTGTCTAATTTACACTGTAACCTCTTTGGGCCAGGACCTATTTCTTGTTGCGTGTTCATACAGCGCCTAACTCAAAGGCAACCTAATCTCAGACCCTTTTTTAATGCAAATGTAATAGGGAACTGGGCTGTTTGAACAGAAAGGGTAATTTTGGTTCCCCCTCGGTAATGGACTTTTTCTCTGGGAACAGATAATTGGGCTGTTTTGTCATTATTCTTTTTAAGTGAGGTTAAGGTCCTATTGGTGGTGAAGTGAAATATGTATTGTGGGCTAATCAGCAGTCCACAGCAAAATGTGCTGGGGCAGAGCTCACCCTGCATTTACTGAACTCAATAGATGGGTTGTACTAACGCAATTAAAGGAAGACTTTGGTTATGTACACACATAGATCATTATACTCCTGCATCTTCTTTAACTGCAGATCATGAAGGGAAGGGTTTGAAGACTAGAATCACATCCATAACCATTATGGGTCCAGACAGAGACCCGCCTAAAGGCATGAGCTACAGCAGAGCAGTTTAAGTTACTGCCTGCTCCAGAAGAAGCAATCGAAGAGGCAGTGGGACTCCAGCTCCTCATCTACCACAACGTGCAGGTAAAACAGCCTCCAGCCCAAGCCAAGCTGTTTCACTTGGCTTTGCAGAGGACTAGAAGGACACACACTATCACTCAATGCATCTCAAATGGGGGGGGGGGTGTGTAGCTTTTAAAGCAATGGAAGTGAACTGATGGCAGCTGGTTATGTCCTCTTCCTCCAGAGTCAATAAGGTCTGAGAAGATGAAACCCAATAAATCCAGTCCAAGGGACAGCAGATTTGATCCTTCACTTCACATGCTACTAATTATCAAAAGGCTGTTCCTCCTCACACAAGGAAGAACAGTTTTTTTAGTGGTGCCTGGGTACAACAAAAAATTCTTCATCACCTTTGTTGTCAAACAAATTTCAAGTGCAGCAACAGCTATCTTGGTGCTATTTGTTTCAGTCCCAAGACAAAGCAAAGGACTTGCAATCTTCCATCATTTCTTAGCACAAGGGTCAGCTTTATCAGAAAATAACATCAGTAGCAGACATTTAAAATACATTTATTCCAAGGTTGCTCCCACTCTTTTCCATGGATAGTAGATTTAAAATCACCACTAGACAGTCTGGCTTTTGCAAACCCATAATGGGCCATTCTGGTCAGTCTTTTAATGCAGTGAATCTGATTTGATTCTGAGTGCAAGTCAGTGTTGATACAAATCACAAAGCCATAGATGAATTACAGAATCACAGAATAACTGTGGTTGGAAAGGACCTCCTAGATCACCAAGTCCAACCCTAAAATTACACTTTGGATCTATTAGAAACTTTCATTCCCTGAAACATTCCAATAACCAAGATTTAAACCAAAGAGGTCCTCTCCACTAACATGCAGAAAGAAAACTCCTTGGTTCCAGGATTTACACCTTTCTTCGATAAGATGGATCGTAATTCTGACAACCTCCTACAGACACTGCAAAGAAAACCTGCTCATTCCAGCTGTTACCTGAGCCTCAGAATTCCTTTTACACTTAGATTTTAATCCCCTAATTACATGACTTGTAAGCTACTGAATTCTCTGTTCAAGAGAAATTGTCCAGGATATCTTGCAGAGCGAAAAAAAGTGGTATGTTTCTGCAATACTTAATTCTCACATAATGAAGAAATAGTGGACCAAACCTACAAAAGCCAATCTGAGTAAGAAAATAATTAGCATACACTCATTCTTTTAAATGCCAGGGAAAAAACTGTCCAATATATTTGAAATTTCAATACCTTTTTTCCCCTACGCCTTAGGCATTAATGGGTTTTTAACAGGACACAGTATGTAATTTTCTTAAGGCAATTTTCAATGTTTTTTCACCTTCAGAAAGAATGTACTGGGTTAAGCTTTCCCTGCTGACATCATAAGGATGATTTCTCCAGTTAAAAAGGCCTCCAAAACAAAAGGAATAATAATTTTAAAAAAGAATTAATTTACAGTTTCTCTGCTGAGCAGACAAACCATACCTCAGGATTGTTCAATGACAGCCCGCGGGACAACTGCCCATTCAAATGATTACCTTACTGCAAAATGCATCCCAGTAGTCCTTGAATAAATTTTTACATTATAGTCCTGACTCTGCTGTATAAAGAATTTAACCATCTCTCATTTGTGACTCCCGAGACCTGGGTTATGCTCTCGGATCTGCCATTGCCCTCTGGTACACTGACCTGCAAAAATCTCTTTGCCTGTCTCTCTGTTTCTCCACCTCTAAGGTGGGGATCAGGGTATCTTTATAAAACACTCTCCTGGAGAGGGATCAATGTATAATTGTTACGTTTCACCCTTTCGAACGGCTCTCTTGGAAAGCAAGGAATTTCAGTCTTCATTTAGAGTACAAAAGCCGGTGTGTCCGTGGCATTTTTAAAGAGACCTCCACATCAAACTCTTGAGAATGTGTAAATGAAAATACCTCTCAAACAAATTCTGTTTGGTTTTCATCCATTGTCTCTGTACAGAGACATGCAGTTCATCTTATCTTCAAGGGAAAAAAAAAAAGTCAGCACTTAAGCACTTATTTCTGCTGAAAAACCATTCATATAAATAAAAGAGAGACAGAGAGAGACAAAGTGCTCTGTACGGACACTTTAAGCTGACAGAGAAAATGCTCCTACCACAACAAACCCGAGCACACTCTGGGAGGGCAGCACTACTCTTGATTTTCATCTTTTAAAGAAAATGAAGAAGAATGAATAGCTATGCCTCACTTACTCTTGAAGCAAATCAAAAGGAATATTCTGGTATCTATTTTTTATCCTCCTGTTCTTGTAATGAAAACAAAAGACCTAAATATTTGATTACTTCCCCTCTGTGTCAAAAATAATAGTTCATGTCCTTTCTGGTTTGACAGAAAGGAGACTTGTTAGATCTAAGTCCTTTCATCTGAAACACTATCACACAGGTTTGCACTGGTCTAACCTGTCAAAATAAAGTTGAGCCCTGAAAAGCTTTTTCTATTTTTTTTTTCTCCTTTTGAAACTGCACTGCAAGCAATGAGTAGATTGCATTTGCCAATAAATCTATAGGGATCAGTGAACCAAAATAGCTACTCCCTCTCAAACCTATCTATTAAGAGGCTTCCTTCGTTAATGATGTTACCGTTTCATGATTTGCCTTAAACCTCACTCTGTTCCATCCTGTGCCTTTCAGAACACAACAGACCCACCCGAAAGGCTGTGCAAAATGCATTCAGGACATCCATGGTTGTGAATTTGTCGTTCAGCCCTTTCAGCAGCACTCATGGTTTTAACCAGCTGGAATCTCAGACATGCAGGATCTTTCAAAATTACATGGTTCAGGTGAAAACACGTCTCTGTCAGTACAGAAAAAAACCTGAAGTGACCAGAAACTGATATGAACTAATAAAGACATAAAATGATAAGGGAGCATAATTGTAACAAATCTGTTACGTAGGGATAGGAAATTATATTTCAGAAAAATCACACGTAGCACACAATTACACAGACTCGAGGAAGTCATGGGAAGAGTGACCTTACCCCACTGAGGTCATTCAAATTATTCTAATAGCAACTTCCCTCTTGTCAGTATCAGCCATAAATATGGGTGGTTTGACCTGTACAAGGTATGCTTTTTTCCCCGATGTACTGAATAGTACATTGTATTACAACACAGATTCCATTTCCTTCCCACAATTTTCTCTCCAACTGCATTTCTAGTTCAGTTGTAGACCCAAAGGATGGGGTGCACCCAGCTGCACCCCGGTCCTGCCACTGTCCCACTTTGCCCCCTCATTTTTCCATCTACAACGGATTTGGTTTACACAATTCTTGAAAATCAATGCTTAGTATGATACATATATTTATTTATACAACTTTTCCTTCCAGTAATTACTGGTGCAGCAGGACTTTTCTTGCTGATGTTTTAAGTAACCTGAAGAGAAAAAGAGAGAGAGGAGGAGGAGATAAAAAGCAGTGTAAATGACTCCAATCTGTTAGCGGAGCTGTGCCGGTCTGAAGCTGAATAGATCATTTGGAGCGTTCTTCCCAAATGGTTGTGTGACCAAACAAAAAAGGGGAGTAAATCAGGGCATGATTAGTCTCTGTAGCATGAACTAGGTAAGAGAACAAATCAAATTTAACACTAGGAAAGCAATAATGGGAAGCGGCAGTCTCACCAAGGGTTCCCTTGGGATAAACAGTCTGACAGGGCTGAGCCGAGCCGAGCTGAGCTGAGCCAGTTGTCCCACAGGCACCGCCAAAGCCGCTTCTCCGTGCTCAGAACTTTGTAGAAAAAAAATACCAGCTCTAGTCTGTCCCTTGTTAGCATTATGGATCTCTATGTTTAGCAAGGATAAGCAACACAACAATATGTTAGTGTCCAGAAACTTATCAGTCACCCTCTGAGCCACTCCATTAACATTTTCACAACTCCAGGAAGTTAAAAGGAGCCAAACACTCTCAAGGACCTTTGAAATAGTTACTGCTGGATAAAGACCACAATATATATTTTTTTCATACTATTTTGCCTTCCTAACCTCATCATGTAACAGTCTCTAATATTTCCAGGCTCACCCTCTGATTGTCAGCACGTTAAACATCTCCTACCACGCGCTGCCTTCCCACGAGCAGAAGAGTTGTCCCAGGGAGTGTGGAGAAGGGGACGCAGACAGACTGGTGATGTAAGGAAACAAAGAGAAGAACTACAAAAGCTTTCGTTCCGTACGATGAAAGCCAGTATCAGTGTAGATTACATCACTCAAGGAGAAGCCAGCTAATCGCAGATCACTCACAATTCTGAATCCATCCATTTTGCCATCAGAATTAATTTCATATTAATTTTTGACGAGTAACATGGCCCTGCCTGAGGCACTACCACGTACTCAAGATAACCCCAACAGACGTTAGAACCTACAACAGATAACCAACTGCCTGGGTGAAATCAGAACTAACAATGAAACATAGTCACCCAACAACCTCATCTTACACCTGGCAAACCAAATTCACTTGAATGCCCATTGTATGAGCTCTTATTTTCCCACTCCTGTGGGACCAGCAAGCCCCAGTTTCTCTGGCTCAGACCCATAAGGCAGGGTCGTGGTATCAACCCACACGCTCGTGGCTTGCGAGCTCCCAGACTGGTAGGAAGATGGTGGAATAGATGCCACCTCCACCACCTCAGCTGACACAAGTGACGAAGCCCTGAGACAGAGCTTAAGGGGAGGTGCAGCCCCATGCTGGGAGCTATGCCTGCAGCCTTCCACCTCCCCACCCCTTGGGACTGCACTGAATCACTGACTTCTACCAGCCAGGAAAAATGAGATGGGGAGAAATTTATTAGGCTTTATAATCATGCATAACAATCTGCTGTACATCACGACTTAAACTGGAAAATACGCCTGACAGTAGAATTTCACCCTCGTTAGATAAAATGAGGAAAGGTGCTTGTGTGTGATCCTTGCCCCACGCTTCCATTGGGAGAGAGAAAGGAGACAACTGGCAACAGCGTTTATTAATTACACATAATCTCTTTCAATAGACAAGGGGATAGAGATGGGTTTTCTTCTCAACACTTTTCACTGGTGCAATGTAAAGAAACACTTTTATTAATTGGAAGACAATTCTTTGGGCTACATGGCACTTAAACTCATAAACCCTACAGATGAATCGAGAGCTAAGAATGAGGTATTTCCCTTTCCAATACAGATCAAAGGGAACCAATAGTGAATTCTAACATAACTGAAATTACCAGGACAAAAAGCCAGCAGAGAGACACATGTGCCTTGTGTCCAACCTTTCTTCTGCACAAGAGGCTCTGCCATCATTCGACGTGCCCTGACTCGAGTCCACCACCATTTCTATTAAAAATGGATAAACATGGACAAGTGACTTAATATTAGTTCAAAACTATATTTGTTCAGGTAAATTTAGAGAGTGTCCCTTGCTCTCTCCGTGTTCCCTGGTGGCCAAAGCACTTAGGGTGTCAGAAACCCAAATTCTACTTAGAGGACCTTCCTTCCCCATCTGGTGCAAGACACCCTGCTTACAACACACTACCCTCAGGCAAATTCCACATAAACTAAACACAAACATCCTCTGCTTCATTTCCCCACTCTGACAAATTTCTAGTTACTCCTGGAAGCACTTCCCAGTTTCCAAAAAAGCCAGGTCCCTGAGAAGTCTCCTTTCCTGCTCACAGTCCAGCTCAAGAGCCAACTCTCCTTTCAAGAGAGCCCTTAAGGTCACAGATGGGCAGCTCGCTCCCCCACCCATCGCTGACCCCCTGGGAGGGCTCTCTCTGCTTCTCTTCAACATTTTTCAGCCCTTCCGAGAATGATCCAAGATCATGGAATTAAAAATTAGTGCATTTGAGTGTTTATACTTAATCTCCTGTTTTGCAGAGAAGTTTTTTGAGTATTTCAAGCTCACACTTTAAAAGTTTTTCTCCATCAACTAGAAAGTTAAAAGCAGAGCAAGGTGAGGCACTGAGACATGATGCTCTGAGAAAAAAGACAAGACACCTGAGAGCTGACAAAACTCATTTGAACAAGGACATGATGCTGCTACACTGAATGTGTCCAGAAGTGACTGGGTTTCTTTAAGTACTGGGTTTCTTTAAGTACTTACACTGCACTATCACGGGATTTCAGGAACCTAAAGCACTAGAGGTTAGTGCTTTAAAACCTAACCTAAAGCAAAAGGGATGGGTGCAAAGGAATAGCTGCTAATCGTTTGTCAGTGATCTTATTTGCCTTACTTCCACAGTACTCTGATTTTGCCTGCTGGGTAATGCCAGAGTAAGGACGGTCCCTTCAGACTACCCGTATGGGTCAGTCATGGTACTCTGCATACAAATTGGCTGCGCTCATTTGTAATGTTTTCATTCCTCTGTCGCTCTGCTTCTTGATTAATTAGTGCCATTAAAGCACCTACGCAGAGTACACATGACAACTTGCCTTGCATAACAGTGGGAAGAAAGAGCAAGTCCTTCTGAATTCAGGGAAAAGTCTCTGAAGTGTAAATAGATAAAGATAATCAAATTCAGACGAGATTAAAATTAACAGACTATCAACCAAGTGACACTTTTAATAAATGTCCACAACAAGCAGGGACAGAAAGGACTCTGAAAAGACCAAATGTAATCTAATTAAACAAATGAGAACACACGAAAGAAACTATAGTAGATAACTACATGAAGAGACAAATAAAGATTTCAGCAATAATCACTGTTATATTATTCACTACATAAAACGAACCATACTGGTGTTCCTCTCTATTTACATAGCAAGATGTAGGTGGAAATCCTTGGGGTTTTAACTGTAACCTCGTACACTATAGATTCTTGGCACTGGCATAATAAATGAATTTTTGTTCTCTGGGTAGCACACAACATCAGGCCATGTGAGTGCAGAATACACATATGTACTCACAGCGATCTTGTGAGGCAAGGGAATACTATTATTCTGATTTTATGGATAGAGTTTTACAACCTCATTAGTCTTGAGGCAACAAAGCGTTGTTGGTTGGGTTTGGCTTGATCTTACAGAGCGTGAAAAATCACATCCCATAATCTACACAACTAAAAGAGGCAAAGTTTCTGATGTAAATGCAATGAGGTAGACAAGACCCTGCCCATCAGCCGTGCTCCTATTTGAGTCGCTATGCTGGCAGAATACCTCTCTCACTCTTTCTCCACTGGAGATCCAGCCCACCAGGCTGACTGGGGAGGGGGGGTATTTTGTAACAGAGCTAAACCTCCATCTACAAAGCAACGAAGGGACATGCCAAGGGACGTGGATGCCTGTGCTACAGCAGGGAACCAGCCTGCACGAGAGGAGCAGGCACAGCAGAGGAGAGAGGCTGAGCATAGGGCTCCTCTGAGTCAGCTGCAAAAGGGACCTGGACAGAGGTGGAAGCACAGGCAGGCTACAGAAGAAGGAACATGGTCACATTGGCTGGGCATGCAAGGATGGAGGAAGGAAGGAAGACACTCTGCTTTAAACCTGTTTCTTCAGTTACTCTAAAGATAAAAGGGAAGTCTCTTGTTTCCACGTGAACACTTGAACAAACAGTACTATATGTCATCTTAAACTCAACAACCATCCAACAGCACATGCTGAACTTCCCTGGCAAGTCCTGTCCTGCTGCTTTTTAAAGCATTGCTCAGAAGCCTCCATTTCTGGCAAGGTAACTCACCGTCCTCACCCACTACACTGAAATAACAAGGCAAACTCCTATGGCAAAAGAAGGGGTATCAGAATGAGCCAGCTATTTATGCACCCCTCCTATCGTTGGTATGGCTCTGCCTATGCAGGTGAACACATCCTGGCTCCTCAAGGCAAAAAACAAGGCCGAAAAGAAAAGAAACTGAAATGAACCACAACCTTTTAAAAATCACAGCCATGCTGAGACTAAAGCTTCTTCCAATGTAAAAATTTTGCCTTTAAAAGTCCCAGTCCAGAACAACTGCGTTATAACAAGAGGTTATTTCCTCTAGACAATGCCACCAAATGGTTTGCCATTGAATTCTACTGTCACAGCACTGCCTAATGTGGCAGTTTCCTAATTGTCACTGTTTCCTGTATCACTTCGCTAATCAATTCATTTGATTTTACTGCATTTCAATCACTCCAACCAGGAATCATGGAGTGGAAGGTGTTTCTAATGAGATCCTGCAAGGACCCTGAGTAATTGACCCTCAGCTATATAACATTTTTATCAACATGCTGGAAGAAAATACAAAAACATTATTTGATAAAAATGTCAAATGACTGACAAAGATTAGGAGAATGGTAAATAATGAAGTGGAGAAGGTATTGATTCAAAGCAACCTGATAAGATCAACAAAAGCAAACATTATGTGCTCTGCAGTACAGCTACTGAATGAGTCCTAAATCCTAATGAGGATAAACTGAATCCTAGGAACAAAGAACATACAGCACTTTTAAAGGTTGGAGAAGTCTACTTTGGGAAGCCAGGGGCTAAAAAAAAGCAGAAAAACCTAAAAATCACAACCAGGCATTGCCACTGTAGCAAAGGGGCTAATGCATTCCGTGACCATGTTAGCAGAATAAAGCAACACAGGAATAGAAAGATCCTATCACACTGTTAACGTGAATTGGTATAACCACAACAGCAACCTAGCAGTGTTATCCCTGTGATGGGTCTTGCATGAAAAAAGAATGATTAAAGGAATAATAAATACGCATTAAGTGCAAAAAGCAAGGAACTCAATCCAGTTTCTCAGAGTAACGCAGAGGGCAGACGTCGATCGCAGCTTATTAATACCTACACGGGGTACTGAAGTTCAATAATTGAAGCCTCTTTATGAAATAAACAGAGCTATAACACGATCCAGTAGCTGGGAATTAAGCTAGGTGAGTTCTGACTTGAAATGAGAGGCTGGTTGTTAATAGTGAGAGTAATTAACAACTGGAAATGATTCATTGGCAGTTAAGCCGCATCCTTTAACGCTGTGCATCCGTATTTTGCAAGCGGGTGTCTTCCGAGAGATACACCCCAGCTCAGCTGGACTAACTCAGGGTAGCTTCAGGAGGTCAGAAGAGATTATTACCCTGGTCCCTTCTGGCTTTTCAAACCACGGGTCTCTAGATCAATCCCCGTTCCTACACCTCTGGCCTTGAGTGTTTCCTTCAGGTCATTAAGTTTAACATCCACTCTCCTTTCATTTTAGAATATGAAATTTAAAGCTATAACTGCTGCCTTAATTTAACGGTAATTAAACCTGAGCCGGCCACGGTGTTTTCTGTAACGAACTCTCTATTGCACAGGAAGAGATGGACAGGGGCTCCTGGAGCCACCACCTGAGCAGGCTGCTGGGAGGGGACAGTGACAAGAGCACAACTGGCTCTCCCTCAAAGGACAGTCACAGCCTGAAATTAATTAAAAGACTTGTGTCATTAGAAACCATTTTTGGCATGTAGAGCCACAAGAATGGGGTGTCAGCTGAGAAGCAAAGACACGGGGCCAGCGCAAAGACTTCATTGAGTCCTGACATCAAAAGACAATTCTGTCACCGAGATAAGCTTCCCCCAGGCCCCATCCCATGCTAATGCACGACTTGCACTTGTCTACATCCATTTTCCCCATCAGTGACATGATGTGGCCAATGTTCCCCTTCCTGAAAAGAGTTTTTCCCACTCCTCCTCCTCCTGCCCCTTGGCCCCGGGTCTGAGCCCCCTCAAGCCTCACGCAGCACCACAGGCTCATTTTCTTGTGGCCAATTAAACCAGTTCCAACACTCAGCCCACAGAGATTCTGAAAGCAACCCTCGCTGGTACTGCATTTTTAGGCTCTTACCTAAAATAAAGGTGATTTTTAAACGTTTTCTCTGAAGCTTGGTTCATCTGGCCAACAAACTGTACCACGTTGCAAATATTATTTACAGCCAGAGAGTGCAGGATGCGATATATCCTAGCTGAATAATGCACTCTAAGCAAGTACCCATTAGTGATGATGATTACGCACCAGAGCACCTCATTAAGCCTTTGACTCTCTGGTAGCCATCTAATCAAGACAATTGCACACCATTGCCATGCTTCTCAACTACGACAGCACCTGCCATGCCTGAAAAGGGGCAACTTCTCAAACTGCAAAGGCTCCGCTGTCGACAGCAGATTGAAAAATGGGAAAGGCTCCATAGGCTTACGTGGCTCAAAGAGGGAATATTTAAAACCAGGCTCCAATTACTGCAGTCCTGAAAGGCTGATGTCTCCTCTGAAGGAGATGCAGGCACACAAGCTTGTACTCGGGTCTTTAGAGAACCAGAAAGAGAAATGCCTTTAATCTTACCTACATCTTTCCTAAGCCTTACATTAAATTAAACAAACTAAAATAGCACTCTTTGACCTAGACCAGTGGAGATACAAGCTGGAAATCTTTAAACCAAAGACTGAGCTGTTTTGTACCACACACGCACTGGCCCTGCTCTCTTTTCCTCCCACTACCTGAGATACACATTGCAGAATTAGCTTTAAAGTGTTAATCATGTTGTGACCACCAAACAGGTGTTTTGTACTTTTACTCTTGCAAAAGCACTTTCCAATCAATAGCTATCTAATAACTAATCAGCAAAATGCTCCCCCGAAACATAGAACACAAAAAATGGTACGCATACGGTGACCTGGGGAATCACATCTAACAAGTATGCTCTAAAATCCCTTTTAGTTAATGCAGAAGGCAGAAAGGACCTTGCTCATTGTGTATCATCATGTACACAACTAATAAAGGACTCAATAAACTGAGTTAGTTTATAGAGAGCAGAGTATGGGATTTAACTAGGCTGTTTAGCAGAGATAAGACAATCCAGAACCTCATCACTGAAGTACAAGAACCTCAAAGCAATATATAAGTTGTTGCCACCACCACCACGTGCCACTTAAGGCAACAATATACATAAGCAAAATACTTTAAGATAGATAACTTCAGATGTAAAAAAAGATACACTATTGTCTTTGGATTTTGATCTGGACTTAAAATACTACTTGTGTTTTATAGAAGCGTGAGAGTGCTTAAATATAAAAGAAATGCTTCTGCACCAATCTACTTGCAGTGCTGTAAACCTGAAGTGAGGAGGAAGAATGGGCCCCAAACACACCATGCTGCTTGGTTTCATTCCTGTTATTAGTGGAGGCAATTTCTCCACTGCTGCAAAGACACAGCTCTTGGAAACTACCTGTGGCCTGAGTGAAAAGGACTTTGCCGAGTTCCTTGGGTTAATGGAGCTTTCCTTTTACTAAGCTATCAGAAGGGAAGCCAGCAATAAAAAACTTAATGTCTTATCTCAGGCGGAATACTTCAAATCTTCTAAAATGAAATTAATTTTCCTGAGGTACTCATGGGAGTTTACCTGGAGATAAAGTACCAAAATTTTGCATTTATCCCTCAAATGTGCAGAATGCACAAGCCTTTCAGCTGAACAGGTTTTAGTTACAGAAGTGAGAACCTCCTTTAGGCAAGGTTGGGTGGCTTCTCCAGCGAGCCAGCATCTCTCATGCTGATCCTCAAGAGAGATGTGAGGACCATGAAGAATTTCTTTCTTGAGATGATGCTGATGGCACAGCAGGACTATCTCAGAAGTTTCAGTAACAGAATAAAAGTCTCTATGCTCTGAAATAAAATTAGGAGACTATTGTGACTCTGGGTTTCTCAGCAGACCAGGGCCTTGTTGGTTTATTGCACACAATTTAGTGATAGTCATACATTTCACAGCGTGCAAAAGCACCTTTTTTTTGTTTTTAATATCAGCTACAGAAAATCAATAGATTTCACGAGTTCAATTAATCCCTGCAGCTGCTGTGCCAGAGTGAGAAGGAAACAAAGAAATTTTCCATCTCTAAGCTTTGGGACTAAGCTACCCCACTGTTGTCCGTAGAGGAGGATGGTCCTTGAGCACCTTAGACTGTGGTTCTCATTAAAGCAGGTTTTCCTTAGTTTGTGATTTTTAAGGGGACAGGCCTTGTAATTTCTAAAGGTAAGCCAGCACTCTGAGCTAACAGAGTCATGCAGTCATTTATATTCAAATGTGTTGGACAGCCCTTAAAAATAAAGCCACTAGGATTTAAGTCTGGGTAATGGCTCAAGGTCGTTGGAGCAGCCCCCTCTTAGCCTTGCTAAGTTACATGGAGGTTCACTGACTACTTGAAAATCCATTTTTAGATTTTTTTTTTCCCTCAATGTGCTGTCCTTTGTGACAGTAGACACTCAGGTGGAGGCTGCAGAACCCTTGCAGGCAACTTTCCAGGGAATGTCCAAGATTGAAAAGCCGCTGAGCACGCCTGCTCCGGGTACCACCCAGCACATCAGACTCCATGTCTGCACAGACAGCTATCTGTGTTGTCTGATTCCAGTTTAACTCCTTCTGCCTGTACGACTGAAGTCTTCAAGATACCTCTTCTTTATCATATATTTCCTTCACCAAATTCCAACTCAGCTTTGACAGCCAACTGCTCTTCAGAGCCTGGGCACCAGCAGCGCTGACCTGTGCGCACAGGGGACCCTACTGAAACGCGTGACACGCGGCCGACATCTGCTCCAGGAAAAAGGTTAATGTTTTATTTCTCCTCCTAAACAGCCAGTCGGGGTCCTGTAAAGGGGCTATAAAGTTGGTCTTGACTAATCACTTTGTGGTAAAAGCAGTGACCTTAAGTAGATCACTGTCCTTTATGGCTGCCAGATTTCATACCGAGACAGTTATCCCGGTGTAAAAAGATGCCTTTTCTCATCGCAGACAAAGTAAAAGCCTTTGTGCTTCCAACTCTCATGTGGCATTTTTTTGCCAGTGGCAAATCCGAGCTAAATTTGAAATGTTTATCGAGCGATTCACCTTTTGCACTGCCCAGAACAGCTGCCTTGTGACAATGTCACTTCCAAAAAAAAAAAAGCTATTTCTACAGCAGCTTGCAGCACATCGTGACAAGGCGAGTACAGGGGACGTACCGAGGAGCCGCAGCACCCAGAAGGACAGTGCTCAGCACCCGCAGGGCTGGTTTATAGCCTTCACGATGAAGCAGCATCCTTTTGTTAGACTTAAGTGTGGGGTTTTTTTGCAGCAATACATCGTTCCACTCTGCTCCATCTATCTGAAGTCAGGGGGAAAGGCCAACAGTGGGTTCTCTGAACTTTGGCTACCTTCCGAGCTGCTCTTGGCCGCGTGCTGCAGGCGCTCGTGCACCCGCTGACAGAGCACCAGGAGCGTTTTCTCCTGCTGGAGCGAGGATCTGTTTGTATTTTTCAACACGACGATCGTGGCTGCCAAACCCCATAATGAAAAATTGAAAGTCAAATAACCCCTATTAGTCTGTCAAAGGTTGATGGAGCTGGTATTCTACTTCCCCATTGCGAACGACTGCCATTGTTGAGAGCTGACAGGCAAATCTCTGCAGAAATATGGACTCTCTGCGAGAGCTATTTATAGTAACATATGACAATGCAGTGCTATAATGTGCATGCTAAAGCATCGCCCGGGATATGCAAGAGCCCCCTGGTACAATTTCTGGATTGTAAAGCAAAATCCCATTAAGATAAGAACGTTTGAGAGGCCTAAACAGATAAGAGATGGAGAAGTGGGGAGGAATGATTTGGGGTTTGCTATGGCACGGCACCAACAGCCTAAGTTACGTACCACAGCCTTTGAGGGATGAGCAGAGAGCACATTAATCAACAGCACAAGAGCAGAAGATGTCAGGTTTGTGTTTATTTTGCTCTGCTTTTCTTTTTTAGCGCTCTGTTTCTTTGCTTCATTTTGTGACCAGTTAAAAAGCAAAGCAGGTCTGTGCCTGGGTCCCAGAAGCAGAGGGAAGTGCTGTTCATGGTCGATAGGGAAGAACAGCAGGATGGATGGCTGCGGGAGGGAGTCAGAGGTACTCTAGCAGGTACTATTAGCTGGGACCAGGTACCTAGTACACTCAGAGTAAGCAGAAGCAGCTCCAGGCTTCTCAGCAGTGTCAACAAAGCCAGGACAAAGCTCAGAGATGAGGACCCAGTGAATGAGTTCAGCAATTTCTGAAGGACTGGCTGATGCACTGGGAAGAAGCGGTGCTAAGATGCTAAGATAAAAGAGCTGACACGGCTGAGCATACACTGGTATGATTAAGCCTCGTGCAGATGGCCTTCCCCTCCTCCTCGGATGCCAAAATACATTTCAGAGAGGCAGAGTGGAAACCTCAGTGCCACCTGGTCCCCTCCACAGCACACCTTTCTCTGTGGGCAGCCAGTTCTCTGCAAGTCCAAAGAGCAGCTGTTGCTTCTGTTACCAGATGTTTTCTGATGTACGTGGCTTTGAAAAGAGGGGGAAATGAAGGGAAAGGGGAA
The DNA here is from genome assembly GCA_024336885.1 of Actenoides hombroni. NCBI lineage: Eukaryota > Metazoa > Chordata > Aves > Coraciiformes > Alcedinidae > Actenoides > Actenoides hombroni. The sequence continues at coordinate 16,939,988 of WUAM01000143.1, read as the reverse complement.
AAGGGAAATGGGAAAAGGAAAAACAAAACAAGACTGAAGAGGAAGGGGGAAAGAGGGAAAAAGGGAAAAAAGGGAAAAGAAAGGAAAAGGGAAAAAAGGAAAAAGAATGGAAAAATGGTACCAGGGTGGTATTTTTTGTGACAGTGTTTGCTGCCTGCAGTTAGAACTCCAGCAGTACGGATGCCCTCTGCTATGTCACGTCTGCACTAGCCCACAGCCTAAAAAGGCAGAGCAAGTCAGCACTTCTGGCACTCAGGAAAACAGACTTCTGAATTTTCACTTACTCCCCATTTTTAACTCTGAAACACTTCTGTGCTTCCTACTGTCAGGAGCTGGTAAACGGAAGCATTTTGCTTTGATGGCAGAAGGTACCAACACAACGCGGCACGCTTTGCAGATCGCACACTCGGCTACCGAGGAGGCTCTGGGGGATTCTGACCGCTGCCCCTGGTACTGTCCTATAGCCTTAATGCTTCTGAACCCTGCAGTGTCTCACTTCCAACAGGACAAGAGCTCTTTGAAGATGGACTTGGTACACGGTAAGAGTGCAGGCAGCAGCGATGCAGTCGGGTTCCCCCTTCCCCGAATGCAGGCATCAATTTTGCAAAGCTTCTGCAGTTTACATTCGCTTACCTGATAGAAAACTTCTGAGTGTACAGATAACATTCACTTACAGGCACCCTGCAGTTATCTAGCCTGCTAGATAGTATAGAGATAAGATATGAACATACACAGGAAGGAAAGAAGCTAAGACTGATAAAACCGCACAAACACAGACAGCAGGTAAAGACTCACCAACCTCTTTGGCTCTCGTTACCCACTCTTTTAACTAAAAAACCCCACAAAACTCAGAGGAAATCTATAAAATCCTTGGACAGTTACAGCGAGGTCACCAAACTCCATCCAAGCCACCAGTACCTAGTCCACACCAGCTCCCTGTTGCTCCTGTCTCACCAGCTACATTTTCTTTTCTTGCCCAATTTTCTGGTTATCAAAAGAATAGTGTTTATAGGAGGCAATCTGCATTGCACGTGGGTTTACATTAATGGCATAAGGGCCTTCATCATAGCCAGGCACTTGGTTAAGAAAATGGAAGGTGAATATTCATGTCTCTTAAACCACATACAAGTCTTAAAGAAGCCTCTTTTGAGAGGAAGGAAGAAAGAAAGAAAACTGCATTTAAATTGATGATTGTCAGCTATATTTGCTCTGCAAAACACCTTGTCTCTTGTAATAAACTTTTTTGGTATAAAAATGGGGTTTTCAAATAGGGTTTTTGCTTGGTGCTGGCCCCCCTCTAGTCACACAGGGTCTCATCACTGATTTCAAGGGAAGAAGGGATGGCCAGCAAAAGCTACTTTAAAGCACACTCATTAAATATTTTCTACTGATGTTTTGCTCTTGTCCTCACAAAATATCGGAGCTGCTCCAAACAGGAGCCTCTCACAGATGCTGCCATGTTGATACCAAACCCTCCTGGTACAATAAATATGGAGAAATGATTTAAACAATCAAAAGATTTGCTGTCACAATGCTAAAATGCTTCAGCTTGAGACAATGAAAGATAATTTTGCATCATAAAACAAGAGTGTGCACTTATGTGCTATGAATACCCAGAAGGAGGGTTAATGCTTAAGTGTGATCTGAAGCATTAAAATACATCTGAACAAAACAGCAACGGGAAGATATTTTACAGCAGCAAAACACAACAAAATCACAATTATTTGCCAAGACTTCCTATTCGGAAAGTTTTCAGGCTTTTCCACAATCCCTTCACAATTCTTTAACTGAAATATTTCTGATGACCCTCTCCAGGTGCTCAGTAAGGCTTGCTGCTTAAAAACCTGATGCAAACTTCTCCCCATTGTTTTCTTTACTTCTCTGTTTGTTTCCTCATAATGAATATTACATAAAAGTAAAATTTCAGAATTATCCTCTATTAACTAGAAGTTACCAGCTGATCTCCAAAGGCTTTGTATCAGAGCCTTACGCTTGGCTGCGACTGTGGCAGGGCTCCAGGAAACCTCTACTCTGTAAAACTCTCCTTCCCATCCGCAGTTCCCCAGAAATGACCCTTGTTTTAGTGAACTTTCTGCATCATCTTACCTTCCTGTATAGCTGCTTCGTGACCCTCCCCTCTGGACTATCAAGCTGGTTACAAGTTCAGGAATTACCTTACATCTATTTTATTTAAAACAAAAAGAAAAAAAAAAATAGTAGAAAAATACTTTGTGCATCAGATCTGCACTGTCCAATCTATTTGACAACTAACTGGCTCCAACATTTAAAGGAAACAACTTATATATGATTTAAAATGATTAAAATCTTACATGGTATGATTTGAGGGATAATTAGCCTTAAAGCAAGGATTTCAGTTCTAATCCTGGATGCATAATTAGCTGATTCAGACTTGTATTTATGTGGACAATAGTGCTCCACTAGGCAGAGACACTAAAATAATGACAAGTGAATGAAAGACCCTGCGTTACCAACACGAGGAGATGACAGGTGATGCCTGTGTTGTTACATAGAGGATGGGTTTGTTATTATTTGGGCCTCCAAAACCCTTTATGAAGCCTTTACACTGCTGACTGATTCAGAAGGTGGAATTATGCTTGATTATGGGTACTCAAAATATTTTGTTCCACCCTGCAGTGCATTTCTCAGGAGAAAGGAAAGAAAGGGTGGGAAGGTGGGAGCTGACCGTGCTGTGAGACACCATTCTCTACAGCTACGGCAAAGGCAGGTGATTAAAAAACAACCCCAAATTAGTAATAATCACCTATTAGACAATGTTGGCTGGCTGCACGTAGTCTTCCTACTCTGTAACCATGTCAGACTCGCACACTCAAGTGTGGTCCATGGCATCCCTGGGGCCACGGGAAAGATCCCCTTCTCCATCATGAATCCTGCCATCACCACCCTTGTGTCCTCCTGGTCATCCCAAGTGGTGTGTTCTCCTTGTACTCTGTGGAGTAGCCTCGAGGCAGCTCTCCCAACCACTAACCTCTCAGGAAAGTGCAGTTGTGATGTACAGACATCAGACGTTGCTCCAAAGGAGCATGTCAAAAAATGTCTACACTCGGTTCTAAAACTGTTTCTCGAGGCCTTCAGAAAGTATGAGTACAGAAGACTTTGGGTTGATTCGGGTGCTAGCCTGTCATAAGGAAGAGAGCACATTTACAAGTCTCTTTGTGGAATAAGAATTACTGATTTAGTTTCTTAAGTACATTAAATAGGAGAGTTTTGACTTTAAATCAATAGAAAAGCTCAGAAAGTTAAATACATAACACAACAGATTACGTAGAAAATGATCCTTGAGAAGTTTTGCACTTCTGCAATACTGGAAGAATTTATCTTCTCCAAGTCTGGAGCTCATTAAATGTCAATATTTGGGGCCATTACTCCAGTTTTTATTGTGGTACCAAGCCCATGCATTTGAGATGGGTGGATGTGAATAGCTGCCCGGGGTGGGGTAGCAATAAAAAAATATACAGTAAGGCAGTGGATCTTCAGTAAGGAGGAAAGTTGTTCTTTACACAAATCTCAGGAGATTAAGCAATGGAAAAGTGTGTCAGACAGCAGGATTTCACGGTCCAGAAATTCAAAAATAAGATAAAACTCCAAAATCGAATTACCACTCCTGCCAATAAGCTATTACTGTGCAGTTATTAAATACACACAGACATTCACATAACCACGCTGCACTGTAAATCACACTTGCAGACAGTTCATTTAATGAACAGTGTTTGAGTCGACAATCTGGTTTAGATTGTATTAAATATATAACTCCACTTGCTCCTAAGTCCATTCATACTTAAACTTTGTTGCTATCCTCGCTTAAAAAAAAAAAAAAAAAAAAGGGTGAAAAAAAAGGGAGGAGAGGAAGAAATCATTGCCAAGTGGCAATTTTCAGTTTTAAAAAGCAGGAAGTGGGAACCAAAGCTTAATTTAATATTTTACCTTTAAAGAATTAATGCTGGAAAGCTGGATGATAGCCCAGAAGAAAATACGTAGGGTTTCGCCTGAAGTTTTTAGTAATTAAAATATTACACCATTGATTTAATTTACTTGTGTTACAGTAAATGTTTTTGCCTCGAAATGCTCTTTGAGGATGTAAACATTACCTATAGCCTCCTGCTAGCTGCTCCTACGCTACAGCAGCTCCCAGTGCCCTGTAGTAAGCAGCTAGCTGGGTCCTACCTTCAACGCTGAGCATCCCGCTGGTCCTAAACACAAACCCAGCACCTCCCTGGGGTGTGTTTCCCTCCCCACTTGGCAGTCCAAGGCTTGAGACTGCCCCTCACCATGTGCTCAGCAGCAATCGCCGACGATGCCTGACCCAGATACGCTGCAATCCCGACTCCCTGTTCTAAAGGGGAGCTTAGCTGCCTTCTCCCAGGGGCAACTTGTCTCCGTGCCCAGCCCTGGGTGGCTGCAGGTCAGCGCAGCCCTCGCCGCAACACGAGGAGGATGCAAGAAAACTGACCTGCCCAGTAACTGAGCTGGGCTATGTTTGAACTGTGGTGGAGGTGACACCCAATGGAAACGGGGACAACGGGAATACTGGAGCTGCAATGTGTATTTTATTAATAGAGGGGATTTAAAGGGAATATACAATCTCATGCCGCAGGCGTTTAGCCAGACTCCATTAGGATTCAGGTGCAGTCTCTGCTGGAGAAAAGGATGATGCCTTATCAGGGATCTGCTGCCTGGGGGCTTTCCTGCATTCTCCTCGGAAGCATCTGGAGGCCCTGTGACCCTCATCGGCAAGGGCAATTCTGAAATCCCGGCATGACAGCGCAGCCAGGCTGCCCTGAGCCAGAAGGGTGAGGGCACAGCCCCTGCTCCTGCTAGGGATGGAAGGTTGTGAGCCCCTGTGCGTACAAAGCAGGTGTGTGGACAGTCCCTATCCAGTCCCAGAAGCTATCAAGAACACCGCTTCTGGGCCTGAGAAATCAAGTTAAAGAGCATCTGGGAATGCTCAGCCAGATGGATCACCTGAATGGCCAAACACTCTAATACATCTTTTGGAGAAAAGATATTGGCTTGTGCAATGAAACAGATAATTGACTATTCCATGGAAACCGTTAGGGCTTTACCCCTGGGATCGGCAGGAACCCATCTCTCTTGCTACAGAGGTAAGCCTGCAAGTCTTTGGGCTTGATTTCATTCTCCCTTCTTTCCAGGGGGAAGGTTCGGCACAGAAGCCAAGTCCGGACTCCGCGCATCAATCCACCCGCCGACGTGCCGCGATAATCCGCAACCGAGTGCGCGTGCAGCAGCCTCATCTATCAATGCAAATAGTGTGAGCTTCTCAAACAGCCCAGGATGCAGGATAACCTGGCCTTAGCCCGGCTGAGTCAGATTGAAAGGAGCTCTTCAAACCCCCACCGTCAACCGCAGCAAACCCTCCCTGGTCCCATCGATACCGTGGAGCTGGTGTTTCCTCTCCACTCTGCTGTTACACCGATGAAATAACTCATTTTTTCCCGGGCTGTGGTAGAGCTGGATGAGAGGACAATGCCATCCTCACTCTTCTCTACCTCTTTCCTCTTCCAAACGTGACATCAGCTCCACAATTTATGAAATTGAGAATTATTTTTTTCCCCATAAATAGCAAAAATGAATGAAATCCACTTTATGGAGCTGTAATTCCAGGGCAGAGTTGCACCAAACACACCGGCACCTTAGGGCTTTACTTTTGTGGCTTCTCAGGACATGAGCTCCTTGATGGAATTATGGTTCTGTCATTCAAGTTGCTTGTTATTTGTTCTGTATGTAAATAAAGGGAACGCTTTTAAAGGGCTGCACTAATGTATTCAAATATTTGTAGATAATCCGCTGTAAATCTCAAGACTAGAGGATTTTGCATAAATGCTTGAATCTGTAAGAGCTAGGAGGGAATTCCAACTCCCTGACCGAGTAAATTACACAAAAAATAGCAGGATGATTAGCCCAAGCACATTAATATTCCCAATAAGTTGTGTCTGTCAGCACATAGACTGAATTCAAGGATTGCATCCTTCTTAGCATTTAGTATTTTGTATGGCAGGCCCACCACAATCAGGGTATAATAATAACAGCAATACACATCATTTCATTTTCATACAGCACTCCAAAGCATAAGGGATTGGGCTGATTATTGTATTTACTTATAGTAAATCAGCCGAGAATTTTTACTGTCCAAATATTTCTGCTCTCTACATTCTAGTAAGTTAGAGGGAGGTTCTGACAGCCCTGAGTCATTTGGATCTTCCACAAATTGCTTGTACATTTGTCTACCAGGAAGGGAACCATCTCCATCAGTAAAGGTGTTAATAATATATACACATATTAACTGAACTTATTTTCATTTCTTGCCCTGGAGTCATCATTAGTGAAGATTAAACATGCATAAATCAGTCTCTCTTAAATTAGTGAACATCATCAAATGTCACCTTGTTGAAATGAAAAGATCTTTATTTATTTATTTTTCAGAAATTGGATGATGGTTGAAAGACAGATAAAATTATTCCACCATTTTTTTAGCCAGGCCACTGGGCTGCATCTAGTCACTGGTCCTGTAAGTCTCTCATTATTTCTAAACCAGGGAAAATCAAGGTCAGGTCTGGAATTACTGACTTTTGCCCTCATGCCTTATACACCTTAATTTTACTACACAAATCGAAATCTATGTGGGGAGGACCAAATTGTATCTTCAGCTACATACACACTCTGCTATGCCAATCACTGGAAGTTGCACAGGTACAACAGAGAGAGGAGATTAGCTGTCAATATTGCAAATAAAAACCAAGCAAGAGCGGATGGTTTAACAACAGGGGATTGTATTTCAGCACTGCCAGTTCCTGCTATTGTATCATGAGTCTCTTGGAGTTTATTTTAAAGTCCTGCTCCTGAAATAAGGTGATTACACAAGAATCTCGCTGTCATTAACCAGGAGTAATTTCCCAGCCTTTCAGTTGCAAAGAAAAGCTTAAAGATGTTAGCTAAGTACACCTTCCAGGCTCAGAAATGAAAACGTTTAGCATTTATTAATCTCAGTGATTTTTGAGGGCCTGCTCACATAATTAAATGTTTGGGGTTGGCCACACTTGAGGTAGCAAACGTAGCAGAGACGTCCCAAATACCAGGAGGCTCTTTGTCCTTTCAAGGAGGGGAATGCTGATGCTGTTTATTCATAGCTGCTAAGTTTAGCACAGCTCCAGGCACGAAGTATTAAAAACATACTTATGTTGATTTGCATTTCTGCTAATTATTTGCACAGAGCTGTCATCTCCAACGCTGCCAGACAGAATTAACTCCCCTAAAGGGTGTAGGACAGACAGGCATCTGAGACCAGGCAAGCAAAATTGTTCTGTGCACCCTTCCTTGGGAAAAAAATAAAAGGGGAATTCAACATTATTCCAGGTTACAGTTGCCTGAATGAGTTATGCAGACATTGGGGTTATCTAGCAACAGAAGCACGCGCAACCGTTCCCTGCATTGCATCTGCAGCATCTTGCTTCGTATCTTCTTGCTGATCCAGCTTTTTTTCTACAAACAGCTAATTAATTGGGGTTAGGTTCTGAAAGCCCTTTAGTCGCCTGACAGCTCAGGCTTCAGCACAAGGTAGGCACAAAAATGCTTCTGAGAGATCCGTGTTTAAGGGAACAGGAAAGACATTTCCCCTTCTGCAGCCACCTGGGAACCCTCCAACTCCCACTTTTCTCAGTTGAGGACCTAAGGGCCATCAGCACCCTTCCCCTGGCACCCACCTTTCCCTTTTAGATCTTGCCAACCTTGGCTGGTCTCTTCATTGGAGCCGCCTGGACCCACAAAAAACCAACCAGTGGCACTAACAGAGTTGCCCTGCTCCCTACTAGCAGCTGGATGGTGGCAGAGCAAGCCCAAGAAGACCTAGAGCAGTTTTGGCTAAGGTGGCCCTGGTTCTACAAGCATCTGAGCCTGGACCTGCCGTTGTCTCGACACTGTAATTTGGGGCTGTCCATGTACAGGAGTTAGGCTTTAAAATTCTCAGTTCCCTCCTTTTACAATGATGATAAAATCCAGCCCGTTAAGTGCTGTGCTGTCACGGGGCATTAATCTTTACACCCTCCACGCTTTGCAAGTGTTGATGCAGAATGACAGGAATACTGCAAAAATCACCGAGAGCAAAACCAAACCACTATCTTTAAAAGAGTGCTTTAAAAGTTAATTTTAAATGTTTTTATAAAGTTTGAGAGAAGTACCCCAGGATAGACTACTGAATCACCTCAAAATCGGAGCTAAAAGCAGGTTTGGTTTTGATGAGATCAACCCTCTTTCCCAGTTGGCACCGCTGAAAAACATTTGCTGTAGGACCTAGGAAATACTGTTCCCATTAACAGCTTGACAGTATCCTGTGAACATGTGCACACAAGCAGATTTTTTGTGTGTACTATTACCCTTGAACGTCAGTTCGGAGAACACGCCGCCTACATACCGAGTCTTGGATAAATAAACACAGGGGTATAATACAGAATATAAATAACGAGAGGAGTTTAATTCATAGTGCTTCCCATTCCACACTGGGATCTCAGGGCTGTGGTAAGGCAGCCTTCTCTTAGTCTCACCTACCACAGCTCTTCTATCCATAGAAACGATTAAAAATTAACAAGGCAAGGAAGACAGATTGACTTTATCGGGTACTGCTAGATCAGATTAACATTCCACTGGCCCATGGGAGTTTGAAGTTCAGGTTTTTGCATCACTGAAAGTTTAATTTTTCATCTTTCTTTAATGGTAAAGGTCTAGATAAGTACCTGACATAAGTCCTGCCCCAACATGAAAGAGCCTCAGACCGTAACATTCAAAAGCACTGACGATGGGTATCTGCTGTTTACTTCTCCCAAAGGTGCAAGGTCTCTTGCCTGCTGAACTTGAGGTACTCCTGGAATTAATCACACCTCCATTGCTCTTGTTCTACCAAATGCATCACCCTGCTCCAAAGGATAAATGCAGTGGGGAGAGAAAGGGCAGGAGGCCTCAGCAGACTGCAGCAACTCTTCTGTTCCTACCTGAAGGCCAACACCAGCTCTAAGTACCAGCTCTCGAAGCACCTGTACCTTACCCCAGCTCAAAGCTTTAGTGCACCAATGACCATAAAGCCAGGAAGTATTTGTGATCTACACACACTTACCAACACTGTTCTGTTTGACACCTCACTTCAGAAAGGCCATCCCAGCCACCAAAGACACATGCTCTTAAAAACTTGGGATGTTCCACATTTCTGCCACCGTTTTACTGCCTGCTTTTACTGTACATATTAAACTTGTTAGCAGAATTACTTTGCTTAATGTCAGTAAATACTTAAACATTTTACACATGACAAATCCTTTGCCACTGGCCTTTTTAGATGTTCACATTTTATCTCACGCAACAGAGCTTAGGTTAAACTTTCACATCAGCTCCTACCAAGGTTTCAGAAGAAATGAGGGACGCTGTCTTGCGCTCAGCCTCACTATCTTCAAAACCAAACCGATTGCTCTTGGATGGAGATGGAGGACATTTGGTACCTTCACATATGGAGAGCATATTCTACATGCTGGACGTGCCTGTGAGGTATTTCAGCTGGATCTGCTGTCACTCACATCTGATAATTTCAATAATCGGTTAAGTGAACTGTAAACTGAATTAAGCCAAGCCAGTGTCATAAACCTAAAGTGCATTTCCAGAGGTTCTCCCATATGAAAAGGAAGTTGGCTTAGAAGGCTTTACCATCTTGACTCTAAGATCCTTAATTGCAAACAAACCAAAAGCCTATGTGGTTGTACCCACAGAACAGATCCCTAGAGTGGATTAAAAATAAATACTTGTGAGAAAAGAAAGTGATGACACAGATGGATTTTCCTTCATAGAAACCTGCCATAAATGAAGGGCTTATGATCATGAAAACAGGAGATAGGAGAATAAACAAGAGATAACTGGGCAGATGCTACCCTGGTGGTGTGTCCTTTGCCTGCCCTGGGTCTGACAGGTTGGCCCTGAAAGAGCAGGAGACCTTGGTTGTCCCGCAGCCTGCCAGCAGCTCTCACAAGCTGTGGTGGCACAGATGAGGCTGGTTAACCCACCTCACACTGGGATGAGTGAGTCTGGTGGCCTAAGCAGCTGCTATCTGCAGGGCTTGGGATGTACCCCAACATTTTCTCCCATCTCCCGGAGCTACTGGCTGAATCACTCCAGTATCAACCAAAAGAATGATCTCGCAGTCGAGTGACCCAAAGCAGCGGCGAATTTGTAAGCTTGTCCTTGGGGATGCTCTCCACAGCCATGTAAATGCAACGACTGTAGTGATTTCAGCCAAAGGATGGTCTTTTCATACACCTCTAACATCACTGAGCACTGTGCTTTACCAATAAAGGGCTAATGAACCAAAACAGTTGTTCATATGTTTTCTTACTCCTTCTCTGAAATGTCACAATAAATCTATATTGCTGGGTAACAGCAAGCAGATGGATATCGGAGCTTGTAATTTGGCATAGGTATTCTCAATCAAGTCAAAGATTAATTCCATCCAATGATAACCAGCTTTGTCATTTCCTAGGAGCCCATTATCATTTTCTAAAAGGTTTTTTCTCAGGACAAGGGTAAAACCAGCTTGCTTTGTCCTACTGCTTCATCCAGTAGGGCGAGAACGAGGGATAGATTTCTAGAGACAAGGTGGAGATAACCACAAAAAATGATGTCTTCAAATAAGCATATAAACAATAGCAAAAAATCTCCTAGAAACACCCTTTGATGGAGTACTTGGCTTCATGGAAGGTATCTCCTGTTGGTTTATGAGCAGCCCAGGAAATACTTTTTGCCAGCTTTGTTAGGATTGTTATTTCCTCAATGGGACTAGAAAATTAAAAATAAATAATAAATATCTAAACCAAAGAAAAATCTCTTTCTTGAAATACAGGAATGCAACAGCAAAAGGAATGCATTCTTTTTCTGAAACCATCAAACTACACAACAGAATAGAAAAACAACATGGATTCTACTAGCTGGGCAAAATGAAATGGGAATCCAGTGCCATTCATAATGACATGGAAAGGCCTAAAATTGATTAGTGAATGCAAACCCTGGTGAATAAGGTGAGCTTCAGTCCTGACTCCAGATGCCACCTTGTTCCCAGTCCTGCACGAGGTGAGCAGCATGTCTGGGAAGAAAATTTACATTTCCTCATTCTTCTTCCTCTTATTTTAGGATTTCATTAAATACTCCTAAAAACACCCCCTTAAGGTATTTGCTACCCTTGAATTTTGTTTGCTAATGAGATCCTAATTGTGGCATAGCAAGTTCATCAACAGCTGTACTTTTATAAAACAAAGAGGTACTGCAGCTAATTATTTGTTAAACCCATTATCAGAACTCTGCTACTATCAACTTTGATAGCTATTGAATTTTCCAGCTGACATCCTGGTGCAGGACACTTGGTAGGGGCTCTAGCAGAGGTCTGCTGCTGGAGCTCACTGGGGCAGCTGCAGGTGTGAAAGGTGGGTACGTACAAACGGGTCACATCGAACTGCCAGGAGCAGGACAACGTGGACACTTCTTCCTCCTGCTGTAGAAATGATAATTGCTGGCAGAGGAAGAACCTACATTGCTGGTCCCAGCAAGGGTCAGCAGCATTTGTCCAAACTTACTATACAAAGATACCCGAATTTAATGTGTTTTAGTGTCACAGCTGTTTTCTTTTCTAGTAGAAAAGGCAGTTTTGAATCAAATTTACCAATAAATACCTTTCAAGGAGAACAAATTCAGAGATATCTCCAGAAAAGCAGAAGACTTAAGCTAAGCCTGCCAATATTAATTGGGGTTGGGGCTGCTTTTGAAACATTGAAGTGATAAAAGAGCAGTGATGTGAGGGGCTTTAAAAATCCTTGCTTCTCTTGCAACCCTTAGCACCTCCAATGGGGCACCTCAGGGCATCCCTAGACACTCACTGAAGTCCAGGGAAATCTCTCCACTGACCCTTGTGGGTGTCGGGAAGGATCAGTACAGGTAATCGACAAGTTTTCACTCTCTGCACACTAAGAAACAATATATTAGTCGAAAATTCATAGCTCAGTTAGTTATTGATTAACAGAAATGCTACAGTGCTCTTACGATTTCAAATAGTGCCTGATTAATGGAAGAGGCAATGAAATTTAAACAACGACCTCATTGTGTTGGAAGCATCACCGAGCAGAGCACAGGCAGCAGGGCATGGGCAGGTAGGTGACTACAGCATTGACTATGGTGTCTTACATCTTGCCCTGGAAACGTGGATTAGTCAAGCCTAGCTAAATAGGGAACCTGAACTGGAAAATACGCTTCTGTATTAACCCTGGGGTTAAGACACAATTTTCTGCTGGGGCAGAATCCTGAAGTATCTCTTTAATCTGTTGGGCAAATGTTTCATAACCTTTTCTGCCTCACTGTTGGTACAGGAGCTCAGGTATCTGGTGTGAGCCATCCCAAAACCCACAGTTACACTGTAGTTGCTCCCAGCCACCCCCACCTTTTCTTCTACTCTCTGCTCTAGGGCATCGCTATTAAGGAACAACAAATAACCAGTAAGACCAGGTCTCCACCAGAGAAATTACATGTTCCAGCCTGAACACATGAGAGCTGAGAAAGATTTCAGTATGGTTCTGTGTCACCCACGCCAGCTTTGCCAACCTGAGCCGCGCATCAGCCATCCTCTTCTAAACCAGTGCAGCACAAAGGCCTCCGACAGCAAGCCCTGCAAGTCTCCCCACAGCCCCTGGGAACACAGACATCTGGGAAGGGTCAGAAACCAGCACTAAAGCTGCAGAAACAAAACTCCTGAAGCCGTTGGAGCGCTTGCCCGGCCATGGCATCCCTCAAAACAGCACAGATTGAATCAGCAGGTTTCTTCCAAAGAGAAGGCAACCAGGGCACCTTCCAATGCTGGCATCTTGATGCTCCATAGAATAGAGAAACAACTAAAATTATCTCTTTGGAAAAAGGGAGAATTGGATTTCCAAAATTGCTAGTGATGTTTTGCACTAGAAAACTCTGGAAGGAAGGACTGTGTTTCCAGTTCCACCACTGACTTGCTTTGGGTGTGAACACAGTCTCTGCTCGCTGACCGCCACGGAACACAAATCTGCCCTGCAGTGAGTATGAAGAGGTTGAAAAAAATTTGGGAATCTCCAAGGTAAAACTATTACACTACGAAATCACATCGCTATGCAATACTCATTCTTCTGACTACTCAGGCTGAATGCAAATGCAGGCTACAATTATCTTGTATTATAAGTAAACACCAATAAAACCCCCCCAAAACCAACACACCAACCTCTACTACACACAGAATCAAACCAGGTTTTATGGACTTGAAGGCAGTACTCCACCATGCATATCAAAACCAGTAGGCATTTACACTTGAAAAAATCATAACCCTACACTATGTGATAGGTGGTGATACTGAATTAGTAATTCTAGCAAATCAGAAGGAAGCTAATGTAATCCTCAATTTGCTTTACATCTTCAAAGTCACCTACGGCATTTTACAAGGTAGGTAATATTATCACAGCTGGACACCTAGGTAATCTTTTGAGCTCTTTTTCCTGTTCAAAATAAATGTTACAGATCTACGGCGATACTGCTAAAAGAGCTGTTAATTTACTTCAAAAGATGAAAGAAAACAGGTGAATTAACAGAGCCTTGAACTCCATCAAACTGAACAGAAATGCCAGCAGGCCACGAGACAAATGCAAGATCCAAGGCTGCAGACGGCATACCAATGATAACCTCCTGCCACACCTCCCCGTTTCAGGGGAGGTTTGGATTCAACTTTCTCCATCCTGGCTTTTCCTTTGTCCTTTGATCCAAAGCTGGGCGAGTTACGGAAGATGGCAGATGCTCCACAAGAGCAAACTCACTATTTCAAAACGTTTGGTTGACTCTTTGAGGCCGAAACTGAAAGGGGAGTTAACAAGGACCCCAACACTGAGCTATATTCCTCCTTTCAGTCTGTTTTTCACACTCTGGAAACCACTCAAAAAGATTAATGGACGCAAAACACTGAGACTAGGAAAGATTCTGCTTTAATTAGCATCCACTTCAAAACAGGAATTTTAGCCCTTCTTCTTTGGGGCACAACTCCTCTTGGGTTTAACCAGTATCTCATCTCCTGGAGAAAGCATGGATCTGTCTATCAATTAAGTTGCATTTAAAAGCCCAAGAGAGATGTACAGATCTTGTATTTGTCATCAGCTAGACTTCTTACTCAACAGATCCTGCAAATGCGAAGTGCCTGAGCAGCACCCACTGTAGCTGTTCACAGCTCCATGATGCTGCAGCAGGATCACATGCAGGGGAACCTCCCACCACTTGCATCATCTCAAGCTCCCCATGACTTTCTTATGAGCACCAGGTAAAGCATAACTCATTTACTCCATAGAAAAATAGGATTAAAATAAATCTCGAGGGATGTGGTGATGTTATTTCCCCCTATGTTGCCTTCCAGCACCGTTCAGGACATCTCAAAGACAACGGGCACAAAACTTGCTGTGCAGAGTTCATCACTTGAGAAGTGATCATACTCATCGCTTCTCACCAACAGTGCAAGGAGCAAGCCCTAACGTCGCTGTGTAAGGATGCAGGAGAGGAAATCCCTTGCAAGTTCGTGGTATTTATCTATTGAGCTTTTTACTGGACAACAGAGCAGAGCTCAGAGGAAGGAATGAAGACAAGGGAAGATAATTGAAAGTACCAGTGCATTAGTTATGTTGCATATATCTAATGTAATTAGTATTAATAAGCTGTCAGTCAGTAAGATGTAGTTGTTAAAAGGCAGTTTCAATAGGGGAAAATGATAATTGAACTCCTCCATGTATTTGTCTGTACTTACTTATTCTGCTGGGTTTTTCAGTTCATTGCCACGGATGCACATTTAGCAACGGTGAAACTGAAGAAGCAGGCCGAGGGGTTTGTCTATTAACTAGAAACAACTAAACACAGACCCTCTTGCTCTGAGCAGTGCCAATCACGGAAAGATCGCTCAGGGAAGTCAGTGGTTCTGTTGTACACTCAGTTCTCACTGAACTGCAAGGTTCTCAAGCAATAATTTTAAATGAACTCTGGTTTACTGTATCTATACTCATTCCTGTGGTACCTGGCATGGTACTGCTACTACTGGATTCTCTACTAGAGAGTAAAGACAGCCCAGATGCTCTGCATGGTCCCAGCTTGTGGTTTAACACTTCAGTTCCTATAGCTGGCCAAACCACATGCAGTGAACAATGTATTCAATAATTTCTCCTTTTTCTCTTTTTTTCATTTTTCAATTGTCTGCAAGCAGCTTACAGGGCTCCCCAAAGGAGGATCTGGGTGGGGTTTGTACTTCTGACTGTAAATCGGCCACATCTCGCTTGAGTCCTCTGCTTCTCAAAGCAACCCTTGTGACAAAAATTGGGTATTTGAGGCTCCAGCTCTCAGATGGCCAAGCTTCACGTTACATTAGCTGTGGTTGCTCTCAAATATCCGCAGAACATCATCTATGTTGCGAGCATCTCCTAAGTCACAGAGCTACATACAAACACCACATCCCTATTTTAGAGTGGAAAAGCAACAACAGAGACAAACATGACTTTGGCTGCATGAAAGAGGTCTTGACTAATGAAGGGATCCTGATTTTTATACCAAATGTCAATAAATCTTTCCTCCTCACCTTGACAAGGAGCCCAGCCCACGTGCAGCACCTGCCACGTGGTCCCTGAGGTGCCCCTTGGGTACAAGTCCTCCGCCTCCCACTGCTCCTCCCATACAAAGAGAGTACCAGCAGTCATTGTTAACACCAGGAATTTTTCTTCATATAAGGAAAAAACACTGCTTTTTTAGTAATTTAAATCACCCGCTAAATTTCAGGAGCCTGTAATTCCTAAAACCATGGCTAGTTTTCCACAGAGGCTGGAAAATGCTAAAAGCCCCACTCTGACTGCTGCAACCAATGTTTAAATTCTCAGTTTGCAAAATCCAGGATGAAGTAACTGGAGGTCTGGTTGGGCTGCAATAGTTCCCATCACCTCATAAACATTTCTGAACTGGTACCATTTCAGGCAAGGGATACATGAATTTTTTCTGACTGGGGCTGCTAAAGGCAAAAATAGACATTAGGAAGAAAAATGGGCACTGTGAGAGTACCAGAGCCCCTGCTCCTGTGTCTGACACCCTGCCCTGTGCAGGGTCACAGGGAAGCCAAGGTGGGGCTGCAGAGATGCCAGACCTCTGGCTTGGCTCTATCAGGGCTCTCCAATGGCTTGATGTGACTAATTCGCTTTATTACGGTTGGAGCTTTGTTTGGATAACACGGATTGTTTTCTAAATGTAATTAATTGTCATCATTTGTTACAGTCACTGCCAACGAGGTCTCAAGTTGCATCTGGCAGAATGTGAGGATGCAGAGAAGCTCACGCTCCAGCAGCACCGTCCTGGGAACCATCTTAGACCCCCACCAGGCAGAAAGTCACAGGGTGGGAATGTGCTCCTGGAGTTATCTAGGACCTCCTTTGGTGTTTCCTTTCTTTCCTCCTCCTCCTCCTGCCAAGCCCCAGAGTAAAAATATGTAATTCTGGTGGTTTTAAGGACATGGAATGCTGAAGAAGGCCTGTCATCTTTTCAGGATGAAATGTTTGCAACGAGCTTTGGACGAGGGACAGTTTGTGGTCATTAAATAGCTTGTCTCATAATTGCAAATAAGGACACAGTTGAGGCACAACTTCTCTGTACAGAGAACTTGTTTCTGAACTTCATAACAAAAGGCAGGATTCATTTTTATAGAATACCAGGTTGGATGGGACCTCAAGGGTCATCTGGTCCAACCTTTCTTGGGAAAAGCAGAGTCTAGATCAGATGGCCCAGCATCCTCTCCAGACGAATCTTAGAAGTGTCCTTTTCAAGACATGTGGCTGCTCCTCAGCCCTGGGGAGACCACTTGCACACCCTCTTACAGAGCAAGAGACACATGGACAACTGCTGGGGCTCTTTTTCTCGAGGCATTGTTGACAGAGGAGCTGGCCCCACCACTGGAGACAGGATTTCAACCCATTTTCTGAGTTGTTTATTCGTACAGGGACAAAAATGATTTTCTTCCAACCAGGTTTTCTTGTGTCAGTCATTCAACATGTTCCTACAGGGTTTTTTTCCTCCCTTTCTTATTACCTTTTCTGATAGTAAAGACGTTGCAGATGGGCATCAAACTGTGCAAAATGTAAATTATGATTGGGTAGAGTCAGAACATAAAAAAAAAAATAAGTTATTTGGATGCATTTTTTTTTCCTAAGGACCACAGCACATATGGCACGCTAAAAAAATGTCTCGTGTTCATTAAGGCTAAATGAGACAGGTTAGAAAAGCATGGGCACCAAATGGAAAACTCGGGGAAAAAAAATGCTGGCTGGCAACTCGTTCTGCTGATAATATTTTTTGGATGTTTCCCTCCTGCCCTCTCTCCCTCATTTTTTTTTTTTTTTTAAACTGCAAGGACATTTTAGCAAATATTTCACAAATGTCTGATGGCTGTTGCTTAGGAATCTGTCCTCCCCACTGTGCCTTCCTCATTTGAAGGTCATAATCTTCAGTTTGTGAAATCATAATTATCCTGCTAGCCAGTAACTCTGATGTCACAAATGGAAGATGATGATGACTTCAATGAAAAAAGCAGCAGCGGGAGAAAATGAACTCCTCAGCCACGGAGAGCTTGTTTTCCTCCCCAAAAAGATACAGCGGAGAAAAAAATATCAGCAGAATGATCTCCAAATAGACTATTTTCTGCATGGTATCAGTGCCTCTCTCAGAATATGAGGGTAATTTCTGCCTTGTGCCAGTTTAACACAGACTTCCACTTTATTTTAACACATAGCAGATCTTGCATTTAATGTAATAGCAGAATCTTGCTACTTCTTGTGGAACTCATACAGGGACCTCAGAGTTCTTCTATTAAAATGAAACGAGCCTCCCTTTCACCCTCAGCAAAATGAAATGGCCAAGAATCACCACAAGGTCACCTACAGCCCGAGGCTTCACGACTGCTGGATTATTCACCACTGTATCAAAACACACAGCAAATAAACGCTGTCGGTCAGATTAATAAAGTGCATTTAATGTGTAACCATCCTTACTGCTTGGAATTGGCCCTGCCAGCCTAACTCCCAAAATTAAGTGACTCCTAGTAAGGGAAAACATCTCTCCCCAAAAATGGGGGAGAAGAGAAAGAGAAGAGAAAGAGAAGAGAAAGAGAAGAGAAAGAGAAGGAGAAGAGAAAGAGAAGAGAAAGAGAAGAGAAAGAGAGAGAAGAGGGACCACAGCAGAGCTGGGACCATCCCAGTGCATTTCCTCTCTCTGTATTCCAGAGTTATCCCCTCCCAGAAAACACAAGAGCCTCCCCTAGACATTATCTAATTACTGGAACTATGACTCGACTGCCGGCGCTGACGTTGCTCCAGAACAGACGCTCTGGGAACGCGATTCAGCGATTCTGAATGCCATTATTTTGAATAAAGCTATCAGTGTTTCTCCTGAAGAGTTTGGAATAGAAGTAGATTTCTATTGTCACTATAAATGCTAGCGCGGGTCTCTTGGGCATCAAATAAAACGCATTTCAATGTTCCTATCTGCTTGAATGAGACATTAAAAAGAGCTATCTTCTGAATTCCTGCTGGTTTATAAAAATCTGCACTAGCAGTGCGATGCCAGGGTTCTGCCGTCTCGTCCCACCGCTGATTTCAGGCACTACCTTGCAAGGCATCGCTGTCCAAAAGCAGCGGGACGCTGGGACCCACCCCAGAGCTGGAAAATGCCACGGATTCTGTCGCACCGCTGCGAACAGAAGGATTTAATGCCAGAGGCTTGGAAAAACCTGAAATTCCCAAACCGTAACCACGTTCCCTGCCGCTTGGCACCAGTACCGGGCTGGGTAATTTGGGGGGGAGAGGTGGCAGCGATTGCACCCTCGCAGAAGAGCCGTGTTCCAAAGGCGTATCACAGCAACAGCATCCCCAGCTTCCCGGCTGCAGATTTCAGCAGCAGAGGGGAGAATACGGGTGGGAAATAAAAGCACAACAGCTGTAGTGCCACAGGCCCCTGGCCTAAGGAATGCGCTGGGAGACGGACGCGCACACCCACTATTCTCAATCGTCAGAAACAACATATGGTGGGTTGGTGCTCATGCTGCCTTTCTCTGCCTGCCCTGTTTCTGCTCAAGGTAGAAGTGAATTAAGAGAGAGTCGGGCTGCACATGTGAGCAGAGCATCGCAGAGAGCAGAGCCACGGCGGGTCAGAAGGATGGGTGAATTCTTTAGCAGGGTTATTTAAAATCTTCGCCACATCTTTATCAACATTAAAACCTCCCAGGGCACACAAAAATGATCCCGTTTGGTCTTCGTGTGGCCCAAACTTTCCCGTGCTTTTTATCCCCTGTTCTCTCTGCAGCTGATATGCCCCCTCACTGCCATCCTTGTTCACAAACTCCCAAAGCACAGAGTACAGGGCACAAAAGAATAACGCGGCATCTGCAAACAAGGTGACAATAAATGAGATGGCTCATCCATCCCCAAGAGCATCCCACAGCCTCTTTCTGGGTGTTAATTACGACACATACAAGTTGCAAAACAGGCTGCAACACACATTGCTCTCCCTGAGACCAGCCCCACGGTGTCAGCTGAACACCCTGGCCTGTGTGGGGTGGCTCATGGGTGCCCAGAGGTGGGAGATGGGTCCTGCGAAACACCTTTTACCTGGGTGCCATGTGAGCACGGTAAGCAAAGGACAGACTTGGAGCAGTAGGAGAAAATGCAGGAATGGCATGGGATAGCAGTTCAGGTACAGGCAGAGGTTCAGCAAGGGCATCAGCTGAGATAGATACATTACTAATGCAAGAGATCTGGAAGGCAGCAGGACCAGGACCCCAGTCTGGGAGGGTTACTGTGAAGCGTGCAGCTGTACGCATCACAGAGGCGCCGGGAACGCTGCGGCTGGAACGAGACGTGCACAGGGGAAAAAGAACAAAAGTCTTTCATTCCACCTCTGCCAAAAGCAGGATTATGAATTTCTCCTAACGTTCAGAGTGTTGTGAAAGTTGATGTGAGAAATGCCACTGCAGACCAGGCACTGCTGCAACACCGACATCGCGAGAGCTCGGGAGGAATGACAGCAGAGTTGGTGTCACAACCGTGGGGTTAACCTTTGACACCTCTGTATTTAGCTGACTGAATTTCTCCCTTAACGAAGCAGTTTGATTTATGTATGAGTCATTTGCCTTCATCATAAATTTATTAAATGATCATTTTTTTTCCCCCCCTCCAGATTTGTCACTTGAAACGTGGTAATTGGTGTTTAAACCTGCAACGGCGTGTCATCAAATGAGTTCAAACAACGCGACGTGTTCCTCGCTCTCCGTATCGTAACAAAGCTCGGCTGTCAGCACCAACCTGGGGACAGAAGGACTCCAAAGACAAGGAAAAATCCTGCTGTGAAGATGCTGCCTCGGGATGCTGATAGCCCAGGAGCTGCAGCTTCTTTTCACTCCTTCAGTGACACAAGACTTAACAAGAACTGGGGAGCAGCACGATGTGCACTGGTAATCTGCAAGGGGCAATCTGGGGATCAGTGCCGGCCCTAAAACACCATCTCCGTCCAGCAAAGTGCTTCAGCAAACAAGAAATCCAATTAATTCAATGAGGCCTAATTACACGGTTAATGTTAGACATGTTTGAGTACATTGCCGAATCAGATCCTACTCTCTCCTGGCACCTCAAAACATGAAAACTAGACTGTGCTGAGAATCTGCTATAAAAAAATCACTTTTTGTTTGAAAAACTAAGTTATAAAATACCTATAGAGTTACAATTGGTCTTATTTTCTCTGCAAGCATCATTTTACATTAGATTGGTTTTTTCACGTACAATTTGAATCAAAAAAAGTACTTCTGTTTTAATTAGTTTTATAAATTTGCTGAGCTAAACGAATACAGCAGTAAAACCCAAACTACAGAAAATGTGCGTAATCTGAGCAGACTGTATTACTTGTGGAACAAATTGTAAAGCTATTGCTTAATTAAAATTATTTGAAATGCCAAGATGTGAAAACTCTGAATTATGCTGCCACACAACATCTACAGCCTGTCTTAGTGAAGTGCGATAGCCCCAGCTACAAAACTTCATCATCTGAAAGGTTTCCATCTATACAGCTGAATTTTTTTCCCGGTGTTATACGTATACTTTCAGGACCTCATTTGCATCCTGATTTGATCAACAATTGCATAACACAGCACTGGGGCTACTGCCGGGAGCTGCACCGACCGAGCAAGCAAAGCAAAAGGAAGACGTAAAAGGACAAACCCCAGCCTGCAAGGTGTCGATGCCTTGGCCCATTTCACTCCCGACTCCTTAAGGCTTCCCCAGTGTAGCCAGAGGAACAGCGACCTGCACCGCTGCACGCCGAGAGTACCGGCAAAAGGGGCTTTCCTGAAGAGCTGGGCATCCTCGACAGCGCATCCCTGCCTCAACCCGGGGGTGCTCAAAGCCAGCATGTTGCCCCAGTTCTGCCAGGATGCCGTGCAGATGCAAGCCTCTCTTCCCCACAATACCACAGGCTGCCAAACAGATGAAACCCTTTAGCCCCAGCAGCAGGGTGTAGAAGCAGCTGAACGTGTGTCAGTGCTGCTGCAGATGGCTTCTGATGCCCAGAATCACACCTAAAACTTTGCTGGAAGGTTTCTGCAGATGCTCTGCTCTGGAGAAGTTAGCTGGTGTGCAAAGATGAGAAGTTCGA
Source organism: Actenoides hombroni (assembly GCA_024336885.1). Lineage (NCBI taxonomy): Eukaryota > Metazoa > Chordata > Aves > Coraciiformes > Alcedinidae > Actenoides > Actenoides hombroni. The sequence goes on along the minus strand of WUAM01000143.1, from coordinate 16,918,202 downwards.
CAGGGCCAAGGGTTCAGATGGAGAGCAGAAGAGTTTTAAAATCGCTCTACGACACTAATTGGAGGCTTTTCTTCCAGATGATAATCGCAGTTTTCTGAAAACCCATTATAATCAAAGTACAACTGAAACTAAGCTTCTTTTTCCTTGTGACAGCTGAATGTCAAAGCACTGTGAGTGGCAGAGGTTGGCAGCATTTGATTTCTGCTTCCAGGTTATTAATAACCATGTGAAATTGCTCTTTATGAGAAAGGTTTCCTTGCCCACTGGCCACTCTGTAGATTTTTTGCTAGGACAAAACCCACCCAGAAATACAGAAATTGTATTTCTGTCCAGGTCTGCCAGCTGGCCACTCTGTTATGCACATAATTCCTTCTACTTGGGTTTCTCAGTATGAAGAAAAACCAAATCCCATATATAACGTCTCTAAAGAATTTCAATTTAATTAAGAGGATGACAAGAGGAGCTAAAGGCAGCAGGGTGTCTATTCCCATAATAAATTTCTACCTGCACTGCACTGATACACCTATGCCCATGTACTGATGTGTTCTTATGGAAAAAATCAGTGCAATCTGTACTACGTCGTAGTGGACAACAGTATCACACCTACCTGTTTGGAACTGAGCAAAGGAGACAAAAATCTCACTCTGTGCTGCAGGAAAGGGAACAGATGGTGCAAAAATTCATACACACACAAATTCACACTTTTTTTTATGACACGAGGTTACTAGCAAGATCCTTCCGAGCTTATGCTTCGAAGGATTACAGCTAGAGTTAGTCATTCGAAAATCGAGCAGTCACAGGACTCTGGCAGGTGAGGAGCTGCGTGGCGGAGCCGAGGGATCGGCTGAGATCTGCAGCCGTGGATGGAGCACAGAGTGAGCCACACACACGTTCTCCCTGGAAGCTCAGAGACGTGGGCTCTTCTCTACGGGTGACCGCTGAGAAGTCCCACGTGCAGCTCCTCCCACCCCTGCAAAGCCCACAGAGATTGGTACCCAACCTGACCCAACACGGGGATGCAACCCAGCATCTGCAACAGCAGAGTCCCACCTGTTTTATTTAAGAACATATATGCAGATGGTTCTCTAGAAAGCACACACACTATAAATAAACCATGTTTAATAACCCAAATAAACCAAACAGAATAAATAAACCATGCTACTGAATGGCAACTTCCTCTGCAGAAGAAGCTGTAAAACACTTTCTGGGCTGTGCAAAGTGCCTGCCTGCGAAAGATTTTGCACGATACAGTACTAAACAGCTGCAAAGGGCTGTGTGGGGCATCAGCTAACAAACCCCCTGCTGCACAGCTTTCCTGCTCGAAGCTGGTACAAACCAACCCAACTCAAACGTCAGCCACAGCCAGCGCTCAATTTTATGATTGATTAGGAAACAATAACTACTACTATATTTTCCTACTGTGGGCAGCCAGTGTAGTCCTTGCGAGGTTTGTAACGCTGGGCCAACTGGCACCAGCTCACTGTCCAGCCTGGCAGACTCCCCACAGACCATTAAGGGAAGCAGTGAGGCCCTGTGTGCTGAGTGATGGTCCTATGCTATCCCATCTTTCTTCTGAAGACACTTCCTTCATCTCAAGACTGGGGTGATGTGAACGATGCTGAGGTCTGAGTTCATTCTGGGTTTATTTCCAGCTCTCAGATGAAGGGCTGAAGACAACCCAACCTGCGTTGATACTGGAAGGGATCAGAGGCAGCAGTTCTGTCCCTGCTCCTGCTACAAGAACGAGGGTGAGAGATGGGGCACAGGGGAGAAATGTCCTGGGCCAGGCAGTCAAGAGGGGGCTGGCCCCTTGGGAAGCAGTGCAGGTGCAGGGGCTGAAGCCCCCTGTGAAACTGCTCTAGTACCACCCCATAGCTGCCTCTGCAAAGGGACTTGTCCACACCAACAAATCTGTGGGGGTGGGTGCTCATTTCTATAGGAAGGGTTGGCAGGACTGAAGCCAGGTTTGTAAGAGGTGCTTTCCAGAATCAATTTGTTCTTCTCTGCCCTGTTTCATTATCCATATAAAGCTGAACCTGTCGGAGGAGAACCGAATCCAACTCAGAATCAACTGATTTTTCTCAGGACAGAAGCTCCCTTTCATTAAAAAAAAAATAATAAATTAATCCTCTGTATTTCCATACATGCCACAATCCGGTGAATTACCAGAATGTATTATTTATATAAAGCCTCCTGCTTTGGAGAGATCTGTAATTGTTGGCTTCCTTGCTATGTGCTACAACACAGCTTGCCTTGTTTCACAGCCAGAAGTGCTGCTGTATCTTTTTGTCTTCCTCTCCCCAGCAACCCAGCTATTCTTCTGAGACATACTGTAAGTGTCAACAGGTGGGACGGGGTGTTAGGAGGTAGAGGCTGCTGCCTTACTACAAAGGACCATCTGGGCACGACGTGCGGGCACAGAATGCAGAATCGGCAGCCAGCAACGCTCGAACATCTGTCTGCCTCCAGCCTCTTCACCCATGGTAAAGGTTATGGACCATCACGGTGCCAGCTGTGTCAGGTACTAGATTTTAAATGAAAAAATAACAAAAAAAACCACCAAACCCAAACCAGCAGTAGCCTGGGAGGACGTATTTTTGGTGCCTTTATGTGTTTTAAAAATACAAAATTCTGCTTAATTCAAAGCTAAAGCATCCTCCTACTTCTCCCAGCCCAGGAGATCTTACTGTCACCAAACAGATATGTGCTCACTTGACGAGACTCTCCCTGTGGGTGCAGGACCCTACCCCACAGATAGCGACGATACTATGGCCTGTGTGCCAGCCCACTGGCTGGATAACGAGTTCATTCTCCAGACCCACCGAGAGCCAGGTACTTTCCTGGCCCATCTGTTCGCCGAGCTCTCGCGGCACAGCTCCGGGAACGCTCTTGCTGCAGAGAGCGGCAGACGCCCGGCAGGCTGCTGCTGTGCGATAGACCCCGGCCCGATGGCCTTGAACACTCAGTGAAAAGCTTTCTCAGACACAAAACGGAGAGAGACAGAGCCCTGGGATTACTTCAGAGCCAGTGATGGAAATGCTTAAACTGGAACAAAAAAAACCAAACCATAAAAATCAGGGGGGAAGAAAGTCTCCAGAAGGCTGGAACAAATCTTCCAGCACAGAAGTCTCAGAGGCACAGTGTTCTTCCTCAGCCACTTCTATTCCCCCCACATTCTCTAGGAGAAAGAAAAGCTCCAGGACAGTCACAGGTCTACAGACATCAGTGGTCAGAAAGTCCAAACAAAGGTCTGGAGAGACCAGAACAAGAAATGACACTTAAAATACCAAGTCAAGAAGTATATCCAACCTCAACTGAAACTCTGGCCCACCTGAACTCAAAAAGAAAGAGGGGAAAAAAAAAAATTAAAAAAAGCTTAGATACCATCTGCAAATATTTTTAGAGGAAATGAAAACTGGTACTTTCTTCAGTTTGGAGAAAGGATGACTACAATGAGATGGGGCGGGTGGTACACTTGAGTGGCGAGTGGTTTACCCAAGACAAAGCGGGCTCTCTAGTGTGCCATCTTCTCAGTACAAAACTGGAGCAAGAGATGACTCTGACAAATGTCACATTTAAAACTTCCTTTAAAAAAAACCATGTTGTGCTTGCTTTTAAAGACATTGTCCCACCAAACCTGCTGCTAGTTGATACGAAAGAGCAGCAGATGTAGGTGATTCGTTAATGCATTGAGGCTGATAAAGGTCAGAGGAAAACATCCTCACTCACATCCAGCAGAGCTTTTTAACAATGAACTCTCTCAGTTAGGGGTGGGATAGGAGCCAACTATTAGTAGATAGAGCTTGCTCCATGTAAATCCTTCCACAGCTGATTATTATCCCGCATCGCATTATTTTTTTTGACACACATAGCACTGTCCATATAGAAACAGGACTGAATACATCATAGACATGATCCAGAAGAGGAAATCCTATTTGGCTGTGCAATTACATTACTGTCTTCTCCCTGACTGGACTAATGTCTGAACTAAACTGTAATATCTCATGACTGGAACCTCTCTTTAATTCATACTGAAGAGCCCTCTCACAATCTGTGGCACTGAACAAAGTAGTAAATTCACCTCAACATCTTTATGCTTTCCCCTACTCTTTAAATCATTCATATCCAGACTTTCTGTCCGTTCTGGATCGGACAGAAATGTTTCTAGCCCATAACTTTTCCATTAATGTTTTTCAGGAGAGAACCCTTTAAAGGGAAGTCTCAGTTCTTTAATCATCGCGGTAAAGAGCAATGCCCGCGCCTCACTGTCGCAGGATGAGCACCGAGAAGCCCCTGGGCTCTGAGCCATCTTTGGAGTGAGGTCCTTCTGAACCACCAGCAGAAATCAAGCCCTAAATACATTCCTAGTGAAGAGCACACACTGCCAATGGATGGCTGGGGAGGAGTCAGCTCCCTCCCTCCACTCAGATGCAGGGGCAAGAAGGGTTAAAGAAGTTCGGGAACCTCTCCTCTTTCATGTGCTGTGCTTCTGTGAACACAACTCTCCAAATGCGTTTCCTTGTAACATGCAATGCAATTACTCTGCAAGACTTGATAAAAACTTGAAAACAAGTTTGAGAACAGGCTCCGCTGCCTCCTCTGAAGCAGCTAAATGGGGTGAACAACAGAGCTGCACAGCAGGAAATCAAAGACTTCGCAGCAGTGGAACTAATTTGTGAGACATCTCCCAGCGTTGTCTTCATTGGGAAACAGCGTGCCAGGGGCTGGCAGGTAAAAACCACTCCTGACTACAGCAAAATGCACTGAAACAACACGAAGGGGGTTGGCTTCAACATGCAGAATGCTGTAAAATCCAGAGAAATGCATTCCTTAGTAAGGACCCTACACACCAGGCCGTTGCAGCCTTTAGGATACCGATGATGTTGACTGCCCCTCTCTTTTGACAACGGCCCTTTTCTCCGTGAACTCTTTTTCCTCTGTGGGTTTAACCCAGAGCTATTAGGTCCCCAAAATCATTGCTATCGAGGTTGCTACAAGAGAAGAATCCCACAGGGGTTTGCTATATTGTGAAATCTCCCAGGTTCATCCTCACTGAACATATTTAACAAATATGCTAAAGCAGATCTGCAGGGTCTCTCTCTTCTTGGGGCCGGCACTGGCAGCTGTGGAGCCACCTTCTACCACTCTGAACATGAACCACCCAACATGACTGACAGCTCTGCTTCATCCCACGGAGCTTCTGGGAAACAGACTCTTTGGGGAATCCGCTTTCGAAGCATGCCATGAAGGTATAGGAGATATGATAACCAAGAAAGTTCCTACCACTGCTCTGCTTCTAAAGCTCTTGCTACTTCAGGATGCTGATGGCAACTTGTCATGTGCTTCACCCATTTTTGCAATCACAAGGATGAACTCCATCTATCCTCCTCTACCCCAGTAAATGAGGCAACATGTACAGGCAGCAGTGCCTTTTCTGCCTCCTGCAGAGACTCACAACATCCTCCCTCGGCACAGCCCTGGGACCTGCTCCCAGCAACCAGAGAATGGAGTTTGGATGATCCTCACTACAGCTCTGCGATGCCGGGAAGGTTTAGATGGACACAGGGAGGACACAGTGCTCTCACCATCAGCTGACAGCAGCAGCAGCCACAAAGCAAGCCTCCTGAAGAGACTCCTGCACACTGTGTGCTCGGGAGACAGGACTGTATCACCAGCTGAGACACCAGGAGCTGACTGCAAGCTCCTTCAAGATTCTCATGGTTTCTATGAGCCACATAGAACTTTAGCGTCTTCTCAGGCTAAGGAATATTTTGTTGAAAGCACAAAACCTTGCTTTTGAAACAGCAGAATATTTCAAGCAATTATGAGCACGGTACAGCAGCACACTGCTAGTCTGCATGCTGTTTCCTTAGGTACTCCAAACTTCTGGCTTGAGGCCAGTCTCTCAAACACATCGGGCTCTCCCCAGTGCCATGTGTTACCATAGGTTTCTCCCTGCTTCTGAAACTGCTCTGAGATGGTTTGTCCTCTTGCAGTGCTTCCCAGCTCCCCTCTTCCCAGCTGCTCACAGCTTCTGCCTCCAGCCTCTGACCTTTTGATGGCTACCTGGGAAATTCCAAATTCTCTAAGAGACTTCTTAAAGCAAACAGTTTACATATGATTAATTCTTCCTGTAGACCTCAAAAAAAACCCCCTTCCTAATTAACAAAGGTCACTGAATCTCAAAAGTTTATTGCAAACAACTCAAGCATATTACAGCTCTCCTCCAAAAAAATGAAGTAAAAGCAAAACCGCTTTTGTTTGGAAATAGATGTGACTGAAGAAAAGGCAAGAAGCCAACCAGATACAAACTGAATAACTAATGGAAGAGCAGCTGCGTGTTGAAAACACCAGCAACTTGCTCTTATAAAATTAAGAGGGATGGGGCAGAACCTCCTGCCACAGCAAATCCCAGTGCTCACCAACCACAGAAGAAAATATATATAAATATATATATATTCTAACAGCGAGCACTGCCCAGAGCTCCTGTTAAGAGTCACTTGGCAGCAGGATATTCTGTGAGTGCTTCAAGGTTGCACTTTCCCTTCACAGATGTCAAACCACTTTGCAGAGGTATGATGTGACATTATCTTCATTTTACAGACAGGGGAACTGAGAGGCAGCGATGGGAAATTATTTTCTCAAGATGAGATAATGGGTCATCAGCAAAGTTAGAGCCATGGTCCTGAACCACTCCAGCCACCTTCCACAGCCTCCTCAGGGAGGACAGGCTTTGAAAGCAGCAGCGAATCCCACTGCAGGTGCTGTGCCTCTGAGCACATCAGGACTTCCCAGTGGTGACAAACAGGGACAGTGTCAAATAAAGCTCAGCACCTAGGGCCTCCCAGCTGGGCTGGCACACCAAGCAGCCATGGTGGCACAGGGACTGTCCTCCTGCAGAGCAGATGCTCCTCAGGCAAGGATGCTCCATCCCCTGGGAGCTGGCAGAAGAAGCAGCACCCGCCTTTGCTGAGAGGAGCATATGAAAATATTGAGGGGAATCCTCAATCATGTTCCTTCACATTCCCATCATACCCTGCTCTATTAGGCAGCTGTGACTTTGCTAACCTGACTGATCCATAATTCATAACTATTATCCATGCTCAATAATTACAATGTTAAATATTTTGGTAATTTAAAAGCACCTTTCTCCAGTGGAGTACAGTCTGTACCACTGACTAATGCACAATTTAATATTTAAGTGTTTATGAACAAAATTACCCTCTCTCCTCTTCCTTTTCCTCCCCGATTCATGTCTTCAAAATGTTAAGGGAAAAGAGGAATTAGAAGAGGAAATTTCATTAACTTTAAGGCCAAATTTAAAAAAATATTAAATGCATAATGCCTGATCTATCAATCACAGCCAGTTCTGCAGTACAGACTCCCTGAAAGCCCTTCACTTTCTAATCACTAATAGGTAACACTATCAAATTCAGCCCTACACTCTATTAGAATTGCAGTAGAAAAGCACTTAGTGTAATACCCAAAGACAGCTTTTACCAAATACTATTCACTTGGCTCAAAGACAAGGCTAAATATGTTAATAATTTGAAAGCTTCCTTAACAATGAGCTTTACCAATATGCTCAGAAAAGGAAATAAAAATACCTAAACAGAACTGTCATAGATGAAGAAAACCCCAAACATATATGTAACTTGTGGTCAGCCAGAGGACTGTGACTTTTTCACAGTGTAGGCACTGATCTGTGTATTACCCACGACTGTGTTTCCACCCTGGCTGTAGAGCACATCATCTCCCAGTTGCAAACCACAGGAACCTTTCCCATCCCTATTTACCTTTTCTTTCACCACAATTATTTCAGGCTTGTTTGTAGCAAGATTTTTTATGTTCTCATCTCCTATTGCCTCATTTCCCCCCCAGTCTCCTAAGCACCCCCAACGTGCAGTGCTGGTGAGGCAGTGATGCACTTCCCTCAGCCATGGCTTGCTTCCTTCATCTCCTCCAAGCGACGGACACGCAGAGACGCTGTGACCAGGTCCAGTGCTCACATCCTCTCTTTTCACGTTATTATCAACCTCAACCTTAAGATTTTCTCGAGTTGTCTTGCTTGCCAGAGTAAATGTCACTGGCAGCAGGCTGCTGTAAGAGCCCCGGAGAGGCTCCCCTGCAGGCACCAGCCAAGCTGCGACGAGGGGATGTAGCAAACGCCGAGTTTACGCGTACGCACGCTGGTGACAGGTAGTACAAAGGCTTATTTATGTGAAGACAGAACGACTGCATTGCTCATGTCAAAAAAAGATCAGTGGAAACGTAACAACAGGCCATTCTGCATGCTACACACACAGCATAAAGTGCAAAAAATACTCCTGCGCTTTTTTAGCCTGGTTTCCCGAGGAAAAAAAAAAAACAACACAACAAACAACACAAGAGATGTGCAATTGTTCTGTCAGTTACCGCTTCCCCAAATAACTTCTGAACCTGTTGGCTGATCTCAGGTTTGACAGATAGGCAGAGGTCTCAAAGGGATTACATTCCTACTAGATGCGTGAAAATAATAGAGACTCAAACTAGTGCCTTTCCTGAACTCACCTCCGCGCCGTGCCTCGCTCGGCTCTGTACCTCAGGGGTACCAATTAGACCACAAGCCAGAGCAGTTCTGTGGATAAGGGAACAGCTGGGGAAATGCTTACTTGTATCATCAGACAATGCACACAGGAAAAATAATGTTGTGAATGCTCCAACCACAGGACACTCTGAGATGAGGGTTCCTGCCTTCTCAGATCCATCACCCGCCAAGCACAGAAATCCAGAGCAGGATCCAGAAACGCCAGTGCCAGCAGCTGGCCTTGGCATCTTCAGGGCTTACTTTGTTCTCAAAATCAAAGCCACTCGTGACTTCTGCAGGCTCCTGTGTGATGTTAGTGCTGATGCCCCAAGGATTGCCCTGTTTCCCCACAGCACCGCAAAAAAAAGGCATTACATTCCTCGACTGCCCCTGCCTGCCCCCTCAGAACTGCAAACCTGCATCCTCTGAGCTACCAAAGCACAGGTACATTTTCTTGCTGGCAGTACAAAAAATAAAATAGAGAAGCATTGCCTGGTGAAGAATAAGATTTCTATTCAGTTTTAAGGGGATGTGTATGACAGGGAAGTTACAGGACTCCCATTCTAATAGCCAGTGCTGCTAATTAAAACTGTTTTGGAAGATCCGCAGCTAGCATATAAATCACTCCCCTATATGCTATAAATAAGAGGCAGATACTGAATTGAATAGCTCCCATTTGTCAACTGAATGAAGAGATTTGATTGTGCCTTTTTGAATAATAAATCCAGACATACCTAGCAGGGCACTGAGAGTGGCTAGAAGTGTCTCTTTTATCAAACAACAATGATTATATTATACGGTACGCATTATAGGGGATCATCCATTTCTCTTGTTTTCTCATTTGTCGCTGACATCCTCCCTCCCAGATGAAACATTCTTGCTCCATACAGCATGTATTCATGCAAAGATCTCAGAAGTCGGGCAGGAGCCAACACTGCTGAGTCTCCCGATGCAATTTGCACCTACTAGGATGTATCACAGAGCATAAGGAAGATTTGTAGGGAAACAGAGCTGTGGAAGCCTAAATATATATATTTATAAATTTTTCTTTTCCCCCTATCCTTCTTCCTGTACCACTTCCAAAGGACACTCACAATACACTGGGTCTCTGACAGAGGAAAGTCGCATAGTTCTTATTGGCAATGAATGTCTATTTGCACAAGACAACAGAGAGAAACAAAGCTAAATTCCTTCAGATCATTTTATAACATCACTGAACAACAGAACCCTCAAAAGGCACCCCCACACAAGCAACAGATTTCCAATAATGATAGTAATAATATAAACTTACCTCACTCCTGTGTGAAAATCTCTCTTCAACCATGAACACTAGATCCCACTCACAGCCACCATGTCTTTCTCACTGTAAAAAAAAAAAAAGCAACAAACAAATGGTCACCAATTAGGAAATGGCATTTATTAATGCAAAGTTCAGAGTAGCTTCAAATCTTGCACATACAGTCATAAAAAAGAAGATTTAGGATTCCCTGTCACACAGAAGGCCGCAGAAGGTTAATTGAGTTCACTACAGAGGTATCATTACCTCTAAAACACACCTAAGGAAAAAAACCACTGCAGTCAGGTTATGAAGATCGATTTATTTTAAGCCTTTAAAACTATTTGTTAAATTTTTGCCCTCTAACAAGATGATGATTTTGCTCGCTTTGCCCCCCAAACCCTCTGCAGCTGAACAGCAGCTTTCACAGCAACACCTTGACCAGTGGGTTTCGCACATTCCCATGAGCAGATGCTCTCATCCCACACATCAGCAGAGCAGCCGTGACCTCTGGCATCCATTCCTGCCTTCCCAAAGTAAAAACATCCTTGGGACTGATGGCAGGATTTAGCCCAGGCTTTCCTCTCCACAGACAAAGCAGCGACTGCGGGCTGGAAGCCAGCAAAACAAGGCCAAGGGGCTGAAGGGAGCTTCCTAAGGAACCTCCTTTGCTTCTGCTGGGGCTTAAAATTGGGAGAAAGAAGGGGGGGGAAAGCCAAATTGGGGCACCTCATCCCCCTCCTTTCCAAATGGCAACAACTGCCTACAGTCCATTCGGTAAGAGAAACAGAATCCCGATGGCCTGCTCCTCATCTGCTCGGGCTAGTAGAGCTGCAACCCATCTGTACTTATTCTATCCACAATAACTGTAAATCAGGATGATTTTATTATTTCGGGGTTATGTTTGCCAATAAAACGGACAAGACAGCGCTAGGCTGAAAGAGTTTGATGGCTCCGAGTTGATTGTGAAACCCCAGCCATGCTGCCAGCAGCGCTTACCTCGCTGGCTGCCCTCCCCTCGCTCTCCTGACTGTTCGAGCTCCCGAGTCTAACTCATGTCCTCGGTATGATGGGCTTCTCGCCCCTCGCCAGCTCTGCAAGGACTCCGTGGTCCCTGCTTAGTGCCTGATGCTGTCACAACAGCGACTGCAGAGCAATTCACAACACGCACACAGCTCTCTCCCCTCCGAAGCAAACAGATGGACTCTGAGCACAAAGAGGATGAAACACCAGTTTCACAAAAATCAGTTTCTTCAGCTGACTTGAGCTTGAAACAAAAGGTGTTAAAATCCAAGAGGAAGAGGATTTCTGATTGGCAGCCAGTGATGTCATACCTGTGCCAATTACAGAGGTGATTCATGTGGCTGCCTTTTAAAAGAAATAATTCCCTTTCTGATACAGCAATAAGACATCGCAGACAGCCCATTTGCAGGGGATTACATGGCACTTCTCAGGTAGTTAAAGTCACTGAGCCTTTTGACCTTGTGCCTCCTAACACTACTGGAGGCATAATCACATAGGAATACACTGCTTATCATGTGTGTCTTATTGCTCAAATAAAGTCCAGCCATCCAGCAACCTGAGCCGCCGAACTCGGGCTCCTTGTCTGTAAATTATTATGCGAAAACAACACGAACGCAATAAACAGTGCTCTTAATCAGTTTAGTATATCATTTCAAGGGTGGACTGCACGGACTAAGAAACACTAGAGGAAGGCAGTGCCAGGCCAGAATAAAAGCATTTCTCAGGTCATTGCCTTAAACACAGATATTTCATGCTAGCATGATGCTTACGGGAGCCAAGTAAATCTTTGCACGTTGTATTTTTGAAGTCACTAGAACTAATCACCTTGCTAGATGAGATCCTAGCTTGCTGTCATAATGTCCAGCATATAACGAGCATCAGGCCAGGTGGAAATTGATATCACGAGCATTTCAAAGAGCTGAAAAGTTAACACCTAAATTGGAAATCAATGTACGCTTTAAGTATTGATCAGCACAACAGAAATCTTCAGGGTTTTGCCTCTGCTGAGTGAGTACGGTTAGAGGTTGAGCTCAGGTCCACTGAAGCACCCTACTTTTAACAGTTATTTAAAGACATTTATGGAATGATTGCCTAATTCTACCACAAGCACGTGCATCTGTGCAGAACAAACAGGAACATGCTAAGCTAGATGTCAGCAGTGACTTTTTTTTTTTACCATCTCTCACTTTTTGAAGTGATGCTTTCCTCCTCGAAAGAAACAGAAACAAGGAGAAGAAACCACAGCTGAGAAGCATCAGCTTTGGGGAGCATCACCTTCAAAGAGGATGGCCTTTGGAACAGATGTGGGAAGGGCAGGTCTACAACTGGTGATGAAGCAGGGGGCAACGATGTTGAGCTCACTCAATAGATGGAAACCAGATCCCATCTCTGTGATACAAAGCACAGATCATCTCATTATTCTGCATTCAGAACTGGACAAAGGCAACTATATTGCTTTTGGCAGCAAAGTTAGGATCTCCACACAGGGCTCTGCTCTGTGGCAGGGACATAGCTCCTTGGGTCAATACTAGGTGAAGAGCAGCTGCAGAATATGTCATCCCTTGCTGTATATGTGCTCAAAGCAAGCTTTTCAGGCTCACTGATGAATGAAATAGCTGTGAAAAACAAATGTCTTATTGTTTGAGTCCTCCAGCCTGCAAGGAAGCGGGAATTTCTGTGCACTACATCAAAGAAACACTTGACCCTATGTGATCAATTCCTCCCTCCTAATTATTACACCCCAAAAGACCTGAATTTCTGCTAAGTTTCTCAGGTGGAAAGGGGCAAGAGTATCTCAGAGAAGGTTAGAAAAACTGTACATTTCTATAAATACGTGTTGGTCTGCATTCCTTTAACTTTGCATGATTAAATACAGCCTGCTTCTGTTCCTCCAATTTATCCTCCAGGGAAATTTATCATCAAAATTATTGTACAGCATTCATTACTCTAGCCTCATTTAAAACCTTGCCCTACTTATTATTTAGGCTGAGAAAAAAAAATGTTGCTTTGTATAGTATTTCCTATAATAGTCTCAATCATTACATTTAAAAGATTGCTGTAAGGCAGGCTTAGCCTGTATTAGAGAAAAATAAAGTGGAATTCCATAGTTAAGTGTTACAGTCCTTATGCAGCTTTTGTTTCCCAAATCACAACAATGCCACGTTTCAATTCCTTAAAAGGCTCTCGCTGCTAATTAGCAACAGTCAGGGCTTCAGTCCCCAGCTTTGAAAGGGACATCTAGTAGCTCTTCCCTGGTTTCAAGGTAGCAGGGAAAGGCAGAGAGCTGGGAAGGGGCTCCATCAATCCAGAGGTGCGGGGTCTTTTGTATCTGGGGTGCAGGGAACACAGGCAGCGGTGACGGTCAGGGCAGCGGGCAAAGCAAACTGGAGTTTCTAAACCCTTATTCAAAACTTCTGTCCTGGGTGAAGAGACAGGCACGGTTATTTAAAAGAAACAGGATGCACTTGTCTAAAAGGAGGAAGGAAACCTAACTTAAATCCCAGCAGTAATTTGGGGAACTGTTCATACTGATGGGTGAAGCCTCTTAATTCGTGTTCCCTCACTGAGAGGACTACCCCCACGTTGAGCACCATCACTGTATTTTTTAGATAATGTTAAGTATGTGTTTGTCTAATCCTTCTGGACTTCTGAGAAAGGATCATTAACCGCAGTCTGAAGTCACAGGTACAGTTTTTCCTGAAATGCAGACCCTCTTGGGGAGGTTACCAGTGAAAGAAAATCATGTCTTCTCTCATTAGCAGCCCCAACGACATCTCCTCCCGCATGGGCTGCAGAACTAAAGACTGTTTTATTTCTGGTTTGGCTATAACAAATCAAAAGGAAACCACAGGGTGGGCAAACACCAGCCATTAACACTGAAAGTCCTTTGGATGTTGTGTCGTGAATTTATTGGCTTGTGCAGGTTGTTCTGAGCTTCCTCACTGCTTTCCCTGGACTTCACCAACCACAGTGGCTTTCTGCTACCCACAAACCTGGCTACCCTTCCACCTCTTCTCCATCTCAGATCAAAGATCTGATATTACAGGACTTAGGAACCCCTGGTTTAACCCTCTGCAATGGTAAAAACTGCCCAGTTATACTTAATCTTTACTTCAGGTTTTGATTCGTGACAAGACTTTTCCCTTTCACCCGCCTACGTTGTCTTTTTGACTGTTTTCTACAGGAGGCCTTGCTAAAAAACCTTCCAATATCATAAATAAATGAGATAAGCCAGTTCCTCGCTCTTCCTTTCGTATTGACAAGTTCAAAGACTTCTAAGAGATTAAGAGTGAAAGACTGTAAGTGACCTGCTGGGTCATCAAGCCCAGGCTTTTCCTATCACTTCCAACCATATCCTACAGTACCTTTCTACTGGATAAGCCTGATCCTATCAACATCTCCCAAATGTTTTCTTTTTTTTTTCTTATCATTTGAACCAGTTTACCAGGTACAAATGAAAGGCTTAGTGGTCTGTAACTCCCTGGATCATTTTATTTCTTGTGTCACAAGAAGGCACTTTGTCCTTTCTATCCATCAAGCAGAAACCCTCCTCATCACCCAACGGAAGGGAAAGAAAAAAAGAGGTAATTCCTGGTGAAAGGAAGGGAAAGGGACAGAACAGGGGAGCTGATGTTCATACAGGATGTACTGCCAACTCCAGTACATGCAATGTACTGACAAACCAGTGAGACAGTGAAAATTCCTATTCTAGAAGAGAGAAAAATCAGGGTAGGAATCAATATTTTCCTCAGGTATTATTTTACCATTAGACTTAGCAGCTAAAAATTGATGCTCTTCTTCTTTTACCCCTAATTGTATGGATTTGGAGTTAATACCAAAAAAACCACGCAACATCCTGCTATTTGCCATCCACAACACACAGCTTGCTCCCCGAGTCCAGGCAGCAGAGGCCGTTTCCGATCTGTTCCGAGGAGCATCTGTGTGCTGGCCATGACTGGGGGGACTGTGCTCATTAGCTGGGCTGTGCTCTGGAGGGGCAAATTACCACACAGGAACCTCACACCGCTCTGCGTGCCAACAGCTGCTCAGCACGCACAGAGAGCAATCCTGCTGCCTGGCGACAAAACAGGTTAGAAAAATCCACAATGCTGAAATGTACCAATGGCCATGCAGGGGCTTTTCACCAGGGGAAGGGGGCTTTTCACCAGGGGAAGGGGGCTTGTGCATCCTCTCCCCAGCAGCCGTTTTAAGTGCAT
Organism: Actenoides hombroni; assembly: GCA_024336885.1. Lineage (NCBI taxonomy): Eukaryota > Metazoa > Chordata > Aves > Coraciiformes > Alcedinidae > Actenoides > Actenoides hombroni. Next base: position 16,903,120 of record WUAM01000143.1, on the reverse strand, counting down.
CAAAAGCTGCAGCTTGCTGCAAAAAGCAGCAGGGATCTCACCCAAAGGGGACACCGCTCTGGTTTGGTACCAGGAGAGGTCAAATGTGACTGCAGTGCTTCCAGCACAGGCAATTTCCAGCACGGCTGAGCCCCGGCCCATTAACCCAGATGCTATGCAAACACACCAGGTTATAACACTCACGCATGAGAGAGCAGCTTCCCACCCTCTCTTGGTCCACAAAAGCCCCAAACCTCTTCTCACATGCAGCAAACATTTTAATATGATATCAGTTCACCTCCAGAGGTTGACCCACAAAACACTTTGGTGCAAACAAAATATCTCCCCAGGCTCCATCAAACAAGCAGGGCTTGAAGTTGGGAGCACTCATGAAATGCAGAAAAAAAATGAGCAAGAGGATGAATCTGAGCAGATCCTCAACACTTGGACAGGAAGGGGAGGAAGAAATTTGGCTTTTAAAAAAAAAAATTTGAATCACACATGAATTCTATAACTTGCAGTGAAATCTTTTCAGAAAAAAATTAAGTATGATGTTTGTTTTCTGCAAAAAATTAGCAGTGGGAGGAGGCAGAAGAGGTGGGAATGAAGGAGCAGAGTTGAGCCTGGGAAGAAGTAGGGAGAAGACGTTTCAGGTTTTGTCTATGTTTCTCATCATCCTACTCTATTTTTAAGTGGCAATAAATTAATTTTCCCAAGTCAAGTCTGTTTTGCTCATGACACTAATTGGTAAGTGATCTTCCTGTCTTCATCTCACATTTTCTTCCTCCACCCTGGTGAGGAGGAGGAGTGAGAGTGGATGGGTGGGCATCTGGCCAAGGTCAACCCCCCCCCCCACTTGTCCGTTCCCTGGCATGTGTATCTTTCTTTCCAAAAGTTTATTTGGAAGAGCTTGTTGTTAAAGCAGCATCCCACAGAGCGTTAAGTGGGTGGTACAAGACCTGCAGATGGTGTTTGAATGGCATCACAGGGACCACTGGACATTGGCCATAGGCAGGGAGCTTGATAACCACTGTTACAACAGTGCTTGTCCATAACTGGGAGCTCCACAGGGGCTGAGAACTGGCTGGTCCAGAAGAGAGAAAAGTTGATCCCAGCATGACAGCTTTTCTGTCAATCCAGCCCCTATCATTTATTTAAGTGTTCTTCTAATCTTCCAGGCTGCAGCTTATACATTTATATTCTTAAATTCTTTATGAGCAGCAGGATTAACACCTCTTTTATCAGGCTGGAAGTCAGGCTGATCCTGACTAGTTTTGATCTGTTCCAGAACCCCCAAAGCTTTCAAGAGTCGTTATATTCTGAGCTGTGCTCTTCCCCAAAGAGAAAGCTGCGGCTTCTCCCGTGGTACAGCCTACAACAACTTCAACATGTTTGCTTCCCATTTTTACTATACAAGAGCCTCAAAAACTCCATCCACTTCCTGAGCCCCAGATGACTTCCCATCAGCAGACAGAAAAACTATTGGCACAGAGAGGATGGTTGTGGGATTATCAGTGGGTTGTCAGAACATGAGTCAGAAATCACACACCTCCTCCTACACTCCAAACCAAAAATGAGACATTTCATCAGAAATAAGCTTTGAGGTTGGCAAGTGTCTGTTCTGTCCCAGACCATCCAAAAGAACTGATTTTAAACATTTTAAGCAGAAAGGCCCAGGTCCCTAAAGTTAAAGGGACACTTCTTTTTCCGTGGTCCTTTTTGTACCTTTTACAATAGGTCAACCAGCAAAAACAAGGCGGTCAGACCATCAAATGCTTGCTGTGTTTGAGGTCTCCCTCAGGCACGTGTCAGTGGAGCTACTTCTCTTACAGTCCCATGTGCAGCACAAAATATGTTGAAATATGTTGACTTGCCAGGGTATGGCTGCAACCATGGGCCAAGCCCAGCTTCTCTCCAACCCTGCACCCATTATCATTCAGACAAGAAGGGGATCTTCTGCCCCTAGATTTGACCCCAAATGTCATTCCACATCTGGACAACCTTTATGAATTTGCTTCCCAGATGCTTCCGGCAGCGTCTGCCCTTTCTCAGCGTTTCATGCCAGCAGCATCCCTGTTGTGAGCCTAAGAGGGTCTCAGGAGGTTATTTCACGAGGCGGCGAGCAGGAGTTGAACCTTGCTTTTGTTGGTTCTCCTCTCAGGCCAAGCTCCCCCCCATTCTGATGTTGGCCCACCTGCACAAGGCAGAGCTACTGCTTGGCAGGAAAATCACACCAGGCTCCATGCCACCTACAGTGCCACCCTAAAGCTATGGTTCAGGCCTGAGGCTGTGAAATGAGCAGAATAACACACTTGCAACTGTGGAGAAAGAACAACAGTTCTCAAAACCCCATTTTAGGGTAGCAAACATGAACGGGTCAAGGCTGTGGACATTACCTTGCATGCTAGATCTTCTCTCTCTAGGGAACATTTACTATATTGACCACTCACCCTCCCCTCTGGCTGTTAGTCGGGCAGACTCCACTCCCACCCACTCTTGCACAGATGTGCGAGCTTCATGCAGCTAAAACCTGTCTAGTAACATACATCACCATCTTGCATGCTGTAGGTTTCAACCTGTGTGCAAGTGCTTGTAGTCTGGTGAAAATAATGAAAACTGATTATCTCATCATGTCATTTGCAGCAGAAAGAAAGGCTGATTTTGACTTCTGAGTAGTTGGATCTAATTCTCTGTCGTGAGTCTACCATCGCTTTCCCCTCCCCAGTCTTTGTGTCTATTATCTGTTAAAAAATGAAAGGTTTTGAGTGGAAATGGGTGAGGGTCATCTCTTCTTATGTTTCTGTTCTACAGCCAGTGTTGTAGAACAAATACTGATGAGGATCATGATGATAATGAGGAAAATAATAATGAGCATTGATCTCGATGGAGATGCTCCTCAGCTCTAGCAGGCCACTGAGATGAGAATCAGGATTCCCCTGACATAAAGGATGTGTCGCACTAAAGTGTAATTAACAGCAAATCACAACCCAAATGACATATTTTCCCCCCCACACACTCTCAATTTTCATAACTGACTTTTCACAACAAAACACCAGGGGACCTTTGGAAACAGAAGAGAAAGTAAAAACTTCTGCCTCCACGCAGAGCTTGTTACGCTGAGAGAGTCAGTCATCCATGATTCCTCCATGATTTTCTACACTGTAAACCATGAGCAACTTCAGTATAGTCCGTGGAGGGACATCAATACAGGGAAGAGGAAAATCAGGTCCAATGTGCTTCAAGAAGACAGACTTGGCATGTTATTTCACAGCTTCACGTGCAAATGGCAACATGTTACCTTCTGCTAATGGTGCCATCAGTGCATGGCAGCTGCACACCGACCACCGCTCTTTGCAGGTCTCCTACTGCTGCAGAAAGGGAAGTGCATACGTCCAAGTCAACACTTTGCACTTCTCCAGAACCCTTTCCTGACATCAAGTGAGGTGAAACGCTCAGGAGAGCACCTTTAGAGGACAGCACCAGGCTCTGCTTGCAGGGTCAGCAAAACTAGGCATCAAACCGTGCTGCTGTGGCTGAGGTGGGCTTGCTCTGAGACCCCAGACCCAATCCCCCCAGCGCCTCGTGCCACCTTGGCTTTCAAGCAGAAACCCCACATCAAACAATTGAGCACTGCTGAAAGCTTTTCTATTATTCTTCTTTTAATTACCCTTCAGGTGGATTTTTAACTTGACCTAGGTCCCCAGGAACAGTACTGCTGGAGCAGAAGAGCCAAGGCAAGAGGGGTGGGGAGGGCAGGACCTCCCCTTTTATGCAGCAAGGAGGATTTGCACGGGAGTCAGTTGTGGTACTATAGCAGGAAGAGCTCTACAGATTTATAAGGTTGCTCCTAGCTCATATCAGGATCAGAAGAAATCAGTGCTCAAGAGAAATTCATGTAGCTGTAAATAATCAAGAAATAGTGCTCAGGACTGAAATATTTACTTTTCAGATTTGATTTTTGCTATTGGTGTCTCCGTAATTTTTTCCCCCCCTTGCTTTCAAGTGCCAGACATTTAGAAGTTTTTTTTCCCCAATAAATGTAAAACATAGAGGAGTATGTCAATTGAAAAATAACTGCTCAAACAAGATATCATGCAGGCAAACAAGGGTTCCCTTTCTGTCAAGACCTAAGCCTTATTTAGGAAAAAGTGCAACATGTAGAACTCTTTAAAAGACTTTTTTTTTTTGTTAAATAACTACCATGAAGTAGATGACTCATTTTTGGACTAAGCAGGAGGAAGTAAGGAATATCTCAGGCAATTCCATGCATTTATATCCATTACATATTAACTCATTACATATTGATCATAGAAAGAATCAATTGTTCAGATTAAATCAAGCTCCAAGAGGGTAAGGTCATAGACTTGTACTATTAACTGCAATCAACCACTTAAGAAGAGGATACCAACAGAATAGTTCAAACGCCTGGTACATCTTCTTCCATTGATAACCCATCCCATAAACATCCCCCATGGAAAAGTTCACATTAAAAAACCCCACAGCTGAATTCAGAATACAAGGGTATACATAACACATGAGCTTCAGGGTACCACCCCATGCTGTAATGGGGCCAGCTCTCCTCCCCATCAACCCAGTAAAGCTCAGCCCTTCCAGACGCGAGGAGATCTGGCTGATGAAGCAAAGATGACAAAAAAGGAGGACATGAGGCTGCACAACTCCAGCCTCTCCTGCACGGCTGTGCCTCCTACTTCTGGCATCAACACCTACTGGCAGAAGCCAGCACCAGGCAGGCCAGATGCAAGGAAGTCTTGATCCTATCTTTGGGAGAAATGCATAATCATGCTTTAAAAAAAAAAAAAAAGAAGTGAGAAGTAAAAGTCCGAGTTTGGATAAAATTCAAGCAAGTCATCCAAATGGTAACATGCCCAACTCAGGCTGCTGTATGACAGAGATCTGTGATCTAATGAAAGTGAATAGCTCGAAGTGAGCTGCAATTAGAGAATCAAAGCTCCTGCGTCACAGCTTCAGTATCTGTGAGACAGAAGCAAGAGTTTACCCACCTCAGAGCTAACAGGAGTAGCTACGTTTGTGCAGAAATGTGATTGTGTAAAAAACACTGCAGTATAAAAGTGCTAAATATTATTATTAGGTGTATGTTTTGATACTCCAAATACACAATTCATTCAAGCTCTTCTATTTCCTTGACACTTGTAACAGGCTTCCAATGTCGCTTAAAACCCCTGCTCAAAAATAAACATCAGAATAATGAGCTTTCCTTATTTAATTCACCAAATCGACACAATAAGCTCATGTTTAAACAAAAAATGAAAAGGAAACTTGCTGCTGTGCCAGAACAGCAGCATAATCAATTTTAATTAGCATTGCTCATTGTGGGAAATGATAAGGTATCAGTCATAGTAATTGGTGATGTTGACAATTAGTCAAAGTCATTAACATCTCAAGACCCAGGACAAAAAAAAGCTCCCTGAATTTTAAATATCTGGAGAACGCTTGCTTCAAAATTCTTAATTTTTGCACAGTCTGAAAACATTGCTTAGATTTATTATTTGTTAGTTTTCCATCAGAGCACAAGCGCTGTAATAACACAACCAACCCAACTGTCACCGGTGCCCGATCAATACGAGTTTTCCACGGAGAGCTGCAGTGAGTGGGGCTCCCCTCCTCTCCTCTCCTCCCAGAGCTCTGCTGGCGAGCATCCCTGTGTCCCTGGCTTCCCACATCTCTCCCTTTGTTTCTCGTCCCCTGCTCTGGATGATCATCCCAGATCCTATCCCAGCAGACACATGCAGGACTGAGTGGCTCAGGAAACGCTGCCAGCCGCGGGAAACGCCTTCAGCTCCCAGCTGGAGCATTTCCAAACCCCGCACTCTTCCTTCTGGGGAAATCAGCCCTTACCGTGCACAGAGCCAGTGTAGGATGCTGGCCACACAAGCAGAAGCAACTGCTACTTGCAGATAATGCCTGGACCACATCTTTTAATGGCCAACAGGAGCAATTCCTCAGGCTTCTCAGATGCTCAGGTATAAGTCAAAGTCTACAAGTCACTACAGACACAATGTGGGGCACTTAAGGGCTTTGACCTGGTCTCACACCTGGGCAGCCTCAGTGACCTTCCTGCCTGTGCTTGCAGGCTGACATATGCTGAAAGAGAATCTGTGCTGGCAAAGGTCAGTCATCACGTTAACCAACTCAGCAAACCCGATCACATACTTGTACAGTTCAGCTTAGGACGGACACAAAGGTTTCTAACGTCTCAGTAAAGTTAATGTGTTAATAATACCATCAAACTCAGAAAGTCTCCATGGTGTGGCAGATGGCTACTTGTACCCTCCTGTGTGAGTTGGGAATAACCCAGACAACCAGTAAGTAGGTGCCTGGGAACAGGAAAGGACCCACCACAATGAACTGCGTATGGCTCGCTTACGGACACAAACGATGCTAACAAAGGCAGAACAATATTGTCATCAACTGCATCAAAAAGCGTTCAGCCCATCTCAAGGACTCCCGACCATCCGCCCTCGGAAGACAGAAATCATGGAAATAACACTGTCAATTGTTTTCTGCTAGAGGAGTTTTCGTGAAAATTCAATATATTCCACCTCCCACACCCTTCTGTACCTTTACTGTAAATAAAGATGTATCTAATACTGCAATAGCCATCCTTCTGGTGTAAGTAGGTGTTACAGTTTAAAATAGCAGAGGTGACATGTATTACTCATTTGTCCTTTTACTCACTTTAATGTGTTTATTTGTATGGAAATTAAAGTCAGGTGAAAAATCCCATCTCTTTTCCAAGCATCTGTATCTATTACACAATCAACGGCTATTCTTCTGACCCTGGGCAATTACCACTCCCAAACAGACGCAGCCTTTCAAGCAACAGAGTAAAATATGAGACTGCCACAAAGGAATCAACCCTGCCTGTCAGATGCTGCCGAGCAGCACCGCTGGCACAACTGTCAAAGAACGCAGCCTTAAAAGAAACTCCCTCCAAAACCCAACTGAGATGCAAAGCAAAGAAACTCTTGATTTCAAGTCTCCCCCTCGGCCACCGGCCTGAAGCAGCAGCAGCA
>WUAM01000143.1:16852601-16895986 GCA_024336885.1 Actenoides hombroni | reverse complement strand
GGCGCAGCCTGTCAAGCAAGGGAGTAAAATACGAGACTGCCACAAAGGAATCAACCCTGCCTGCCAGATGCTGCCGAGCAGCACCGCTGGCACAACTGTCAGAGAACGCAGCCTTAAAAGAAACTCCCTCCAAAACCCAACTGAGATGCAAAGCAAAGAAACTCTTGATTTCAATTCTCCCCCTCGGCCACCGGCCTGAAGCAGCAGCAGCAGCAGCAGCAGCGGGGCCCTGCCGCTGCCTCCGCAAGATAAACACCATTTTCAAGGTCAATTTCCTATGACCACTTGCTTCATTTCTCATCATTTTCTGTCCAACTTCATAGATTACCACTTAAAATTGATTTATTCTTTCCCTTTCTAGCATTACTTTGCACTTCATTTAAAAGGGGGGGGTGGGAGTGGGGTTTTTTTCTTCTCTCCTGTACAACGGTGCTGTCATAAGACGATGAGGCTCAGCTGGGTTTCAATTGACTAAAATGACTACTCCGTAAAGCAGCGTGTTATAAAAGCTAAACCAAATCAAGAGGCATCTTCCAACCAGTTCCCCCCTCTCTTCCCTACTGCTAGAAATATTGTTTTTTACATACAGTGTCTTCAGCTTTCATGTTGTGCGGCTTTGATTGTAAAGAAAATGTTTTAATAGCCTCTAATAGAAAACAAAAGTTGCATTTAGGTCTTCCCAGGGTTCGAGGTGCTTTCTGCAGGCCGGTAGCACTCACCCTTTAGATCAGATTAAAGCTGACAGAGATGAAACTGCACTGGCCCACATCCTTGGGCTTGCTCCAGGGCCTCTCATCTGCATTTCATCGTGATGTGAGCACATGTTCCCATCATTGGTACACTCATCTGCATCACTCTGAATCTTAATCACAGGCTAACCCAATTTCTTCAGCAAATTTATTACTTACTGTTCATTAAAGTTCATAAAACCTAATGTGAGCCTGAAATAAGCAGAACAACCTTAACAAGCAATCCTTAGCTACAAGGCCATTCAGAGGTGGCAACGTAAGCCTGAGGAGCTCTTCCTGCAAAGGCGGATGCCAAAATCATTCATACCTTCTCCAAGGGATGCAAGGGGGAAAAGGAGGCAATGGGGTACCAAGAGCCATCATAGTTCCTCAGACAGCTCTAAAATTGACCTCTTTGTAGGAACTCACTTATCAAAACACATACAGATCTTTTTTCAGATTTATCAAAAGGTGATTTTTTCAGCGAACGCAGAAGAAACATCAAGGATGAAGGCAGAAAAACTGCCTTCCTCCTCTTATGCCCTTCACAGAGGCCCCGATCTCACCAGCACTTGCAAAACACCAACAATGAAGCACACGGGTCCCCCGTTCAGTCCAATAAGGCTGCTGCTCTGCATAGAAATGAAGCATGTCCCCAAGTGCCTGCAGCCCCGGGGCCCAGGGCTCCTGAATAACGTGGCAATACAAAGGGGAATAAAATCAAAACAAGAGGAGGAGTTGGGTGTAGAGCACTCACAGGGAGAGCCTTGCAAACCACGCGCCACAAATATTCAGTGTTTTCCTGGCACCTTCTTGCTGATGTCCCTAGCAGTTGGACCTGATGAGTGACACTTCGTTGAATTATCCTCTGTGATTTACTAATACTGCATGGTAGAAACACGCTCAGACAACAATCATGTGCTTAAAAACAAGCACGTGCTTAAATGCTTTGCTGAGCAGCTCCCAAAGAAGCCTCACTTGTGTTTTGCACATCGGAAAGAGGAGATCTAATGTATTCTAATCAACAGCTAGAGTGAACATTAACATCTACCTCCCCAGTGAACTCTGTGCATCCCAAATTATCTGAATTTCTACACCAGTTCCTCAAAACCTCGGGAACACACACGAATCCAGCCTCCAAAATCCCGAGTGCAAACTGATAAAATTCTCCAAAGGACATTATGATTGAAATATTCAATCAGATGATGCTACCATCAGAATAATGAAGCCTTTGGAGGATTTGCTTCATCAAGTATAAAATAATTTTGAGAGACACTTTAAAGGAAGAAACCGTGTCTGTGGGAAGAAACATGACCGACTTCTTGCCAGAAAGAGGATTATTCTGCAAGCCAGAAAATGACACCTTTTGGTAGTCCAACATCAGATCTGTTTCTAGGCTAAAATTATACATCAAAATATGTAAGTATAATTTTTGCACAGCTGTGTAAATGAAAACACATCTGTCTAGAAATTACAGATGTTTATTCTCCGTTCTTCAAAATCTCCACAACCACAGAATGAGCCCAGGCTGAAATGAGAAATTTGCTCCTGCCTTTAATTAAATCAATTTGCATTTTTTTTTCTTCAGCTGATTAAATAATAGAAAAGCATAGAGAAGAGGGCGGGCTTTGTGATTAAGGCACTGGACGAAGACCCGGGAGAGCTGAATTCAATTCCTGGTCCTGCCACCAACTTCCTCTGTGACCTTGGGCTTAATCTCTTCGCGCCTCTTTTCCCCATCTGTGGAAAAGGGATAATGCTGCTCTCAGTCCCTGTCTTGTCTATCAGACTGTGAGCTCTGCAGGGAAAGGAATATCTGCTACAGCTTGTACAGACAACCCCCACAACAACGGGGATGGGATCAGAGCAGGACCTCCTGCTGCTCTGCCCCTTCCTACTCACAGGGGCAGCAAGAAGCTGAGACCTTTTGTGAGATGGTGTCACCACCATCCTCATGGGAGCCAAGCACGTACACAAGGAACATAACACAGGTTTGAGGGGAAGCAGTGCCAGGCTTCTCAGTGACTGTTATGGTCATTTCCCCATAAGGAATGCTTCTGGCTTGCTAAGAGAACTCTGAATCGTGGGCTGCGCACAGTGGTGTGGGGTAGAGCACAGCTCGGAGCGCAGGGCTGAGCTCAGCAGAGTGAGGTTTGCACCCAAGTACAAAGTGAGAGAAGGACAACTTTATCCCATTCTGTTTTCCAGGTCCCAATGCCTTTTCACAGAGCATGGTATCACAGGATCACAGAATGGTCAGGGTTGGAAAAGACCCGTGGAGATGATCTCAGCCGTGCCAAAGCACACCCACCTAGAGCTGGTTGCACAGGACTGTGACCAGGCTGTATTAGCAGCATTGCAAGCAGGGCTGAGGTGTGACCTAATGAGAGTGTAAAAACTGACTTTAATAGGGCCAAAATAGCCCCCAGCTCTCCGCTGGGACAAGGCTGGAGGCGAAGCTTGCAGCTAAGCGACCGCAAATGCAGCCGAGAGAAAACAGGAATTCATCTCGGGGAAGAGACTAGATCTTAATGGAATTATTTTAAAGCACAACAAAACACCAAGCTGTCTTCATCACCACTATTACTCTTGCCTGCCTGCACTGCGAGCATATCGCATCAAATCGACGGAAGGAAAATGAGTATCTTCAAACAGAAACAGTTCACCACATAGCACACAGTCCAGCTACTATAATGATAACTTTCCTGATGGCGATCACACTAAAAACCCCACTGGTTATAAGAGACTCGAAGGAATTCATCATTTTTTATGGCTTTTTATTTTGAAGTAGAACCAAAACAGTATAATTTCCAAAGAATATTTCGAGCTGTGCTGTTTTAAAGGATTAACAAACCATTATGTACTGGAGCATACATAATGGAATCAGCAAACAGGAATCAGCAAATAATCTTCTGTCTCCGCAAAGACTAATGTGCAATTGCCACAGGCACCGGGGGAATTTCTGCCTTTTGTTCAAGCTTCAGGAGGTGATTGTCGTCAAATTTCTTCACGTCCTCTGCTCACTGCAGAGGGGTTGGACTAGGTGACCTTTAAAGATCCCTTCCAACCCAAACTATTCTACAGTTCTATAAATTTGACAGAAATACAGAACGCAACGATCAGTTATGGGCATGAAAGGCAACAGTCACTGCTGGACACAATAACACAACTTGCACTACAGTCAGGAGCTGAAGCCTGCGTATTGATTTGCAGACACAAGTGCTAACTGTTATTATTCAGTAGATTATGGGAAGAGAACAGCGAGCTTCTGAATGCTGTGGACGAAAAGAGTCATGATATGCAAGATGAATTTTATGAAGGGAATTTTCTTCATGGAGCCTTTGCACTGATACAGTCTCCGTTTCATTCCATGGACTGATAGCCGTGATCAGACAGTTGATAGGCATCGTATTTCCCTAAGCAATTGCTTTTCCATTAAGAAGCTTGCATCAAACCAGAACACGACGGGAGAGAGCAGAACATGGAAGAACAAATATCAGAGAGAAACCCAGAAATGTGGCAATATTACAAAAATAAACCAAATTGTGTGTCTTTATAGAAGAAATTCATGGCATTATGTGAGCGAGCACCAGAAGCAAAGTACCACAAAAAAAAAAAAGCCTTCCTGCCTCTCCATCTTCTACTTCAAGGCAACGGGGATCTGGAAGCTTATCTCCTGGGGTGATGGTTTTATACACGTGGCACACCAGTGCTGCAAGAAAGGCTGTGTGCCCTACAGAACACCTCAGCAATAATGCACCTGATCGCACTGATCCGACCGTAAGGAATTGTCTTGAAGAGAGCAGCAGCTAAAGAGTATTTAAACAGGGATCCTACAAGCTCTAGAAGGATTACCGGAGCACTCTTCCAGCTGACTTCTCTAAAAGGTGGTACCCTGAAAGGAAATAGCTGTAAACACTGCACAGCCTCACGCTGCACTCGAGGCTCAACGTGTCTACAACAGCTCTACAAACCTCACGGTGAAATCAGATGGGCTCAGGCCTCCACATTACCTCTGACAGAAAAAGCAAGCCCACAGAATTTAGCTCTTCTTTGGATCCTGTGGCTAAAGAATTACAGCTACAAGCAGCACTTGAAGAAAAATTATGTGGGTATTTTTTCTGTTTTGAAAGCCATCACAAGCCTGTGCTACAAACGTTACTGCTTGTGCTACAAACGTTACTACTTGTGCTAGGGCAACATCCCAGTTAAGCTGCATGCTTGCACTCAACAATACATAAAACATATAGTAAATGATACTTCTTGCACTCCCAAACAGGGACAGGAACCAGGAGATGGATGTAGAAGCACAGTTACTGTAGGTGTGGTAGGAAGAGAAATGAGAAACAGTGCTGGGACAGGCTAGGGGTATTTGAGACATCCGATCAAGGACAGTCAGTAGCTCTCAGCCTGCACTGGGGCAAGGCCTGGAAAGACATGCAAAGGCAAGAGCCGCGTGTATGCGGAATAACAGGTAGTGTCTGGGGCAGGGGACAGTGAGGGGGAAGGTGCTACAGGGGAAATGCCTGAAGAGAAGAGGAGCAGGAGGATCACCAGAAGATGAATGCAGAGAAATAAACTGTCAAGAGCTTTAACAGGTGAGATCAGGTGATAGTGTCCAATGAGGTAGAGAAGACTGGCCCATATCCCCTTCGAACGCTCCAGGTAAGGAGCTGATTACGGCAGCAGCATTTTGAGCAGAGCTGCAGGAACACAAGGCAGATGACGAGGTCTGGTAGTCTCTTATTTTTACCCACTGACTGTGTAAGATGCCGTAATCAATCATAACAATGCCAAGAATAGCATCCCAGTGCTGGAGCGGAGGCAGCCTTGTACAGAGCCTGCTTCTTCCTCAGCTGCCACAAATGAAAAGATTATGCTGGAAAAAACTGTGGAAGAGTTTCCTGTACTGTGGCTGAACCTCACCAGCCTAGAGCCATTGCATGAGGTTTTACCACTAATTCTGTTGTGCTAATCCATCTCAGAAGCTTTGCTGGTTAACTTCCCACTCAATTTTCTGAGCAAATCACACACAAACAGCTGCTGGCCAAGCCAGAACACTGCACGCAGGTGTTCAAAAACAATGTTAAAAATAAAAAGCAGTATAGACTGCTAAAATAAATGCAATTCCTATTAATAAACCTTTTAGATTTAGATGCACGATAGCAGGTGATGCTGTGTATAACATACATACTCCTCCTAACCTTATTATGCTGTAAGCACATCTGTATTCCAGCAACATCTCAGGTGGGAAATTGTAGCGATATTGATAAATTATATTCTGTCCACATTACTAGGGTGCCAGTAATGTTTCAAAACGCCTGGAGGATCAGTGGGCGACTCTCATAATGTATATATAAAGAGAAATCTTGTTTTGTCTCCCTAGAGACAGTTTCTCTTCTAATGGAGTGTGGTCAGAGGGACTCTGCTTAATTCCTGCATTTAACTCCTGATCTCCATCACTTCACAGTATTTTTGTGCTAACTACAACATATAGAGACCATTAGGCAGTAAGACGAAGATTGACTTTTCTTCCTTCATGGATTATACAGAAGGAACAGGAGCAAGTTGGGCTCATTAGCATACATTTAAAAGAGTTCATGGGGTTGGCAGTAGCAGAAAGTACCCAGCAACCAGCAGAGCCATTGAATTCTAAACCTTGCACATCAACATTAAAAGGAATATCTCTATTGCTCACTGCTATATCATTAAATGAACCAGAAGAAGCTGAACTAGGACCTCTAGAGGTGCTGACAACAGAGAGTCGTCTGAGCTTCAAGAAGGATAACGTGCATTTTAATTACTGCAGCAAACTAACTGTTAGAGCACTTACTCCTCTTCAGCAGAAGGAATCAAGTGTTAAAATGCGTGCCTGAAGTCCCGCGGTGCAGCCAGGCACCCGAGGAACGAGGCCACGTGTTTCTGGAGCCCGGGGAGCCGCGCTCCATCCCGGCAGCACCGCGATGACCGCGGCCTCTGGGCAGCTGCACCACGGCCATGTCTGGCGGTGGACGCTGGGCTGCGGCCTGCGAACCTCGCTCTCTGGGGGCACGCTGCGCCTGGGAATGCAACAAGAGGTGCACCAGCTTCCCGGCAACCTTGGCTCCCTCAGAAACCAAACAGCGCGAACGCAGGCGGGTTCGACACGGGTGACTGAAGGTCACCTTCCCATGGGGGACCATCCCCGCGTTAGGTGGCCAGACAGCACGTCAGCCTGCTCCTCATCCCTCTAAGTTTGTAGCTGGGCCCATGAGGGCTGCTGTGCAAACACAGCACTCTGCTCAGCATCGACTTCGCAGGTATTCCAGGGGTGCCTCATCTGAGAGCAGGAATCTCTCCCAGACTGGCAGGACAACCCAGTGAGGAGCTTCAGCTACTTTCCCCCCCTCTGTGCTTACAGAGCAGTGACTTGAGCCATTAAATGACCTTTCAGGTGCCACTACCCAAGGAGAGAGGAAGGACTGAGAAGCCTCACCATGTGCAGCAAGAAACGTGGGGGTCATGAAAATGTGGGGTTTGGTGTGGAAAGGGGCAGCAAAAGGTTCTCTTGTGCCTTCTCCGTTTCCCAGCCCACCTTACCCAGGGCTGGAGGCCACAGCCTGGGGCTGAGAGCACCAGTGGGACTCTACCCTGCCAGATCACCAGCCCACAGAGAGTACGCCGAGACAATTTAAGGCAGAAAGAAGTAATGCCATTTTCACACAAACCTCCCGAATAAGAGACTTCACAACAACTGAAATTCTGGGCACGGGACAGGGCTTTACTGCTTAATTCACAGAAAAGCTGCATTCTGATACTTGTCGCCCCCAGACCCCCGACCATACACCCGTTCAAAGAAGAACTTTTCACTGCAGGATTTACACCCGTGCCCGCCCAAGGCAGGCTGCGGGTATGCGCTGCGGGGCGGGAGGAGAGGCAGGGCCGCACAACAGGCCCACGCTGCAAATATCTTCCTCCTTGCTTGAAATTTTGAAAAAAATCAAAATTAAAAATGTCAAGATATCAAGGAGCATATGTTAGAAGTGCCCCTGAGCAGTCACAGAACACTACATTTACAAACAGAGAAAACCAATTTGAATCACTCAGAACATTTGCATGCGGCGTCTGTAGGATATTTTAGAATCAAGATTAATATGCAGATGGAAGCAGGGGGGTGGGCGACGACGGGCAGGGAGAGCCGGGCCTGCGGCCGAGGAGCGGCAACCAAGGACACGCGGGGAAATGGGAACCCTTCACAAAACCTCCCTGGGAACAGAGTTGGTTTTCGGGTGCCCTGCGGTTTGGCGAAGGCACACAAAGGGCATTTACTGCTTCTGCAGATTCCTGCTGTTCGCACTGAGGTTGGCAAAGGGACACCTGAAATGCAAACCTTCATCTCGTGACTGGCGGAGGTCACACTGGGCTCAGCAAGCTCCCAGAGACGTGTCGCGTGTCCTCTCAAACGCACCCAAACCCACCCATCCTCACCCTTCAGCTTCTCCAGCACCTTTATTCGTGAAGTAGTCAAGTTCAATGAGCAAAACGGGGGGGAGGTGAAGCCCCTCCCCAGCTATCTTCTCAAGCTCATTTTCAGCAGTTATTGCTTATAACGAAACGTTTTGGGGGGTATTTTTTTTGAAGTGCAAATCGTCAACAAAAGGCCTCGGTGACGCCCTGCTTGCCGATGCCATCACACTGCATTCACCCTCACTAAGAGATGGCTGCCCTGCTAGGGTTGGGGAGCTGGGGCTTTTGAAGCATAAGGCTTTGGTTTATCAGGTAAATAAGCTGGGGAGGTGATAAGCCACTCTCTGAAAACCCTTCAATTATCACAGTGAAAAATGCCTTGAATTCACACTCCTTTCAAATTTCCCTGGCTTTTTAACGACAGAAAAGAAAATCTTGGTCTCAGAAATATTCAGTGTCCTCTATTGTCAGTCTCTAGCTTAAAAAATAATTAAGTTGACTCTCCTGCTAGCCTGTTATCAGGTCAGTGCAAGATGCTAAGAGATCAGTATGCCATGGTAAGAAATATTTCTATTTAACCCACTAATTCAATCTCAGTAAAGAATGAAACCCATGAAGTATCTATTTATAAAGTAAATACAGCAAGTAGAAATCAAATATCGGTCCTGTTTCAGGCCATTAGCTGAGAGGATGCTGGGAAGGTAATAGCCACAATTTTTACAGTGTTAAAAAGGAGCAGTTTTGTTCCCACTGTTCTTTGTCAGTTTTTTCATGCCCGTGTCATCCTGAAAATATTATGGGGAGCACTAGATAAGTACCTCAACTGTCATCTGAGAACACACTCCCGAAGCACATGGAAGTCCAGGCGCTGTGCATGGCAGGACTTGCTGTCCTCCTCTTTACCACCACGGAGGTAAAAATATCAGACATCAAAGAGCGGATGCACACAGCATCCAGGCAATTACTGCCCACTGTCAACAGCTCATTTAAACATTCTGTAAATGTAGCTTTGTGGACTGGTAGTTTCCACAAAGGTATTCATTCTCCTTGGAATCTTCCAGGTACTTGTCACAAAAGCCATTGCCTCCTAAATTAAAGCGTTTCCACTCAGCCATCCTCCCTTAGTGCCTCGGGGGGGAGGGGTGTTAATTGGATTACTTCACAGAGATTATTTTCCAGTACAGTCTAGACCTAAATATACTGGGATGTACCTTCTGTCACAGGCTGATGGGGGAACTCCAGTGCCCCGTGGGAGGACAGTCCTGGCGTGCAGAACCAACTGGAGGGAATGTGGACATCCTGGTGATGCTCAGGAAGCATCACCAAGGCACCTACCAAAATTTTGGAGGAGAATTTCAAAACGTCCAGTATTTAGCATTTAGCTCTTTTTTCCCCTATCATTTTTTTGAGCCAAAGCAGCCCATTATGTCCCCTCTCTTCTTCATCCCCTGACATAGTATCGAACTGCCTCCAGTCTACCTTTCCCATTTTGCAAATCCAGCAGAAATTTGCTATCCTGTATTCTCAACATCCATTCATCATATGAATTAATGCAGAAGTTTCAAGTGCCAAACTAATACCGCTTTAGAGTGCAATTAAAAGTGTATTTAATTCCACTAATATTTCACAAAGAACATTTTCACAAATAGCAACTCCCTTCCAAAAATCAGCCCCTCCAAAAAAAAAAATTTAAATTAAAACTACACAGTAAACGTCAGAAGTGCTTTAAATAAGGGAATTGCTATTGATCTCTAGGTATCCTAAATGCAGTAAAATACTGTGGCAAAATTGTTTTCTAATGAAACAGTAATTTAAATGCCATTAATTTCAAATTTGCCATTCCCTTTTTACTAGGCTGATCCCTAAATTAAGGGCCTCTAATGTCTCCTATGTCATTTAGAGATTTAATGGTTTTGATCCAGATTTAAAGGTTTACAAGTCTTTTCTTTGGAGTTTTTCATGCCCTCTCCTAAGAGCCGTTAAACCTTTGCCAGAACCAGGGTGCAAGCTAATGGTAGTTTTCAAAGAAATCTATGTTTTCAAACTGGGGAAGAAATCTCAACATCCTCCATTTCTAAGCAACCAACTCCCACGTCTCCCTTTCCATGGCAGAGCGGTGCCGCTGATCAAGGCAGCTTTGCAAGAGACGACTTCTGACCCCCAAAACATTTCAGTGTGGGGTTTTATTACTTCCTAAAACCAGCCACGAAAAACAGATGAAAGCCCGGTTGCCACAAATGAGGCATTAAAGGCAGCTTGCTATGACCACTGTGATCCTTATTAATTTCTTGGACTCCATCCCCTTTGCAGAACGTGGGCCGCTTCTCTTGCGACACCGTTCGACAGTGATGGAGGAGCACCTGAAAGGCAGGTGGGTGATACCAGCCTTTCCTGCTTCACCAGTTCAAACCACAACCCAGCAAATACTGCAGTATTTCTTACAGACAACACATAGAAAATGTACAATCCCCCTGGGTAAACCTTCAAGTACTTCAGCAGGAGAAGCATAAACCCGTTGGAGGTTTGCGACTGTCCTACGAGAATAATATTAACTTCAGTTAGTGGCACGTGAGGGGACACAGCTTGCAGATCATGGGAGATACAATGTCCAAAGGCAGGCAGGAGTGACCCCTAAATGCATTTTCTGGGTACAACTGGATGGTTTTTGAGCAGAGTGCTGTGCTCCTCTGTGAATGGCACAGTTTGTCATAACTTTAACGTACTAAAGTTATTGTTGTTTCCCCACATACAAAGATCTCCCCTTAATTGTCCACACAGAGAATTTAAATAGTTCAACGTGGAGTTGAATTCTTCATTTGAAGTGGTTTATGTCTTTATTGGATAATCTCGTACATGTGCTTCATTATATCAATAACACTAGGAAATTATTGATTTTTCTAAAGCCATTAAGTTCAATTAGTTTTACAATTCAAATGGAAAAATGGTACATTACCTTCATTTGATGATAAAAACAGTAAGAGAGAAGAAAAAAAAAGGATAATACCCTAATTTGTGAAGTATGTGAGCAAAGTGGTAAAGGTAAAGCAAACAAATGAATATTAGCATAACAGCTCTAATCAGCACTGTTCGGCATTTAAAACTGGCATCATTATGCTTACTGGACTGTGTAGCAATAAGTAGTTGTGATGTTTTTTACCCACTTAATCTTGTGAATAAATTAAAGCAGAATAAATAATAAACAATAGGAAAAAGGGTGGAAAATCATTTGGAACAAATTAAGCTTCTGCTTATCCTCATCCTAAGGCATGCACAGCATACCCCCAAAGTTGCTGAATATTGAAATGTCGTGAAGTTGGAACGACAGACCCAAACCTCCCTGGGGTCTTGGGAGACAAACCTGAGCAGGTGGACCTAGTGGTCCACACTCCTCACTCAGCCCAGCCCCAGCCCTACCATCTGCAGAGAGAAGGGAAGACTCCTGGATGTTGCTGTGTGGTATTAGGGTAGGTTTGTCCTCCCTATAAAAGAGGATTTTAATTGTTTTTCCTCTTTTTCTTAAAATTTACCTCATCAGAAAACCACCGTGGGTTGGTTGGTTTGTTTTTAAATCAGTTTCCTATATTTGTGTTCATTCAATCCATTTGCCACAAGCTTCTGGCTCAGTGGGAGTTTCCAGGGTAGGCACAGGAGGTCTAACGCAACATGCACGAATCGTGGGGGATGCTGTAGGGACCAAACTCAATAACCCAGTTCAGCTTCTGGGTGAACCCTGCCTACAAAACTCAGAAGGACACAGACCCATGAATTACCAACTGGAAGCCTGATTTGAAAATCCACTACAGCAATGCAAGTGATCAACTAATTATACGATAAGCCACCTAACCTAGAATGGATTTTACTTACTAATTTTACAGGAATATAACATTTTTGCTGCTGTTCACAAGTAGATATAAGACCCATAAAACAGTAAAATAAAACCAATCATGTAGTGAATGAAACAAAGCTTTTTAAAATTTGTATCTTAAAAGTTTACTGGAAAACCATGACAAAATTTTATCATATAATTTCAGTTATTGCTCTCAGAAGATCAGATTCAAAGCTTTTAGTTGATTCCCAAACAGGTGTAAATGTCTTAAGTGGTTCTTTCTCTGCTTACTACAGCACCAAAAGAAACTTTTCAGCAAGCTTTGGGTTGCTGTCCCCAATGCAGAATCTCCAAGGAGTGCTTCCCTCCACCCAGCTGGACTTGCACACACTCTGTATGATGTCCAGGGAGGAATTCCATGATGAAGCACACACTGACATTAGAATATACCAAGAATTATTTTGCCTTACTGATTGACCAGGCTCTGAGAGCACTGCATCTTCTCTGTTCAATCCCTTCTAGAAGGTACTGTGCACCTTGGTACCAGGATTTGCAAAGCCTCCAAGAAAGCCCTTGTATGATGCTGCCTTGCTGCCTAATACCGTTTCAGTTCCCAGCCAAGCCCAGACTATTGATTTCTGCAGTGACTGCAATCAGTCATAATGAGGAAACAAGAAAGGAACCATCCATCCAGACATAAACCCACAATCAGATATTATCTGGGGCTCAGTGCTGATTCAATTTCTACTGACCCAGCCGCTCGAGTTGGCTAGAGGTTTTGCGTGGGACAGAGTTCACTTTGTGCCCAGCAGTGATTTCAGCATTATTACCGTGTTCATCATCTTCAAGGCATTCTACAGGCAGCAAGAAAACATTTTTTTTACTTATCTCTCATTCTCATATGTTAAAGTTTGTTCTCATTTTACCTTTACGGGTTGATTTTACTACTAATAAAAAAAGTGTCTAGTCATTTCCTGATCAAATATCATGCTAATAAACCAGGGTTTTTGCTGAATAATTCACCTTTAATGTTCTTTTTCTTTTCCCCCTAAGAATTCCTCCTCTCCGCTTCATATCCAGCAGTAATGAACTTTACTGCTTAACACTATAAAATTCAGATACATTCACTTTCCAGCTGAGGAGTATAAACTTTGAAATTATTTATTCCCAAAGCTTTCCACCACTTGTCAGCCTTCTGAAGAACTGAAGAGGATGTCCTTAGTTCCTCCTCTCCTTTCTGGCCTCTGCCTTTTCCTCATTTTTGTGCTCATATACCCCTCCAGTTCTTCCACTTCAGCCCCACCACACTTGAAATGATTTGTGAGGCTGTTGCCTTTGACCTGACTTCACAGCACATAGTACTTCACCAGTGGTATAAACAAAATACCAATCCATTTTATAGATGGAGAAACAGAGGTATGGAGACTAGGCAGCTGGATACAGACCAAGCTCTGGAGAGGACACACCACATGTCATGCAAATTTTCCCACCTGCAGTGGTCAGCGTGGCCAAGGGCTGCTCCTGGTACAAGATGTAGTTCTTGGCAACGTGAGAGCCCACGGCCACAAAAGAACATCTGTGAGAAAGGCTTTCCTCCAGCTCTAGGGTTTTTTTTTTAGGACACTAATGTGAAATGATGACCAAACCAAAGATATTAATGGTTTTGTCATCTTTTGACAGCTTTGTCCCTGTCACAGCAGTCCATGATCTTGGGCCTGGGTATTTAAAGACTACCCTAAAGCTTGGGATGAAGACAGAACACTAGGCTGGTGTCTGCCTACTAAAATCCATCTGCAACTCAATAGCTTATTTTCAAAACTGTTTCTGTGAGCTACACAGAATGACTCTGCAGACTGCATGTGCCCACGGGCCATCCCCTGGGAACTCTTTCTGCACGATGAGTTAAAGCTTACCCAGGCAGAAGGCAGATGTTCTTGAAGGCAAGCATAAGCCTGTGGAATCAGTTGCAAAGCTTTGGAGAAAATTCACACCCATCCACCTTAAATGCAGGGTACGAGCCTTGAATCTCCGTGCTTTAACTCCAGCACACAGAAACTGATGCATTAAAAACCAAAAGGAAACTCGTTCTGCCTCAGAAAAGACTTCCACAATAACAAAACCAACAAAACAAAAATGCTATTAAAATAAAACACTCCGCTGCCCCCACTTGTCTTCCTGGGGAGAGATGCCAGGATAAACACTGCATGATGGATGCTGGTCCCGCTGCTTAATGCGCTGCAGGACGGCACTCGCATGTGACAGGGACAAAAAACAAGTCTCAGACCGACAGAAAACAAACTAGGGCAGAAAGCAAGAAGCATCCCAGACAAGTTTCTGGCCCAGGGCTGACTCTCATTAAAATTATGAAAAGAAAAAAAAAAAAGTCACTTCAACATAAAGCTAAATGCAATTCAGCACTATTGACTCAATCTGTGGGATTTTATTTTATTTTTTTTTCTAAGCCTGACACTGGAGGGGAAACCTTCCAGTGCTCCCAGAGATAAGCTGAGCCAGATCTGCAGAAAGCCCCCAGCTGAGGAATTTTGCAGAGCTGTCGTGCGCTTTATTCGCTCTCTCCTCTAAGATGCTCGTTTTCTGCAAAGGATCTTTGCGAGCCTCGTACTATGAAGTCTTTTTGCCAATCATTCAATCATTTTCCTCCCCCAGTACGGCCACGCTATCGATTTCTTTCTTTACTAATGCAATAATTCATAATGAGAGAATAACAAAGCATCTATCCCTCATTTCAAACCTGCAATCAGATCTCTCCGAGGCTTCACCATTGATTTAATTTCTAGTAAACATTTCCAATCTTAATCACTAAAAGTGTGGCTTTGCTAAATGCCAGGAAAATATTCTCCATTTAACATTATGAAAGAGCCTGCGTGCAAGAATTGATTTCCAGGTGTTAAATTGAAATGTTGAAACCAAATGTATCTCTCCACCACGCCCGGCGTGAAATTCTAACACCCAGCAGCAAAAATACCCCAACACCAAATATCTTTGCACTATCACTGTACTTCTTTCTCATTCAGCTGATGTATGCATTCCTGATTAGTTCCTGACTGTGCTCTGTTCATCTTCGATATCATCAACCACATTTTGAAGAACACAGCCTTCCTCACTAGGAACCACCATTCACATACAGCCTGTTCTTTAACATACAATCATTATAACTGTACATATAGTAGGAAGAAAGGGAGAATTTGTGGTTAAAAACACTGAATCGGGACTTAATACACTTGCAGATCTTTTCCCATACAAAGCACTTATCCTCTTGGAGCATCACTTTCCTATTTGTAAACTGGGACTCTGTCAGACCCACATATGTCACCTTTCCTCATTCCGCAGATATACATTTATATACATATATACAGGATAAGAAGGCATTGCACAGCAGGCTGCCTTCCAGGTAGCAGCGTTCCACCTTTCTATTGCGTAGGGCATCTTGAAGCGCTGGCGTTTGCTTTTCTCCCGTGTCCTTTCCTACTGAATTTCTAAATCAGCTTGATGTTACCCCTGTTACATTGTTAGTACTCGACGGGAATCAATTTTTCTTGGAAGTTTTTATTACTTTTACTAGAAAATAAATTTAAAAAAATGAAAAAAGTCACCCTTCTACTGAAGAAGCCTAAAAAAGAAACGCCTATTCTCTAGCCATTATTAATTAACTACCTAAAATACTATACAAGTGTTCATCTGCTTTGTATGCATGCACAGGGGGCCTGAACTTTTAAGAACATGGTTATGTGAAAGCTGAGAGCGATTGGAACAGAAACATCAAGAACAGAGAAATACAGCACAAAGAGGAGTACTCGACTTAGCAGTTCCAAAGGGAGCTGGAAGAGGATAAGAAAGAACAAGTAGGTGTATTAAAATGTAAGCAAATTCTTAAGCAGCTGTGATGAAATGTCCTACAAAATGCCTCAACAGCTAAAAGCAAGCAATGGTTGGTCTCAGTACAGGGACCAAAGTTCACAGGCTCTGAGTCACATTGATGTAAGTCCCTCCCAACGTAGCATTTTGTGATCAGCTGTCATGCTAGGGGTTTCCTATTCGGGAGAAAAAGCAGGTTTGTTTTCTCCCTTATTTTTATGTTTTCCTAAGCAAGGCAGGCTGGATTCACCATCATTCCACAGAATCCCGAGTGTGTTTCTGGAAGAAGCACTCTGGTTCAAGCACAAAGCATCGAGCCTGGTGAAAGGGGTGCCAAGTGACATCCTTTGGCCCAGGCTGCGCGGGAGGCAGGACTCGCCGATCAGGATACAACCTCATCTGGCTGTTACCATCTGTGAAGCTACGAAGCATAGCCTGAAAGGACCAGAGTTTCTGAACATTGGTAAGGTCTAATTGTATCTGTATCCAGCCTAGCATGACAGCTGCACGGGCTAGAAGAATAGCCAAATCTAAAATAAAATGGGTTTCTCGTGACAGTCTCCCAAAGGCCATTATTTAAAGGGCAGTCCCGCTGCAAACACATCGGAGTGAGTGGCTTGGTTTCAGCATCAGTATATACCAGATTGTTTTATGCCTGGTTTATACAAACAGGGAGAGGCCAGTAGATCCTAAGGTGGCTCTTCCATTGAATCAACCACAATCACAGCCAGCCAAAACCCATTTAACATTATAGATGATGTAATTCAACTGGGATGCAGTTAAAACGAGTCCCAGCTCACTTTCCCTAGAGGAATGCAATTTATCTGAGCTTACAGCTGTTGCATTCACAGGATAAGATTATAAAATAATCCTTTCAGGAGCATTAGGAGACATGGGTGGCCAGAGCCATGGAGTCACACGGATGTCCTGGGAAATGCTCTAACTACAAATGTGACTTGGAGGAACGAGTACGTGCCCTGCAGGACCGGTACCAATTTCAGCCTGCCTGCCCAATAGGCTTGGCTTCTCCAAATGCTGGGAACTGGGAAGGGAGCCCACCGAATGACCAAGCATTTTCATGAGAATCAACAGCAAAACGAGCAGAGGAAGAATTTAATGGAAACATAATGTGAAATCTGTAGGACAGAATTACATCCCCAGGATGCTCCTCTGAAAATATAAGTTTCAGAGAGTTGGTGCAAACCCTTACACCTACCTAGCCCATGAACACATTGACGATTCCCAGCAGGTATGGATTTACTGCCTATTATTCATTCCTCCTTAGTAATAATATCAATTTAGCTGTTAGTTTTTGTTTTGACTCAGTGCTTAGGAATCAGCGGGGCGATAAAGCTATTTAAATGGAAATACTATTCAAATACACAATCACCTGATTGGAACACGCACCGCTCCTGCTCTTGAACATTTCTCATATAATAGCTGCTTTTTCCCTCATTAAATGCAGAAATCTGATTAACATTTAGATCACACGTGCTTTACTTACAGCAATTAGGACCAGATACTAGAGTTTTGTTAAACTATGTAGGATTTTTATGCTTTATCATGAAGAGAAGAACAAAGAAGCTCCGTAACACTACATCTGGTCCTTTCTACAGCTTCTGTTATATGCACACTGTCAAGGACAAACGTTAACTTTAAAGAGAAGTCTGCAGGGACAAACTTACTGAGAAGAAAAATGGACACTTGGATGAACTCAGCTTTGTATTGTAGTACAATGATTGGTAACACTATAATTCTGTATATTTGCTGGCAACACCCAATTAAACAGTCTAAGGGGTTACAACAGCTACGGATTAGAAAATAGCTTCTAGAAAAAACACGTATAAGGCCTAGAAATAAAAACCTTTTCTGTTCTGATAAAAAAATAACAGTAATCTGCAATTCATAAGGTTCAATTCAAGTTAGGAAGGATCAAATCTCAGTTGTTCTAAAAGCTTCTGCAATAAAGCTGAAGAGGTAATTTACGGTGTCCACCACATTATTTTTCTCAAGCCATGTTGTCACATACTTCACAACTTGTCATGCTGCTCAGGGAAGTCAAAACATACAGCTTAGCCCTTTAAAATAAGCAGCACAACCAGAATTAAACAGTAAAACAGAACAAATGAAACTGTATCTTATGAATCCCCAAGAACATTAACATTTCCTGCAACAGTCTGCTCTGACTAGTCTCAAAAGAGATTCAAATAATTTTAAGGAAGCATTTTCTAAAATTAAATTCCACCCCAAATGAGTAGGATGGAAATGTGTTTCCCAGACAGCAGGTCCCAGCACTGCTGGTTTCCCACAGCCCAGGCTCAGCCCATGGTTTCAGTGCCTTGCCCCAGCAGGGGCTCAGCAGAGCAGATGCTTTTTCATAGAGCGCACCACCCTCAAAGCCACCACAAAATTCCTTCCAGAGAGGCAGCCACCCACCTCCACGAGTGAAGGATGCACAGACCTCGCAGCCCCACTAATTCAGAGAGTGGACTACTATTTTTAGCAGCAATCAACTTCTCCAGGCAGTAGTGTCTTGGGTTTCTCGAGGTCTCACAGACCAAAGACACTGGCATGGACAACACAGAGCTGGACAGGCTTAGACACACATGCCAAGAGCAAAAGCAGAAAGTCAGCGATGGCATCGACAGAGGTCGCACAGTTTGGTTCCTCCAGAGCAATTCACCAGAAACACAGTTTGTGCCATGCTTGCTTCTTGCCCGCAGGCTGCACAAACTCAGCAGAAAGCTGCTCCCCCCACCCGCTTTCTTTTGACGCGCTACCCTAACCCCCCCATATCATCTGGAGACACAGAATGCTCTTCTCCACGTATTCATAAGGGAGCGAGCAGGCACGCCTGTGCCGTGGAAAAGATCTTCTCTCTACAACATCCAAACCCAAGTTTAAAACCAATGCAAATCCATTTTCTCTCTTTATGGGTCACCTTCAATCTTCTACACAAGCGCTTACTCAGGTCAAGGTTGAACCAACTTAAGAAAAAGGACTCGGAGTCCTTTGAAAGGGCCTGCGAGTACAATCTTGTGTTTGCATTTAATTAATCAGCTGAAGCTTTCAAATCTGTACTATTATCTCTTTAATAGGCTGGCACCCTGAAGGCTTTTGCAGAGAGCATCACGGCCCGTGGGGCATGCTGATGCAAACCACCGCCAGCCGCGACTCCCAGATTGGCGGCAGCTCACCAGGACACGAGGCACGCAAACAAAAGAGCTCCGAATTTGGGAGACTAAATCTTAATTGATGGTAAACAGAGTAAGATTTAGTGGCAGCGATTAGCTTCCCCAGTTGCTTTACGGGGAATGTTGTTGTTGGTTAATGAACTGTGTCTTTTTCTTTTGTCGTTATTATTATTTTTTTTATAATCCTGCAGATGTCCGGCGTGGAAGAGCTGTTCCTCAGACAGCTCCCAGATGAACAGCCTGGTGAATGTCTAACTTCCCACGCAGTCTGTATTCCTCAGACACTAATTAGTGATATTCCGGGAGCTGTGAATGATGGAAGAGCCTCCCTTTTTATTTTTTTTCTTTGTTGGTGAGATGTTAATAACCTAAATCAGGTCTACTCAGGCAATCACTTTCCATACCACTAACTTGATGCCCTCAGAAATGCCTCAAGGGCTTGAAGGGCAGACAGGAGGTGCCTCGTGGTGGTCTCCTGCACATGGATGAGTTGCAGCTTTACTTTCTTATCAAGAATGTGAAGAAAAAACATGAAACATTTAGTAACACAGAACAAAGATGCAACCTTTGTGGAACCAAGACTTGAAGTAATATCAAGTAGCTGGCTGAATTTGGGATCCAGCTCCCCCAAAGCATGGCAGCGCATTGGTGGGGTACCACGTACTCTCTGTCTCCACTGCCATCCCCTGTAGCTGAGAGGAACTCGGGCTCTTCCAGAATGAGTCCTCACATACAACTTTGTGAAATCAATAGGCACTTAGAGTAATTTTCTGTAACAATAGCACATCACATGATAAACGAATCAGTTCAGAGGAGGAGATGACTTTTTTATTGCCATATCCAATTTATCATTTAGTCCTTCCACAGAGAATGAAAACATGTGCATTTATGATAAAGCTTCCAAGAGAAACAGCAGCAGCTAAAAGACGGAAAAATTTATGTTGAGGTTCTCATCCTAATGCCTCCCTCTTCTGTTTCGCCTGCCAGAAACCAAATGGTTTGTCTATGGCTGCCTTATTCTTGAAGAGGAAGAAATAAAAAAGGCACGTTCATTGACTGAATGAAATCTTAACTTGAGGTCAATTATTAGCAAAGACAAATCCTTCTGTCATTTTCCTGAGTTAGAAAAATCAAAGCAACTTTGATACCTGACTTGTCTCCATAGCCTTCTAACTCCTGGGAAAGCTATCGGCTAATCTGTCTGTGCTCTGTAGTTTTTTCCCCTCATTAGCACTGCAGGTTAGGGGCATAACCAGCACTGCTTCAGCAGAAAAGCCTGGAGCCTTCACCACGTGCCCACCACATGAAAAAATGTGACTTCAGATCCCTGCTCTTCCCAAGAGGACTCACGCCAGCACTCCCTCTCCAAGCATGGCAGCTCCTGCTGCAGCTCCTCCTGCTCCAGCTCTACCTCTTCCAGCTATGCTTTAGCATGAAATAAACTGGTTTCACCTTTCAAATGAACCTAAATATGGAGCTCAGGAGACAGTTCAGGACTGTGAACGCTGTAGGATGGGACAACAGAGAATTTGCCTTGGAAGGTGTTTCTGGACACCACAGTCATCTCAACGTCTGTAAGGCATCACCTCTCCCTATACTAACACCTCAACACCTAATTTTGGGCCCTAAACTCCTCTCCAACTTCTAAGAGCAAACATTAAAGAGTCAAAGCTTAAAAGGATGCCTTCTCCACAGAGCATCCTTGTTTGCTCTTTTTCTCCTTTAGAAGCAAAACCTTTCAGCAAAACATAGCTTCCAGGAATCACCACATTACAGAGCGAGGTCAGAGGTCTCCCTTTCAAAGCACACCTTTTACATTGAAAACACTGGGTAACGTGCTCTGTTCCAGCAAGGAGGGAAAATAAGGTTGGTTGGAAGACCACTCATGCTGGATTTGTTTTCCCCTACAAAGGCTATCGCAGGGCTGAGGCAATATATTCACAGCCCCATAAATCCAGAAGTGTTGACAAAGGTATTATTTGGGATCACCGGACTTTGTTCTTTCACCTGAGATGAGATCCCTTCTGCTCCTGGACAAAACAGCCCCTTCAGGACACAAACCTGTCTGGGAGTTCGTGCATCAAACTGCGCTGTCCACATCGGAGCTGCTACAGGAATCATTCCCCGCAGAAGGAGAAGGAGCAATCAGCCACCACGCACAGCTCGCGAGCCCAGGCACCTGCTCGCTCTCTTTGGCAGAGTCTCAGATGCTAATGAGGAAGCAGCATCTGTGTAACCTGCCTTAAGGACATACAGACACAGACTCATTATGGGATGCCCTAACTGGAACTTCCCATCGCTGCAGAAAGAGAAAACGAGGTCTGTGTATCGCACCGCACAGAGCCCTGGACACAAAGATCACCAGGAAAGCACACAGACCCTCACAGACACGATGCCACCCATCTCTAACGCTCAGAAGTTGCAGGCTGAACTACCCACACCCACATCTGAGAACTGGCTCGCTCTTCATTCTCTAGAGCTCTGTAAAACTCCACTGACACCAACAATCCATCACGTCTCCTTGCACTGGTTATGAACACAGGTATAGACACTTTGCAGGGGAAAAAAATAAAAATAATAATAAAAAAAATTTAAATAAGCCAATCCTAAAGTAATTCCCTCAACACATTAGCCTTTCATAAAGCAAGGAAAGAGCCCCTACCATGCTCTCCTCTGCTCCAGGTGACAGTGAGCTAAGCAAGCACTGCCAACAGCAAATACACTGTCCAGACCTGCAGCCAGATGAAAGGAGGAGTGAGGTAGGGCTTGTCTTTGGGTGGAAAACCAGTAATGAAGACTTGCTGGTATGGTGCCTTTATGGGATGTTTTATTTCCCCTGGGAAAAACCTAGTCATTTGATTGCCAAAAAAATATTTAAGGATTGCTACCCAAAATAATTTCTCCGCTACTGCACCATATGTTTGTGGCTCCAACCAGGCTAAAAAAAAATAATTACATCCTCATTACCATAAGTATGGCCAGTTGCAACTGAAATATTAAGCTGTCAGACACAATTCCCAGTGCAGCCACCTCCTGGAAAGCCCCCATCAGAGATGGTGCATCTCCTCACAGCTTGTGCATCGTGGGAGGCTGCTCCAGAGGCGCGTTTTGCCCGTGTGAATTACGGTGCAGCGAAACAGGTCGCACCCGAGGGTCAGATCCACGTTTTCACAGGGAATTTGATTCAGGTTTAGTGGTACCTATATTCCTTTTGGTTTAGTTCCCCATCGGGACAGTTGATTAAACGTGCAGAAAACTTAGGACTGCTCCTAGGAGTCAGTTCTTTGGTGGAGTGAAAATCCACCTCTCTGGACAGGCAGCGGGTGCAGGCACCTCCTGCACGCCCCGAACACGCAGATGTGACTGTAGGATTGCATTCAGTTACTGGAAAAGAAAACAAAGCCTCTGCACGCTGCCTTTACTGCGTACTGAGAACCTGCAGTCGTGACTGCACTGGAAGGAGAGAGCACCATCATTTATGTGTTTTATTAACATTCAGCATTCTGATTTTTAAACTTCAGCACACTTAAAAACTTGTGAAAATGGCAGCTGATAGGCTCCAGACTCTGATCAGCTCACCTGCAGAATGGCTGAAGAGTTAACCCTGACAGACCTGGATACTTTGGGGTTTTTTTTTCATTTCTTTGCTTTAGATGGGCTAATTCAAGAGCAAAAGCTTTGTTTTCACACCTGCTTGGTGAGGTGCTGCAGTAACAGAACAAAGTCCTCGCTCCCGACAGCACAACTTTAGGAGAGATGCAAGAGCAAGTGCATCAAAACAGTGGGGTAAGATTCCACAACAGGCTCTAGCACAATGGAAAGCCATTATTTACTGAAGTTTTGTAGGGACGAAGTTTAGTTTTCAGAAGAAACATAAAAGGTTCTTTTGCGGATGCACACGGCAATCTCCTCCCCGTGACTAACAGCCGTTATGAGGTGGCATAAAATATTGACTTGAAAACTGGTACTGGCATATGTTGGTATGCAGAGAGTATTCATCACAGTAGGTTGTGAATCCACGACTAGGTCTCCTAGATCTTAAGGTAAAGGGTGGTGCTACAAGACAATATCCATGGAGGTAATGGTATTCTTCCCAGCAAGCACCACGTGCCTGTAGATACAAGTCATTCCCTCCCCCACCACACAGGGTTGGTTTCATTTGTTTGCTTTTTTCCTTAAGAAAAGCACCAGAAATGGTGATGTTATCTTTGGATAGAGAAGCACAAAGAACTTACATCCCACTTCCAGCTGGATAATCTTCCAGGACATCAATACCCACTAAAACGTTTAGAACAATTTATATACTCTTTATACTCTCTAAAAAGGAAACAGCCTTTAAAAGCTGAGTTACACACTATAATTACTCTAATTCTCTGCATCTGGCATTCAAAAGAACCCAAATTAAACACCACAGAGCACCTCAAGTGCATCCATGGAGCAATGAAGGTGGAATTAACTCCAAATTAAATGTGATGTCTTCAGAGACTATCGAACCACTATTCAAAGTGAATAGATTAAAACCTTTTTAAGTTATTGCACAGATTACTCCTCTTAGGGCAAGGCAAGTATTTTGAGAGTTTGCTTCAACACTTCATAACCCTGCTTGGATTACAGAAGTGCTTAAATTGGAAAATCCTGGAGCTAAACACCATAAATATTGGAGAAGTTCTAGGCTGGACCAGCTCCAAACTTGGCAGCTTGGAATTAATCATTGATCTTCTGGTAAATAAAGACCTCTTTCCCCTGCTGCTACAGCCCAGGCAAACACCACCAGTACAGCACACACAGCCACCACTGCTCTAACCCACACAGCACCTACAGGGTGCTGAGATTAGGAGCTGTTGTTAAATTCAAAATACGTGACCAAAGGGAAGCTACAGAGCAAAATCTTCTGGGGTTATTTTAGATGTGCTACACCACAGGTATTTAGGATTTAGGAAGGAGCTGCTGTGCTGTTCATCCTCAGTGCAATACCTGAGGTGACCCATGTGTCCCACAACTAGATGATTTAGATTTGAAGTGGCATGTCCAAGATGGGTCACATCAGACCCAAACACCATCACTGCTCTATTGATCTGTGTGGATGCAGCAGCCTTTTCCCACTAACCCAGCATCAGACATCCAAAAATGTGGAGGATTGCTGCCTACAGAAGTAAGATTTACAGGCCTAATGATTTAGTCCACATGCTTAAAGATGAATGGGGCTGATTTTACTTCAAAGTTGTGAACCCTGCTCACTGTGCAACTATATCATAATGCCTGGAAAACCACAACTAGACACAAGGAAGCAAAAGAACAGTCTCTTTGAAGGATGCACCCACGAACAAGCTATGTCTTTGAGCTGGCAAGAAAGACAGGGAGGATGAAGAGAAGATTGTAGCTGCTTCCCATCAGTGATCTACAAAAGGAACTGGGCTTTCAGGATCTGAGACACTTGGCAAGCAAGCCACAAGCCATGCAAATACCTAGTAAAGAGCAATCCACCTACCACCTGCACACCCAGGACTCTGCCTCCTTGTCACCCATCAGAAGAGGACAGAGGTGTGAAGACTGAGGAAAGGAATTCACCCTGCTCTGGCCTGGAGTTGTGCCATAATTTGCAGCTGCTTCACCAAAAAGAAACATCACAGAGAAGAATGACAAAAAAAGCCACTTTAGCACCTGAGAACAGACTGAAAGTCAAGTGAGTTATACTTATGCCACAGAGCAGCCTGGTCACAGTAACCTGCAGTACATCCTAGTTCATCAGATTTGCAAATGTTATTGATTTATCTACACAGCTCTTTATAAACAGTCATCCTACTACCCACACAGAAATAGCAACAGCTAATAGATTCTCAGAGGGTAAATAGCTGAAAGAAGCTATCTGGGGGATGAATTTACATGTAGTGAGCACAAAAAATCTCATTCTAGAAGTCTTGAGTGTAATTATAGCATTTCTTCTCGATACTCTCTCCCTTTGCAAGGCTATGGCAATTGCATGCGTGTAACCAGAAGCCATTACAACAAATTGGTTAATTTTAATGAACGTGCTCACAGTGCAAGGTCTACCAGTGCAGCGCATGGAAATGTGAGGACGGTACATATAAATGGTTCAGGAGTTCAGAAGACAAATGTGGCTACCCTCTGCTGTATGTGGCCTGGCCTATAGCCGAGAAAGATGCCAGCAAAGCTATATACACGTAGAGGTAGTTCCCTGGTCCTTTGTTTGGTATCAGATTATTTCACCCGATTTAAATGTCATTCTGCTACGTGTGCTTTAATACATTGTTTGCTGTAATGCACTGATGATAACATTTGTGATGAAAGCAACATCATCCAACTACCTTTCTCATCTGTTCTCTTTCTCTCTTGTCAGTGTACAGCCATGGAGGTTATTTTTCTGCATCTTTTTATATTTCATGCTTTGTCCATAGGCTTATCTCGCTTTACCATAGATTGTGCAGCCTGCTTATCTGTCTGTGCTCTTAATCTATGTGATGTATTCAGAAGTATTATAGGTTGCCTACCTCCTCTGCTCTAACTCTTTGTTTCTCAGTTCTGTATCACTGTACTTTTTTTTCCTCTTCTTATCCTGCTGCAAATTCCCCTTTCCAGGTTATTAACATACGCAACATTTGCAATTCTTTCTGTTGTTTCTATGCTGATAACTCGAAACTGCTTCAAGTCTTCCGAGTGAAATCCCAGCCTCTGAAGTAGACTAAAGACACCTGCCCTTCTCAGCTACCAGAGAAAGCAGAGCCTTTGAATGCTATGGGGTCTAAAGATGGCTTTACCAAACCCTTAAGATACTTGGACTCTCCTAGCTACTGACAGGGGTTCCTAAAACAAATTAATTATATACCACATGTGATTATGCCATTCTGAATGAATACTAATTGAATTTTTTTTTTAAAGGGTTTTCCATATTATAATTTAGTTAAGCTCTTACAGAATTTCTTTGACTTGCCCATTCCAGTCAGATTTAGAAGTAGATTTTTCTCGACCCTGTTTATGAATGTATTCCCTAAGGGTCTTTGGAAATTTATCACTGTCTTCCCTCACCTAAAACAATGTAATTCTACAGTTTTCTCAATCCCAAGTCTTTTATGTTAATTCTCTTAAGTTTTCCAATACAGACTTCAAAACTTAAGGACAGGAATTTTGATTCTTTTTCTGTTTGTTTCCTTGTCTTCATTCCTGCTTTTTTTTAAAAAAAAAAGTACATCAATTTCTTATGGCATTTATCTCCCATTTCCCTGGCAACAAAGAGACAACAAATTATTATTTTTTACTTAGGCACTGAGCAATCAAATGAGTGCTAGTCAGCAAAGCATACATGCATGTGTCTGGGTGGCATCACTGTAGTTAAACAATATTTCACTCTGGCCTTAGTTAGTAAATAACCCTTACAAGTTCTGGAAGCCCTGACATTTTACAGTCAAGGATTTTGACAAATGCTTTATTATTTCCATCTATTTACACCTATCTATGCACCTTCCCTTCAGTCTCCACGTCTGCTTTCCACATATTTATTCCATCTCTTTGCTTCATAATCTTCCTTATCACTGTGTTTTATTCTTGACATGTGCTTTATCTATACTTTGATTATTCTTCCCTCTTTGTTTGTATAAAAGGTATTTTACATGGCTTTATGCTACCTGACTGAATAGACTCAGAACAGTTCAACACATGATGTTTTATGTCCAGTAGCTTTTAGCTTCTCCACTGCATTCACCACAGCTCACTCCTGTTCATCTGCTCTTAACCATGTTCCTCCAAATCCTGGTTTATGGAATTTACACGTCCTTATTTCTCTTCCTTTTGGTTGGATCTTATATTCATCCATCCAAAGCATTTACAGACACTCATCACCACGCATCTAAATGCCCATTGATTAAATTACAGCCAGTACTCTTTGGATACCCTCTCACCTCCTCATCCAATTACATCTGGACACTACTGAAAATGAAAGGTCAGCTGCTGCCCCTAATCTGTTTGCACAACTCCCCACGGAGCCCCGGGCAACTCATTCCTACACGAGGGCTCCCAGCCTGTCACCCTGTTACGAGTGGTTTACAGCAGATGAAGCGAGACGAACAAAGAACTGAATCAGGCCCCGCGCTCCCCGAAGCACAGGGCAGCGT
Organism: Actenoides hombroni; assembly: GCA_024336885.1. NCBI lineage: Eukaryota > Metazoa > Chordata > Aves > Coraciiformes > Alcedinidae > Actenoides > Actenoides hombroni. Next base: position 16,868,790 of record WUAM01000143.1, on the reverse strand, counting down.
GTGTGTGCGCGTGCTGCACAGACACTTGTGACCCATCACAGACACTGACCATCCCCACTCCTACAACCATTTTCACACAGACGGGCCCCAGACCATGCAGGACCCAGCGAGGGGCAGGGTGTGCTGCGGTGACCCCTCTCCATCGCGCAGGGGCCGGGGACACGTGCTGGCACGGGGACACCTGCACGCGCAAAAACCTGCTGCGCAGGGAGGGGGGAAATCACAAGAGGTGAAAATTGGGTGAACTTGCAATGGAAATGGGAGGTAAGGGAGGATAAAGGGTCCAAACGTGCATCTTGGCGTGTCAAATGCTAGTTATAGCTGCCCGGCTAGAAAGAAAGATGGCACAACGGTGCTGGTTCACACACATTCAAGGACTGACAATATTCCCTCCACGAATGGCTTGTGTCAGTTTTTTGACTTCATATTGAGCACCATCCCCAGCAAACACCCACGTGAGCTGCAGCCTGAGAAAGGTCAGCTCTCCACACGCTAGCACTCGCGTCCTGGGAGAGCAGCGAGGTGCCACGAGCTCAGGGCATCCCCCCGTCAGCAACGGCTGCAGCTGGCAGCATGTGAGCCATGCTCCCACCACCAGCTTCCTTTCAAGAGGCTTTTATAACCAAAGCTGGGGGCCACTGGTCTGCCAGTGCCACAAAGCTGCCCAACAGCCACCCGCAGCACCTTTGGCAGATGAATAGGAACAAACTTGAACAACAGAGCTCCTGGTGGAAATCATCAGCATGGCTTTCCAGCGAACGCTAGCAGTGACATGCAGGTTGCAATCCCGTAACACAACAGATGTTAATGTATTTGCTGTCTCAATGGATGCTGCCACAGCCTTTCCGTGTGGCCCCAGGCACATAAATCACCTAACCAGGCTTTAGAGAAGGTTTTTCATCGTTACCTACATGCAGGAAACACATTCACTGGAATGAAGACAGTTTGGCAAGGAAGCAGCCAGGGGAGCATCTCTGCAGCCTGATCCAGCCCAGCTAAGGTGGATTATGCTCACCAGCCACCCAAGCTAAATTCACGGGTGCTTGTCCATCTAAGGATCTTGAAAACAGGGTACTAAGTGGACTACAACATTTTACTGAAGCCGTGACTAATTTTCCAACTGGTAAAGCCCAGTGGGTCTCAGTAGCCCATGCAGGCAGGCCTGTCAAAATGTTTTCACACTGCCTGAAAAACTATAATTGCCAATTGCTTTTTCTGGGGTTGAAATTCAGTATTAAAACCACGTATTACCCAAATACGGTTTCCAAAGGAACTGGGGATTCTAATAGTTTAATGACTGTCTCCTAGAGTTCATTTTTCACTTTTCAATAATTGGTTTTTCAGTTGCATTTGCATAGAGTACATGTAAAATTCCATAGCCCATTAAGTTAATCACAACATGAAGCTAATAAGCATGGACACGCAAAGACGTACCTAAGCCCAGATCAATTTTTGAAGCGGTGATTTGAAGTTGCTGCAGAATAACTGCTCCTCAAGCCTGCCAATTTGATAGGTAAGAACATGTTTTAAAGAATTGAAATTTTACACTGCTGAGAATAACCCGTAGTTATTCAACATACTTATCTTCTAAAGAAATTGAAGAAAAAAAATTAACACACACACAACACACTTTGAGGACTGTAGTGATAATTCAAGCAACGTAACCAGAAGTTTCCCTTCTACAGCTGCTTTTCCCCTCTCCATCTTCCACCCAAGAGCATGCTTCACGCTTCCCGGAATGATGCTTTATAGAGCCCAGTCCTGCACAGCCTCACACAAGCACCACTCCTCAAGTGCTGTTCAGCACCACGTTTCCAACTCCACCTCAACCCAACGTAACTCTCAGGGACTCCTGTCTATCAGCAGGTTCCTTCAGCTCTCACAGCCTGGCTTGGATTTGCATTTTCCCAGCCCCCCCAGGCTCCGAGCGGACACGCACACGCACTCTTCACGCTTCGCTCCAGCCGGCCCCAACACCACCCACCGACCACAGCCAGGTTGGCCAACCCTGCCCAGGAGGCTGGAGCCATCTCCTAACCCGGTGCAGAAGGCACACGCCTCTCCTGCCTTCGGAGAGCAGGAGATTTCCGTGGGAAAGTTTCCACTTTGCCACTTCGCAGAACAGTTCTGTGCCGCCGGCTTCCCATCTGCCTGCCTGGAAGGCTTCGCTCCATCCTGTTCTTCGAAAACAGGGTTTTGTTCTGGAAAGCCATGCCTGGGAAAAACAACCTCATCTTTCTCTACTATTTTTTTTTTTAAAGGGTGTTTCATCCTGATGCAGAACAGGAATTTTTTTAAAGACACGCCCTTTCTCCCCGTGCGAAAAGGGATTTCCATTTTCTGGCAAGGTCTGTGTGCAAGGACTCAAACAAAATAGATGATGTCAGAGCTTAAGAGCTTTCGGGATGATAGTTTTGTGGCGGCCAGAGCCGCTTCCTTTTGAAGCTTAAGGATTTGAACGAAATTATGGGAACGTAGCCAAAGGCGCTTTGTTCGGTGTTGGCTTTAGAGGGGTGGGGGCTTGGCAACGGCAGAGAAATCATTGCTTTTCTCAGCAATAATATTAAACACATTTAAAGGCATTTTCTTGGTTTTCCCGTTGATTTGCAGAATGCCATGTTATTTAAAATATATACTATATACGAGTAATCAAGGTGGTGTTTGGCAGAAGATGCATTGCCTCTGATGGGAGAAGCACCAAAGCATCGACTGAAGCACTCTGGCTTTTCCTAGGAGGTTCAACAGGATTTGGCACAGGCTTCCCTTTAATGCCACGGCTACTCTTTATTTCTCTGCCATTATTCTGATATGAAGCCTTAATTTTGTTGTTGTTGTTGTTTTGGTTAATCATGACATCATGGGTGGAAACAGGGCAAAGCAAGCAGCCCCAGAGGGAAATAAAAATCAATCCGGGCCGCTCATTAAAAGGTAAACCGTCAATAATCTTTGTCAGGCCTTTTTATCTTGGGTTTTAGCACAGTGTGATCCCTAAGGCAGCATGTGGTATTGAGATTTAAAATGGCTCCTACTTTTCACATCTCCATCAGGAAGATTAACTCCTTCAACACAGGCTGAAATTACCCTGATTCTAATCAGCACATAAAATGGCACAGGATTAAAGGGATCATTTTGTAACAGCTTTTTGGTATCTGTGCTGACAGAGAAGGAAAAATCAGCTTCTGAACTTGATTGAAATGGTGTAGTCAGAAATATCTCAACAGATAGAGCCTCCACGATGAAAACTCATATCAAAATCTGACCATTTATACTTCAAGCATTTATATATAAAGCATTTAAGTGAATGTGTGGGTTTTCCATAACATTTCAAGGTTTTTTTAACATAAACAATTTGCTCTCTAATTTAGGAAAGCACCATAAAACTTTATGTGGAAAGTTTATTTATCTAAACATTTGATATTAACACTGAAGATCCTTCTATCAATTTTCTGGAACTGAGCCTCTTTGTCTTTGAAATTAGGGTGAACTATCATATCATTGAGTTAATTACAGAAGCGATGACAGCTCGTTTCAGTAGGAGTAGTGTTGTTCCATCCACGTACCACGTATGATGAAAAACAAGCTTCCCAAAGAAACATTTATTGTGTTCTTTGCCACAAAGCTTTAAGCAGATTGTCAGCTTTTTGCCTGCGTGTCCTCCTCCACTGATTTACTGCAGTGGATAAAACACCACTCCAAAATCATGGAGTTTGTTTTGCTCTTATCCTACTCCTTAAATTCTCAATCTAAAGCTTATGGAGAGGTGTGGCTGGTGCATACACAGATCAAACCTAACCAATATGTTGTGCTTCAAGCGAGCAGGGATTTCCATATACACATGGAGTAACAACTAAATCTGGATTCCACCTGCTCAGGACTGCCTGGAATAAGGATCTTGAACTCTATTACACAGTAATAATCAAAATATTGGGTTAATAGATCCAATTTCATCCCTGAAAATTGGTTTGCTAATGTGATGAACCCAGGATGCTGTCTGTTTATGATGAAGGTTTCCAAGATCACTGGAAAGGGTTCCCTTTCTCTGGCACAGCAGCACACGACGAAGGCAGCACAGCCACCTTCACAGCTCCCGAAGCTACTGCAGGCCAGAACACCACACTCATGTCTCTCATGCAAGTACAGAAGTGACCAAAGGCTCCCCCCAAAAAGCCATCTCCCCTTTCACAAGCTCTCCATGGGGCGAGAGGGGGCCTGTTAAATACAGATGAATTATTCAAGTGTGATGATAACACTGACTTTTCTAGAAACCCTGGCATCTTTAACTGGGAGAGCAGCAGAGAAGTAAAACAACACCATTTAATTCAAAGTTATGAAATACTTTAGGAAAATACAAGGAGCTGACACTTATTCTTTAGCATTGTCCTATAGCCAGGTTTTCTTCACGCAATGCTTGAACTCCAGCGGTGAGGCAGAATTACAAACAAAACCCATTGTGAGCACACAAGCTTGTGACAGGATCACACTAAAAAGACAGTAAACCAGGAAAGGAATGCAGCTTATGAGACACCTTACAAGAACAGTTTGTGTATTTATCAGAGACCTCCCCTATTTGGAGAAAAGCCGCACCAAACAAAACAGCAACACCCATCCCCACTGAGGTATGTGCTGCCTTCAATCAACACTTTTTCTTTCAGCTCCTCGGTTTGAATAGAGACCTAAAAGTGTGCTGAATTATTTAGCTTGTTACTGCTGGATTCCATATTAGGATAATAATCTGCTGTATTTACAGTGCTGAATAGGTGCTGATTTTCCTCCCTACTTAGCTTGGGACGCGAACGCTGAAAAAGAAATACCAAGCTGGATAGTGTTTTGTTTGGGACTGGAAGGGTCTAACGTAGAAATATCAGGAATGGAGCTGGTCCAGGGCTGGGTCCCCCGAGGGACGTAGGGCACAGCAAGATCCCCAGCAGGCAGTGCCCAGGCAGGTGCCCCAGCCTGGAGCTGGGCACTCTCATTTCCCTGGTGATAGAAGAAAAGGGGCTTAGAAAGAAGACCCCCACACACAGTGTGCTGTCAAGCTAAGCAAGGGGAAAACGCTCAAAACTCTACCTCTCTTTTCAGCTCTGAAAACCTGCATTAAAAAAAAAAGAAACTGGGTTTCACTGTGGAACCTACACACAGGTACCAAAAGTGTCTTTTGATGCAGGGAAATGGCTCGATTCTTTCTTTTTAAATTGGTATGAAGGGATGGCTTGGGAAAAGATGGATGATGGTCTTTCTGTCCTCAAATGAGAAGATTCACCCTTTTCCAGCAAGCCTTGGTAAGCCTTACAGGCAGCACTCTCGGTCACTTCACAAGAGCTACAGTCACAAGGTTAATCAGCAAGAAGGACAAAGGTGGTCCTTGACTTTCACCTAAGAAATGACTTTTAAACCACCTGAAGTTAATTTTTGCCTCATGCTGTATTTATTTGAAAATATTTAATAGCAATCAACTCTGGGATGATCAAACAAGCAATCAGCCAGAAAAGGCTACCAGAAGTGTGATCCTGGACCAGGTCCAGAAGCATTATGAGAAAAGCAGTCAAAGAAATCATGTAAAAAGCCAGGTGAGTAAGGCAGACAGCAGAAAATACATATGTTGTTGTTCAGTTTGGCATCTGGGTGTCGCAGATGTCAGGAGAGCAGAGTGCCTGGGACCTCTGGAGCAACAAAGACAGTGCCAAAAGGAATTTCCAAACTATAACTACATTTTCCCTTCTGATTTGCAAGTAGCAAAGCCTGATCCCAACAGCTCTGCCATCCCTCTGCACCCACAGGGTTAGACAGTCAGAGCAGGAAGCTGATCTGTTTACAACTCAAAAGATAACACCAGTTTTCTGTGATGAACTCCAAAACGAAGTGGATGCCTTTTGCCCACTGAGGTGCTACCATAAGCAGGTATCTAGTTCCAAAGAAGAACAGAAAGGAAAGGAGGAAGAAAAACCTCAGGCTGTGTTTCTATTGATGCATGTGCATCCAGACAGACAGACTGCAGAAGATACGAGAGTGCTTGGACAGTTTAACTATATAGTTGCAGCTCAATAGGACAGAAGTTCGCTAGAGAGAAAGAATCATCCCTATTAAGCTCCCACAGAAGTTGTATTGCCTTCCCCACCTCCCATTCTGTATGCACTATTTCAGCTTCTCCACCCTCCAGGAACAGTCACCCGGCTCCAAAGCCAGGCAGTCTGTACTCTGTTTTCTGGGCAAGCACAACCTCATTGCTGTCTAACCAACAGCCCCTGTGCTATCGACAGCCCTGAGCCAGCACAGTCTCCCCACAAGAACTCGATCTGCAGTGCTGAGATGAGCCATATAAAAGACCTGCACATCCAAGTGCCACAGGAAGGGTAAAATGAGGAGTTATTGCAGCACGTGTTGATCTGCGTCACATTTCGGGGTATTAAACACTGTGTTCAGGCAGAGCCTGAATCCAGATCCTCATCTAAGATTAGCTGATATAAATAAATATGTACTGCCAGTCAATTGAAATCAAACTCTTTTTGCTACAGTGACTTACATCAGCTGAATCCTGGCCCCATGTACCAGGGTGTTTATGAAAAAGTTCTTGGAGGACATACAAAAAAAAAAATCAGTGTGCTACACTCATTTGCTAGAGGCTATGAAAAACTAAAATGGTATGAAAACTGATTCCCAGAACACTTGACACAGTTCAGAAGTACAAGGAAGAATTAGACAGTTCCCTTAGTGATGGCAGGAACTGAATACATTTGATAAAACAGAGGGGCTGTACAGTTTCAAGTGAGAAATTGTAATCTCAGACAGACAGACAATTCCACTGTTGCTAGCTGCTGATGCTGCGGAATTCACTTGTTAAGGAGATACAGCAATTTTTCTTGTAATGCAGACCCTGAAAGCGTTGGCATTTCAAGCAAACAGCTAATAAAGGCAGAGATTTAAATCTGCTAATTCAACCCACAATCTCTGTCTGTACTACCATTATGAAATGCAACAATATGAGTGAGCACATGAATATCTTAACTTTGGCATTTCAGAGGAATGTTATGTCAAAAACTGTGCATCTCTGCCTGTGAGATTTCTGGAACACTCAATGTAGTCCCTGCAAGTTATTCCATAAACTATCTACCAGACCATATGTTTGCTGCCTACAAGTCTGGGCAGGAAATGTCCGGTAGGAGCCACATCTGAAAGGAGGAAGCAGCAGCAGCCAACAGTGCTCCCATCACTGATCTGCATTTGCAAATGCCACGTTGGAGTTGGCAAATGAAGCACTTCAAGTGCAAATAGCTGTGAAGACATTTGTGTGTAGCACTAAAACTGACGGGTAGACGCTGGGTTTGTTTCATGCTTTATTTTAGAGAAGTTACCTAGCTGTTGGTAGAACAAAGCCACTTTCCCAGGATACCTTTTTTAAAAATAGGTGATTCTTACACAGAAAAATCCCATTTGTCTTCTAAATGTTCAGTGATGCACAGCTACTTATGAGATCATAGCAATTATAAACACCCTGTGAACGACTGCAAACACACTTCTAGAAGTTCAGAGCACACGCATTAAACGTGGTTGTAAAGTTTCTGAAAGCACGTGTACATGTAAGCACATATACGACGTTTCCTTTATGAAGTAGTTTTATCTTGAAGCTGATTTTAGAATTCATTTATATACGTTTCAAGGAGTCTTCACGTTCCATATGTTTACACGTTATACTGTGTGTAATGACTGCATTGTACGTGTGCAATTAGAGCACACACAAAAATGATGTTTTCCAGGAGCAAATCTGTATAAATAGTCTAAGGCTAGGATAAATCAACACAAAAGATTAAATATTATGATCTGGGCTTGCATTTACAGGATATAATTCCCATCTGATGAAACAGAGTTTCTGAAATGCGTCTCTGTCACTTAATCATTAACGCTGACCAGACATAACCCCAAGATTATGCTAATATAAGACAACATTCAATTAGCATGCAGAGTGCTCTCTCATCAAATGCCCACACAGTATTAGCAAAGTTTGAGATATTTTTTTTTTTCCTCTGTTCTGCACTTTTACTTTGTGAAGAAAATACTCCACTGCCACAGTTATTTCCTTTTAACTACCAACAAGTACTCAGTTGATCAGCAGTCAACAGCATATTGCCAGAGGAAGCTGCCAGACCATCCTGATGCAGTAGATCTCACTCTTCACCTACATATTCACCTTGATCCTACCCCATAGGATCATCAATCTAATTCATCTGAAGAAGTGTTTTAAACATGAAGTGCTTGTGGGCTACGGGAAGCTCTCCTTGTTCAACTAAAACAATTTCTTAATACCAAGTTGACCGCAAAGGCCTCTTTCCCCTCATCCTCCAAGAGCTTTGCTGTGGGGATGCTGGGATGAGCAGACGGCTGAGCTGGGGGCTCCCGCTGTGGGAGGGGGCAGGAGCTGACAGTGCAGGTTCAAAACTCAAAGGCAAAAAAAATTAAGAAATTATCAGTACCACCCCTCTGATCCCAAGTGAGGGTTTCTCTCCGAAGGGCTATTTTAACAAATGGTCACTTCCAAACACATTTCAGTCACCAAAGTAACCCACCGGACTCCGCTTGCTGCAGCTGTGGCTCACCCCAGGAAGAAGCCCAAAGTTTTTTCAGCTCTCTGGTTAAAAATTCAGCTGCTCAGCCAAGCGCTTGCCAGGGAGTCCTGAACTGGTCTTAAAACAACTCCAGGACCTCTGAAGCCAGCTTGCAAGCGAAGCCAGGCAGTTTTACAAGCCTCCCTAAGCAACAGTTTCCCCATTTTTAACAACAGACACCTCATTAGTGTTGAAAATAACAGCTAATGAATATGTGGATTAGTCAGTTGTGGTTGCACTGAAACATTGGTTTGCCTGGTTCTTTCACGGTGCAGATCTGAAGAGAGCAATCAGGAGGACTAATACACACTGGGTTTAAGCCCTTGGGATTTTTAAAGTTCACTAAACACAGAAGTAACTAACAACTACTCTGTTTCCAGTACCTGGTCCAACAGGGAACCGAGCTGCAGCACAAAACTTGCCTTTTTAGCTGCGTTTCCAAGTAAACACTTGTGACTGATCCCTGTTTCATCCTCGCCTCCCACATCGCCATATGGCTACGGATGTTTCAAACAGACATCACTCCAATAGCTCATTACTTACCATCTCGCGCTTGAAGAAGGAAAGCTACAGACAGTTTTGACAAAAACAGCAATTGCCTAAAACCATTCAGCATCACAGCCTTGAGTCGGCCTCGACGTTTTTAGTCTGGTAACGGGGACGGGCGTTAAAGCCGCGCGGCGAGAGGCGTGAATCAGCACGGCTGCGCCGCGGCCCCGACAGTTTGCGCTGGCAGAGGCTCTCGTCTTGCCTCATTTCATACACAGCAGACATTTCTGGGGTGAATTCAGCACACGTCCAGCCTCGTTAAAGGCAATATCCCCTCACTTCAATACGCTTCCCTATTGCTTAAATATTACACAAAGGTAAGGCTTCCATTTATACGTTGACCAGGGTGAATCTCCTGCTGTGCCGTGAGAGGGTCTGGAGGGAAGGAAACCCCTCCTGTCACCCGTGCGTGGCAGGGAGCAGGAAGCAGCCTCCACGGTCTCAGCAGTCCCAAACCAGCCTCCACGGTCTCAGCAGTCCCAAACCAGCCTCCACGGTCTCAGCAGTCCCAGGAACCTGCCAACTACCGTGGAGAACTTTGACACAGAGCAACTAAATCATAGAATCATAGAATATTAGGGGTTGGAAGGGACCTAGAAAGATTGTCTAGTCCAACCCCCCTGCCAGAGCAGGATCACCTACATCAGATCACACAGGAATGTGTCCAGGCGAGTTTTGAATGCCTCCAGAGAAGGAGACTCCACAACCGCCCTGGGCAGCACGTTCCACTGCTCTGTTACCCTCACTGTAAAAAAGTTTTTCCTCAAATTTATTCTAAACCTCTTATTTTCCAACTTAATTCCATTGCCCCTTGTTCTAACGTTGGATGACACCAAGAAGAGTGTGGATCCGTCCTCTCTACACTCGCCCTTAATATATTTAAAGACATTAATGAGATCCCCTAACTAAGGTAGGTTTTGTGATTGTTAAGCAACTTCCCCTTGTGCACCAGTCAAAGTTGAGAGGTTTCTGAAGAAACTATGCTCTTGGCAGGTCCTAGCAGGCTTGCTTTTCTTTGTCAGAAAGAAACTCAACAGCAAGCGTATTTTGGAGCAACTCCGAATGTAATGGGTTGCCCTGTGTTCCACCCCAAGGCTCAACCAGACCTCCCTGGCAATGAGGAGAAAACAGACTTTTCTTCTTCCAAGGAAGAGGTAACCTGCTGCAAGTCGTCTCACGACTGCGATCTGACCCCTTGCTGGCCAAACCTCATGAAGCAACCATGCACATACGCTCCCAGAGGTGCCTCCCTGGTTAAGCTAAACACAAACCCCTGGAGCAAACACATTTCACAGAGCTGGTCTGGGAGCCTAGGTGAGAGCAACGGCACCCTACCAACATGCACTGGGGTTTGAAACTGCAATCCAGGGCACCGCAGGATCAGGACAACAGCAATCCAAGCAGGGTCCCGTGCTACAGGTCTCACACAGCCATGGCTGCATTCACAATGCCTTTTTCTTCTAAAGCTGGGTAGATCTGAGGAAATGAAGAAAAGGCTGCGAGGAAGAAGGAAGGGAGAACACAAAGTTTGCCCTGTCCCATCTTTCTGTGATATTTTACTGTTTTACCACCTGTTTCAAAAGCAGATGGAGAACCAACATCAGTTATAGGCAGAAGGAGGCCCTTCATCTGACAATTAAGTGGTTCTGATTGTATCCTTTAGAGGTCAAAGCACACACTAAGTCATACATCCTTCTGTCATTTTCACAAGTGTCAAATAAGGCACTTAATTAGCTATGAAGCTTGCTAATGAAGGTCAGCTCTCTGCTCCTCCATACTATTTTAGACAACCTTCCTCTTCTGGCCTATCCTGCTCTTACGTGACCCTGAAAACACCAGTCCTTTGGCTACAAGGAGGCACACACGGACTAGAGGTCTGAATTCCAGTACACATCAAAATCTGGCAAGAGCCAGCAACATGATTTCTAGTCCTTTGGCAGGCTCCTCTAGCAACATCTGGCTGACAAGACAGGCAGCTGGCAGGCCACTGCCATGTTATTGATGATGAATGCTTGTGTTTTAAACACAATGCTTGATAGTTGAAATAATGCTATAACTTTATATATATAATATTATACAACAGACATAAGAGATATAGCATTTTATGTATACACACGTGTGTATATGTATATAAACATGCATAAAATAATAATGATAAAAATCTGTGGTTGTCTCTGAAGGGCAGAAGGCAATGCAGACACGGAAATTCCAAGGCACTAACACAGAGCCAGTCCAACCTCAGTGTGCAGGGGTGGCAACGCGGGCAGACTCTCTCTTTCTGCCAGATCAGAATTTGTGTTCTTGAACAAAAAGACAAAATACTAAATGCAGGTTCTTATTTTTAAAGCACTACAGGACATACCTCAAACAATGCCTTCAAGACCATACAAGAAGGGCTTGGAAACCAATCAAGATACATCTGCATTTGCACCAGAGGTATTAGCAAGGGAAATACGTGGTTTGATCATGATAGGACCAGCCAGGCATTTGACTTCAAAGTACACTAAGCTAGAGCCTGCCCTCAGGTTAGATGCTCAGTGAAATTAAATACAGTACTTAATCAGAAGTTAATGTCTGTGACTCCTCAAAAGGTCAGCCTTTTTGCATGCACACGCTTTCCGAGTCAATGGCTTCAGAAGGAAGGCTGCATTCTCCTCACAATGTCTCTGGCGTGACTTTCCGTACAAATTAAGAGTTGTTAATGTTTACTGCTTACAGTATGTCAGTCCTGCTTCAGAATAAAAACAATTAGAAGAAATTCCACTCCCCAGTTTTCTCCCCTTAGAGGAGATTTCACCTTCTTTAAAGGAGCAAGTCTGTTTTTTCTCTAACAAACCAGGATAAAGAACAGGCTTCATTTATTTTAGCAATTTAAGAAGTTTAAAGCTATTTTAGTCATTTAAGAAGTTCAAAGCTTTGTTGTTCTCTCTTTTTCAGGATTCAGGTGACATTCTTTCCTGTGATCTAGACTAGTGAGGTTGCTAAGAGTAGGGCAGTGCCCAGTCTATGGAAGCCCCAAGTTCAGGCGGGTCTTCAGTGAGGAGGTACACAAAGCAGCACCTCCAGCAGAAGAGATGGGCAGGCTTGAAAGCATGCTGAGAGAGAGAGAGAAACCCAAGGCACACTCTTTCACTGCTACCAGGACCAGAGAAACCTTCCCACCTATAGTATGCTAAAATTTCCTGCAGAATAGGAAAAAAAAAGCGAAATAATCCTGAGCAGCTCAAACCACCTTGGGATTTAGGAGGGAGCAGAGTTTTTCTGTAAGCAGCTCCATCCTCACTTCCCCTAGACAGGGGCACAGCAATGTTATTTCAAGCTCTCGGGTCCAGTCTTAGTCCCATCTGCTTCATTTCCTGTAATACTAAGTGACGTTAACTACATTTTTCTGCTGCTGCATTAGGAAGATGGAAAGAAGAGCTGTCTAAACCACTGGCAAACTCCCACAGCACTTCAAGGCAGAACTTCATAAATGGATGATATTAAACACAGCGGTTGATAAGAAACTTGTCCTTAACATCAGTCTTGCTCTTGGACTAAAAACCATACACCAGACATACTGTCACTAATTATCTTTTCAACTTCACAAAAGCTCAAAACATAAGGCATTTGTGCAATTTTGCAACAGCTCCTGCTGACCAAAGCCCACGGTCACAGGGGTGCAGGAGGCACATCTACAGGTTGCAAGAATGTGATTTGGTTTGCAAGAAGCATGGAATCAGTTTGAGAATTCCTGTCTCTATTAGAAAGCTTTTCTGAATTTAAAAAAGTTCAAAAGTTCATGTGAACTCTGTTTATACTGTAATTAAAATTCTGATTATTTTTTTTTCTATTTGACAGTGTGGCTTAAAAAAAAAAACCACAGAAAAATATAAACATATATGGTATTAAATTCTTTTCACTACATTACAAGCCTAGAAAGAAATGGACAAAGATATTGGGGGCTTACTCATTTCTTTTTAAATAACAACTAAAGAAAATGAAATCCAGACAGCAGCCAGCTAATAATCTCATAATAACTTCAGCTCTGCATTCTCCAACTCTTCTTTTTCCTCAGTCACACACCAAGCACTTATATGGCACTTTTTGTACTATGAATTTTAATAAAACCAGCAAAAGAATTGGGAAATAAGCTAATTTTTCTACATGCCTCTGGCAAACAGGAAGAATTCAAGAATAAGTTAAAAGATATCTTTCTGCTACCGAAAATTCATTTTCCATAACAAGACACTGTCATCTTCCCGAGGAGCCTGTAATTCCAAGATAAAGATGAAAAGATGTTGTTTTATCATAATGACAAGTATCTGCATCCACATTTATTTTGTGCTCCGACATCACCGTACAGTTTGTATTGTCATGGTACATTGAAAAGTAGGAAAACATTTAGTTATTTCAATAACAAGAGAATAAAGGATAAAGTACCATAGGGAAATAGCATAGCACAATAATTTCTGAGTATCCCTAGGAAAATATCTGACCCACATAGAGGGAATAGAGAACGTAGTTTGTTTCCCTGCAACTGCTTTTTCCATTTTCCAGTGGCCAGCCCCCACATTTTAATCACCAAGCGCTAACAGCTTTCCCTGCCAGGCAGCCCCTTTGCTCCGGCTGCGTGAACACACCCAGGACCAAAGCCAGCAGGCACGGAGGGAGACGACCCCAGAAACTGGGTAACTAGGTTAGGATGCCCCGGGTGCCCAGATCTCACTCTGGTGGGTGCAGAGCTCCCTGGCCACTGGTTTGACAGCACACGGGCGAACCCGGGGCAGCGTTTTTGGGTAGGACCCTGGAGGCAAATCTGGAATTTTGTCAAAAAACCCCAAACAATAGCTGGTAACTCCTCCCGGTAAATGGCTTAATCACTTTTCTGATAAAATTCAGAGTGGCTGCCTTGGAGATGTCTTACTTGCCTGTTACACCGCTATATACATGTCAGATAGCATTATGTTAGTGGCTTAACTTCCCCCTTGTTTATAAGCTCACTGAGGTTATCTTTTCACCTTCTTGTTTAAATAAATTCCGAACGTGTCAGTATCAGTGCCTCTACCACAGATTAATAGAATCAGCCAAAAGGATAGCTGACATTTTTGTTGCCATAGAAACTGGTCATGATGTTACACAGCTTGTCTAGTTCCCATTTGCCATATATCTAGCCAGCTTCTGAACACCGTCCCCTTTTGTTTCACGAGGAATTACATTAAAATATTAAAATATAATTCCATCTTAGTTCAGTCCCCATTCTGTAGCAAAGAGGATTATAGAATATTAAGATACTTCCTAAGGAAAGTGCAAAGTGATGATAATATTGCTGTGTGGCTTATGTGCATTCCAGATTAAACAAGAATGAAAATACAAGTGGAGTAATTTATCCCAGAGCCCTATATCCCAGTTATCCTCCATTCAAGTATCTCCATCAGCTTCAAATAAACAGGCTTTTCCTCACAGAACCTCAAAGTGGATGTACTTCAAGTATGATTGTACAAGACAAAAAAAAAACCTAAAGCCAAACAAAACCCAAAATCAACCAAACAAAAAGACATTACTGAAGAATTTTTTTTAATCCACCAACATTTTTCTGCATAATGGGTAACCTTCTCAGTGCTGCTATCAGGCTCCCTCTCCACAGAGGCATCACAGCCTCGAGAGAAAGCCGCTCACATAGAATTAAGATGTGAAGTTTCAGCACTTGGAGATGCAGTGTGGATGTACATTGTGCCAGAGGGCACTGTACACTTGGAGAAAACGCAAAGCAACTCAAGCAAGAACAATATCTAAGGACTCCAAACTGTCAGGGCCATCTTCCACTTCTCCGAGACACGCTAATTCTTGTTATTTTAGAGCAGCCCATTTGTTAATACGGGGATTAAGGTGCACAATAGATTTCAGGCGGTTCATTTTCCCCTCTTTTAATCTACATGAAACTCAGAGGGACAGCTGAAGGAGGTGAACTCCATCGCACCGGGTGCTACGCAACCAGACAGCAGCTCCTGCTCTAAAGGGACTTGTTCCAGACAAGAGCACCAACATCCAGACATCACTCTGGAGACATCCACACCTACATTCCGGTTACTTTAACTCTCAGGTCAACAGCTATGTCATTGACACCACTACAAAAAAACCTATCCCAATCACTGCAACAATCCCAATGCAAGTTTGATTTTTACTGAGCTCACTAAGCACCGGTTTGTTCCGATTCCCACTGTCCAGGGAAGCACACTCCACTCCCTGCTGTGGCCAGGGACTTCCCCGAGCTGCCCTCGGATACTACAGTAACAAGTAGACCAATAAAATAAACACAGAAACTGCTCCCTGTTTTCCATACTTTCAAGCGCAGTCACAAGCAGCGCTTTCTCAGGGTCTGCCACTGGTGAAACCGTGCGAGAGTCTTCTGCAGAACGTCTGTTCGACTTCACCCACGAACACGCAAAGAGCCCCTGACAGATGTCAGGCAGTAAGCAAAAATTCAGCCCCGAGCGAAGCACTGGATGCTCAGGCGTACGAGTGGCACGCTGCGGCCTTTGTCTCAGAAGATATTCCTGCCCAGCATCGGCCTTTTATTCTCCCTCCAGTTCATAATTATGCTCCACTTGGGGCACAGCAAGACCGAGCACGTGTTGCTTTCAGGGGGGGCTGTAGAAGGTCCTGCAAAGCAGCCCTGCATCTGGTGAGCAGTATTCCTGTGCCCTTCCCTGGGATGTCCCTCTCCGTGTCACTCCAAAAAAAAAAAGAACTTGGCCACAAAGGCCAGATGGCAGCTGGTTCCCACACGGCTGTGTGGTGTGGAAATGGAGAAAGGCAAAATCACACGAGGCTTTTTGGACTCGGACCCACTGCAGCCCTGGAACAGTCCCAAGAGCTGGTATATGGGATGCAAGGAGATGCAGGAACGATAGGCTCATACCACTGTTTTTTAAAAAAAAAAAAAAAAAAAAAAAAAAAAAAAAAAGGAGGAAAAAAAAGGCAACTAGGTAAAATCCCTGCAAAAAAACCAGTAAGTCACACTCCTTCCCAAAAACCAAAGAAATGCCCATCCTTTTGAGAAG
>WUAM01000143.1:16812360-16852501 GCA_024336885.1 Actenoides hombroni | reverse complement strand
TGCAAGGAGATGGAGGAATGATAGGCTCATACCACTGTTTTAAAAAAAAAAAAAAAGAGAGAGAGAAAAAAAAAGGCAACTAGGTACAATCCCTACAAAAAATACAGTAAGTCACACTCCTTCCCAAGAGCCAAAGAGATGCCCATCCTTTGGAGAAGTCCCTGTCAGAGAAACCCAATCCAGTCTGAAGTTATTCCCATCTTATGTTACCCAGCTGCATCTTCACAAATACTCCCAGCTCGTCATTTGTACCGAAGAGGACCAAGAGGGAAGATGGGGAACAACCAGGTTTGTCAAACAATGCAAACGGCAGAGGAAGCTGCTTGTTGTCTTGAGTTTCCTGGGTTTGATGATCGGGTTAATTTTGCATGCCTGGTTGCATCAGCACGTTGAGTTATGCAATGCAGCAAGCTGTCGCACCGTACAAAGCATGACGTATCATCTCATCGATGCATGAAATTAAAAAGATGTGGTTTGCTGGGTCACCCACAGATAAACGAAACTTGATTTTCAGTCAGTCTCCTTTTAATTACATTTAAACCTCGCAAGATGAGGAGAAAAACATAAAAGAAAAGATGGTTCAAATACCTGCTCATCCAATAGTAGCAAATAATTCCAGGCAGTCAATGCTGAAAGTCGGTGCAGCAGTAAGGGTATTTTCTTTATGACACAGTGATGAAGAAGCAGTCACGATGCTCGTTTGCCCCATGCCAGCAAGGCAGGTGGGGAGCAGAGCAGCCTTTCTGGGGTACCCTGGGATGGCAGGAGCCTGCTCCAGCTGTGATTATTTACCCTAAACCAAGCCACAAACAGAGCTGCAGTGCTGGCACCTGCGCTAGAGCGTGGCCTGGGGCACTCTGCTTGTACTGCTGGAGTTGGCAGAGATGTCTGGAGATCTTCCCTGCTCAGGGCTGACTGAGTCCAGCTGTGCTCTGAGTATCTCCAAGGACAGAGACTCCACAACCTGCCTTGGAAACCACCAGCTGGCAGAAACAGCAGTAGAAAATAGTTGCTGGGAACAGGACGCTGCTGTTTTCAGGCAGGAAGCAGCTCTATTAGCAAACCTTGGTTGTGAAGATCTAGAGGGGCACTACACGCACTCGAGTGCTGATTAAAGAGTTCACATGATTGAATTTACAGTTGCTACCACAGGAGCCTGTTCTTCAGGTGTGCCACTTCGCTATCCCTCCCTTTTACAATTGCCAAAAGAATATAAGCAGAATCTGGTAAATCCAAACACACATTCTTGGAGCAACAGAGCTGGCAGCAGGTCCGCACTCAGCAGAGCAAGGCCATAGAGCTGGGGTATGGGTACCCTACAGCAATAGTCTATCTATTCAGAAAAAGCAACCCACTCTCAGTCACAGCACAAACCATGGTTGCTGTTAGAGTATCACCTGGAAATTCAGCAGTAAAGAGCATGAAAAAGAGGGTAAGAAAATTAGTGGAGCCTTAGGAATAAGCCTGCTTACCTCATCTCTGGCTTAGGGGAGATTCCCCATGAATCAAGGACAGGCTGGAAAGGATTAAAGTTGTACTCAGAAAACAAACGAAAAAAAAAAAAAGATGTCACATGTGCCCTCTCCAGGCACCCCACAAAGGCAACAGCTTGACTCTGTAACTCTGCTATTGGCTTCACATGTGGCAGAAACAGGCTGCAGGTTTTCAAAATCATTCAGCAAGCCTGCAGTTGAAGGAAGCACTGAGAGTGGATTTGGTTTTGGTGTCCCTCCACCCCCCCCTTACAGAAGGCAGGGGGGGAAGGAACAGGCAAAGGGTCAAAGAGAGCAAAAACCGAAGCTTTTCCAGCTCTTTTTGTAGGCAGTGTTGGAATTGGTCCAGTACAGAGAGTGGCTGGCAGAAGATGCAGTAGATTCACGCATTACCTTTCTGGAATATAAATTATCCCCGCCCCCCGGAATGGAGACAAGAAGTAAAACTTATCCTAAAAAATTTATTACTGTAATCATTTTTAAAGAGTTTCAGAATCTACTGGGTTTCACACCGGGATGAGGGCGAGATGCGAATGGTGCCCAACGCTGATGTTGCCATGGCAACAACTTGTTGCTGGACGTAAAAATAAAAACGCTTTCTGTCACTCTGGGAATATAAATCAATAATTGCCAGGGTAAAATGAGAGTTTGTTCTGTCATACCGTATTCACGTGACCTGTTAATTAAACTCACACCATTAAGGCCTGTGCTCCCAGTGACAGTGTGGCTGTCCCCTGCGGGTGACAGCCCTTTGGAGCTGGGACAGAGCGAGAGCTGGGCATCCCTTAAATCCCATCTTAACCTGCTCTGTGGAACTAAGCTGTCCACAGTCCACACATTTGCTTCTGCACAGTAGGAATTATGTCTTTGTCATCCATTTTCACACATAAGAATGAAGAGTCTTTTTATTTAATCATTAATGTCCTGTTTTGGTAGTAAATAAAGCCACTGAAGAGGAAAACGTATAAAACCAATATTACTAGGTAGCCCTGTCAAAAACAAAGCATATGATATATACAGCATACAACAGATCTTTTCCCATTCTTGCACAAACCACTGTTCAGAGCAGTGCAGCCAGTGATCCTTACCAAAACCACTCCTTGGGACTAACAGCAGGCTGCAGTGTGTGCACAGAACTACCTATTACACGCCTATGAACCACACAGACCCCCGTGAAACTTGAATTTTGTCCAGAAATATATCAGAAACCAGGTAATGTAAACATCTAGTTTATATAACTTACAGCAAACAGAAAAAAATGTTGATACTTTTTTTTTCCTCCTTCCCCTTCAGCAAATAAATCAGTTTCACGTATGGAAAATAGGAGGAGAGGCAAAGTATGAAGCACTGTGTTGAGTGGCCCCGGCTCTGAAAGTCTCTCCAGTGTGAAGTTACAGCAGGGTCCACTTCACCCCAAACTGGTTCACAACAGAGAGGACACAAGTACAGCTCAAAGCCCAGTACTGCCACTTGCTCCCAACAACATCCATTTAGCTTTAAGTTCCCCCCAGCAGACGTGGCAAATACCCTCTCTCCCCCTGTGCCCTCCGAGCAGGCTCTCCACTAATCATCAAACATTTCCATCTCAAGTGGAGAACTGGGAGGTTAATGAATATGCAGAAGTCACATCTGCAGCCTAAACATACAGGAATCGTTTCCATGAGTCATGTATTTATAGCAAGAAATTTCTATTATTAGAAACATAATTAGGGCCTGAGATTCATACGCACAAATTCTAATCTGCTTGAATGAAAGAACACGCAAGAACCCCAAAGCAGAATTTATCCTCCTGTAGTCAGATAAAAATATGCTGGGTCTTTGGCTGGATATAATTTTCAACAGGAAAAAGGAAGAAGAAAAGGAGCGGGTTTTTAATGAGTCAACAGGTAGCTAAAGAAATTAGTTCTGAAAATCCTGAACTTGGCTGGCAGCAATGAAACCCAGAGAAAAACGATAACGTTTTTGCCAGAACTGATAATCACAAAAAAACCCAGATTAATGGCTTTTAGAATAATACAAAGCAATAAAATATGCAGAGACTCATTAATATATCTATTATGTAAGAGGCTGTGAATCATAAGCTTTTGTGTTGTCGGAAAAGAAATGCCAAGCAAGAGGTTTAGATTTCAATAAAACACATAAGTAGCATTTAATATGATGCAAGACCTAGAATATGATGAAGGGTATACCCTGTCTTTCAAAAAATGCCTTTAGAATGGAACATTTCTCATTGCAGTAACTTTATCTGAGATAAAAAAATAATCTATCACATTGAGTATCCGCTTTAAGGAAACCTAATAAAAATGTTATTTCAAACAATGCTCATTTAGCTGTCTGCTAATGCAAAAAGTATCACTCACTGCGTGTTACAGCGCTCGTTTTCCTGCCTTTTTAACTCAGAATGACATTACATTTTGTTCATTTTGAATACGGACCTCAGATGTGGTCACTTCACTTCTGCCGTTTCCACACTAATAAATGCATTATGAGAGTTTAGAATGAATTACTAGGCAGAGTTTGACTTCTGCCTAGGAATCTTATTAAAGCACAGCTTCGGGGAAGGGTTTTTAATGCGGCATAAATTGTCGTGGCAGTTTTTACAGATGGTGTGGCAGTTTCCCCCCCATCTTATTTTTTCCTGTCCTTTTTCAGATTAAACATGGGGTATTGAGTAGTTTATGGAAAGTGATGGAACCCAAATCCTTCTGCTGCTATCCTCCATCTCCCTGACAAAATTCTCAGCACTTCCATCTTGGTTTTTAAAGACTTCTCCAATGTTGAACTTCATCATGCAACCCTATTATTTGTCATCTTACATATATAATCTAAACGTATGTTTTCACCATAACACTGTGCCACCTCATTCCCAGAAACTACCAGTGCTGGAAGCAAGACAGACATGAAACAAAGCGCTTCACCAGACCACGAGAGCCTACCAAGAAGTTCACTTGAGCTGTCTTGCTAATCTCCACATGTGTGTGGACAGGAAAGCATTTGGGAGAAGGAGTCATGGGTTCATCTTAAAACCTTGTACTTTCCATGGCCAAATCTTGTCTAAGCTGATAACTGCAGCAGCTTTCATGCTAATTGGTGACATTTCCTTTGGGATATCACCGTTGGATGTACATTAGTGTCAGTGCATGTAAACCACCTTGTTTTTATTCTTCTGCCGTCTGTCAGCAATAACGAAGGTGGGAATTGCCAGAGCTGTCACTGGATGTGCCTTTGTTTTCTCTATAAGTGGTTATTAAACCCATCTTTTCCATGACGCTCCCAACACCTTTCCCTGTAAATTTGTTAAGGTATCACTAAAACAACCAAAGCAAAATTAAACAGCACAGGTGAGGAGCAGAAGAACAGTTCCTTGCCATCCATATCCACTTCCTCAGCAGCACCAAACCATCACAGGGTGGTAATGCAAAGCAAAAGCACCAGCAAAAAAACCCAGCAACTTAGAGAGAAACTTCCCACACTGATCCCCAACGCCAGTGACATGGTGAACACAAGGTCTCCTTAGAAAACACACACTGTGAAACCTAGCTTATATAAAACAGAGAATAATCTGAAACTTGGCAAAAAAAAGAAGAGCTGGACAGACTACAAAAGGAGAAAGCAACTTTAATCCTTACTTTCAGGACTTTGATCTTCAACTCTCAGCTCTCCCCATGGCTGGAGCTAAGGGCATCTCTGCCCTTCTCTGCATTACAGCCCAGAGATGTTACCCCTGACTCACCCCTGTCCCAGCTCTAACCTCTGGGGTGAGGAAGTTCCTTAAATTTCAATGATTTAAAACCAGAAAGTAGCTGAACTGCTGCTTATGGAAATACCTTTTGTCACAGAGATGATTCATGCCGGTCTGTATGCAAATCCTGCCACAATTCTCCTGATCAACAGAACCACACACCTGCTCTTGTTTTACAGGACTCACATTTCTATATAATTACACTCCAAGAAAGTACATCATTAAAAAAAGAAAAAAGTACCTTTTTTCCATCACAGAGTTGCTCCCACTTTCGGCATCCAAAATGTTAAATAATTTAGTCAGAGAAAGTGAAAAAAAAAAAAAAAAAATCTGTTGTCACTGCAAATACTTCACAGCAGCAGCTCAGTGTTCCTTCTGCTCACAGTCCCAGCACAAACTGGGGGAAGCTGGGAAAGCCCTTCCCTGCTCACGAGGCCCTTGCTCCCACCTGAGCTCCCCCAGCAAGGTCTGGGGGCTGCCCAGGTGTGGCCAAGACCCTGCAGTGGCCTTCAGCCCCCAGAACAAGGCTGATTTCCAGCTGGCCCAGTAAGTCCCTGCAGCTGGTGCTTATTACCTGCACATGGCTCCTGCCTTTGTGCAACCAACATGGGATTGGTCTCACCTGACCCTCAGCCAAACCATCATCTTCGACCCACAAATAACCCCGGGAGCTGCTGGTGGTCAGGGAAATAAGTTTGTTCCTTCTATGTAAGTCAGTGTGAGATAGATATAGATATATATATAAAAATTTTATTTCTTCAGGAAATGTCCTCTGGAACATCTCATCCTGGAGAAGAGAAGGTCCCGGGGAGACCTTATTGTGGCCTTTCAATACCTTCAAGAGGGCCTGTAAGAAAGACTGTCCCCACAGTCTTCTTAGCAGGGCCTGACGCAGCAGGACAAGGGGCGAAGGTTTTAAGCTAAAAGAGGGGAGACTCAGACTAGATAAAAGAAACACATTTCTTACAGTGAGGGTTGTGAAACACTGGCCCTGTCAAGCCAGGGCCACTAAAACCTGTGCTGATGCCTTCATAACATGTCACTCTGTGACAACTCTTCTCACAAGCTGCAGTACAAGGATGATTTTGTAGAAAGACTGAAAATGTTAACAAAGATTTAATCAACAGTTTAGCTTGATGCAAGAGATCTTAGAAGGGCTCAAAGGACCACTGCATATAAAGTATGCAAGATTACTTGAGACAACAACCTGGTAACATCTTCCATAATTTAAACAGAGCTGAATAATTTCAGTGATGATAATTTATTCAACAACTTCAGCCCTTTCACCGTCCATAAATTGTCTTCTAACGAGTTACAATGTTCATAGATTTATTGTTCTTTTATTCACTTGCTTTTTTTTTTGGTCTGAAGATTGTGCTCAAGTAATTCAGTGTAGTGGAGCTACACTAATGAGCTTTGTAGCCAAACAAGTCACATGTTCCTGCTTGGGTTCCCCGAAGGCTAAATTGTAACACTAATAAAATAAAAAGAAATTGGGTTTCTCCTGTGGTCGCTGAAAATTAACTTCCTGCAACTCTGAAAATAAAGACACTTGTCCCAACGTGGGGCATCACTCTTTGGCACCGAGAGGAACAGAGACCTCTCCCCTCATGAAACAGCTTCATCCCTGACAAAGGAATCCTGAGTAATCACAACTTCTTCCTACAGGAATGTTTGGCTTTCTCTTACAGCTTTTTTTGAGAGTTTTGTGGTTTTTAAAGGACCCTCATGCCCTGCCCTGTGACTTGCTGCCACTCGCACACATAGAGACTGTATGCCATGGTTTTAATCTGCATTCTCCAATGAATATATGATTAGCAATTCCATTTATAATTAGTAGTTTTGTCATTTAAAGTTCACCGGTTTTGCAGCCAATTATTGAATAAAAAGCTGTTTATTATTTCCAATATATTATTACTTTATTATGGCTCATTGCTTTAAAATACTTAGTTTAATCCTTCGCAGGTCCTTAAACACAAATATGGCAGCTATTAGCAACCTCTTCAGTCAGGCATAAAATTGTACCCAAAGGCCTCATAAACAATGGCGTGCTTTGGAGGGATTAAATCAGCGTATACAGCTGCGAGGGAGGCCATTAGGAAACACATTCTCATTCTGCCTCGGTGTTATTTTGTTTTGCCACTGTGCTCTTGTCAAATCTATCAACTACCTGTGCTCCCCTCTCCATAAATAAGAGATGTCATCTCACCAGGTCCATCCATCAGAAACATTTCAGCCAACATACAATTACATCCTGCCACCTCCTGCTAATATACTAATTTCTATCATTTGTATTTCAAAGGGGACAAGCCGAAGGGTGACGAGCGGAGCTGTGCAGAGGCCAGAACCATCCATCTCTGCAAGCAGGACGAGGGCTGCAGCTCCTAGTGAAGTTGGTGTCTCCGTGGAGGAATAGCTGCCATTCCTGCAGCACGGCCTCGGGTCTGAACTTGGGAAGGAAAAAAAATGCCATTCACACCGAGCCTGAAATGCTCCCCTTAGCCTGACAACTGCCTTTAAAGCACAGAGGAAGATGGACTCGCGATGTGAAAGCCACGTGCAGCCTGGCGAGCGCCAGGAGGGACCTGGTTTTGCGCACACGTCTTTGCTGCACGTGTACCTGGGGCAACCCAGATGTCCCTCCAGCCACTTCCCCTCTCACCCTCTGCACTGCTGGGGAAAAAAAAATAATTAAAAAAATAATTAAAACAATGTGCTCAAAGACAGGTACACCAATGATGAGAGAGCTCAGTATTTGTTCTGCTCGGGTAGTGCCCGGTGGAATTCTCCTCCCTTTCCTATCTGCCAGATTATTTTCCCTAAATCTGTAATCCCCTCGAAATCATCAGGTGAGCCATTTTTCCATTATGTTCCTGACTCCAGACTGCCAGGAGCTCCCTGCAGAGCCAAAGGTAAGTGTGCTATTTGCTAAAGGACAGAACAATCTCAAATGAGGAGGAACTTGCATGGGAAGTAAAAAAAAATATGACACAATTATAATGTAAATTATAGTGGCTGTGTTAAGTCCCCTGCCAGCAAGACATGAGGTTATACCACATGTTTCTGAGGCAAAGGGAGAATTGCTTTCTTGCCTGGAGACAAGAGAGTAATATTAGAACAACCAGGAAAAAAAAAAAAAAAGAGAAATCAAAAACAAAAAACCAACAAAGCAAATCTGTTTCTTTGGTGTAATAAATATTGGCATTACTTGACTATTTCCCAAGTAGCTCCTTCTCTATTAATATGCAGAGTTGCAGATCCTGTGATGCAACATTTGTTGTGAAAAATTAAGGTAGCAAAAGCAGCAAAGGCAAAAAAAAACAACTTCTGAGAAATACCACCACCACCAAAGAAATAATTATTCTGCTTATTATGTTTCAAGTTTGATTTGGTCATTTTATCTAGTTTCTCTTCTCCTGTCTGCACTGAAACTGCTGTAAAAGGGAAAATAAGTATTTAAGTAAATAATAATATCCAAAGTCCTTTGAAATATAGTTATGAGATGATATACATTATTGTTGGGTTTGTTGTTATTATTATATGCCTTCTGTCATCTGGTGCACAGAAAGTGACACTGACATTTCACCCAACATCCATGCTTGGTCCTGGGTAGGACCTGAAGCTCAGTCCCATGCATCACATTTCTCTGGATGGACTTGCTGGGATTATCTCCTAGGATGTGAGGAACACAACAGCTTTCAAACCTCTTATCTCACTTTTTGCCTTGCTTTCCTTCCTTAACCTTTCCCTGATTTACTCTGGTAAACACTGCACTTAGCCACCCTTGCTCTAATCAGTTGACATTAGATCTAACACCCATCTATCCTTAATGGAATTTTCTCTTCACAAGCTGACCACACAGCATCAGCCAGCTTCTCTCTTTAATTACGCACCCTGGCAGCTGCAGAGGGAATTCAAAAAGAAATAGTTTAAAGATGCATTATACATAATCCATACTTACTGCTAAAAATAAATTCCACATATTAAAATATCACCAGCTACTTTACCAGTTGTGCATCACATGACACATTTGCTGTCTCCTCACCTTCAGAAGAGCCTGAAGAAAATTCGATTTGGGGCTCGGGATCAAATGCCAAACAATTCCCAAAGCTCGACATCTATCCTTAGGTAGGTAAAGAACTAGATTTCCCAATTCAAATTTCTTACATTTAAAGCCACCTTTCAGGTTTGAGGTCTGTCTGTGAAGGACACAGACTACAAAATACTGTTTTCCAGATCCTTGGATCTGGAACTTCATGAGCCACCTATCAGTTTGGGTTCATAATATATCTTTACGCAGGGTTTTATCATAAAATAGAAAACTGTAGTATCCAGTGAAAAAGACTGCTGTAACTTTAGTGTGTCCCAGTCTAATTTTGCTAATTTCAGACCAACTTCAACCCTTCTTAGAGTCTTTGTTGTTGTTCTCTCACCTTCATCCTACATACACGCTTAAATCAAACATGGGCACCATCCCATCACTCTAACAATCTCTAGTGAGAAAAATCTGAATGAGAAATCTGAACCAAGGTTATAATCACCCAGAAAAACGTTTCATGAGATGACATCAGGAGGTGAAAACAAGTCAAAAAGTATTCAATAACACTTATATACTTATATTCAATAAGTAAAAAAAAATTTTACAGTATTCCTGTACTCTTGGGGGTAAAACAGTCACAAACCTGAGTTTTCCAGGTGAATGATAGTAAGAAGGAATAAGTCTTCTGATAGTAAACAGGTAAGTATCCAGCAGAGAAGCTGAGTCAGAAGCTCCTGCCTGTTATTATGGATGCTGGTTTTTATGGGTAAAATACAGGAAAACGCTCTGCTGCTTCAGATCAGCCTTCCACCTTTCCCCAAGTAACTTCTTCCACCTCTTAAGATGCCACCACTCTGTTTAGGAACTGAACAAGTTTATCTGCAGGAATTGAAAATCTATTAATCGGTATCACCAAATGAGGTGCTGTGATAAGGGAAGAATGAAATCCCAATCCACGACGAGTCAATTAACTTTATGCAACTTAAATGAACTTGGTGTCGATAACGGTCGGGCAGAGCCAGCCATACTCCCCACCACAACCAACCAGGACTGTTTGCTAAGAAACACAGCACCCAAGCCAGGCACTCCCTAGAAAACAGCATGATCTGGAAGTGTAAGACTTCAGGCTATGTTTGTTTGAAATGCCACCAGCTCAACTTCTCCAGAAAAAATGCAAAATTTCTAACAAAAGGGAACTTGGACATATTTTGCTAGAGATTCTGCTCACGTGAACTCAGAATGGGCAGGCCCACATACCTTCTATAACACTGCATTCCCTGCTAATGCACTGGCAGGTCACTTTTCTCCTTTTTTTTTTTTCCCCCTTTATTATTTTCTTCCACAAGCTACTCATGATTTGTGTATTTATTTTAGAAAGCTTAGGCAATAGGTCTTCCCTGGTACCTAAGAAATAAACCCAGTATCTCTAAATCTACATGCTGGGCAGGTCTCGTATGGGGATGATATACACCTTGGGCTGCAGGACGGAGGGGAGAACGGAGGAAAAACACTTACCCAGAACAGACACACACAAAACCCTACTGATTTATGAATGCAACACTTGGAAAGTGTTGAGCATGCAAATCAAAGCTGCCTTGGAGCAAGTTCATTTTATAGCACCCACATTTGTATGGCAGGTTAATCACACTGATGCTGACACAGCAACGTTGGGGCAACTTTAATAAAGGTTTGGGGCTTTTTTTTTTTAAGGATGTAGCTCCAACTCATTTGGGTCCAAAATTTAGATTTGTGAGTGTGAGTTTTCAAAGGTAAAAGAACAGTCGTGGTCAAAATGAGGGGAAAAAAAACCCTCTAGATGTAATATTCCTCTGCATTACTGGATAGCCAAGTCACTGCAGCAGGGCATTAGGAGATGAGAAATGGGATGTGAAATCAGTGAATTAAGTAATCACACTGAAAGACAAACAGGAAACAGCACAAGTGGTACAAAAATAACACCAGAAGGTTATTACAAGACGGTGCATAAAGAGGTTCAGGATGTTTTTCTACATTGGTGCTTCACATTTTTTTAATGTAACAGAGTATTTTTGTAACATGGTAAGTTTGGGTCAGGGTCTGCTCAGTGTATCCTTAGTAGAATGTAATGACAAAAGTCTATATTAGTAATACACATTTTTCTCTGCTTTACTCTCTATCTTCCACACACTCATCTCCAAGCTACAGAGGTAAAAAAGCTCATCTACTGACTACAACCAACACATGAAAGCTACTGGTTCCTTGGACACAGACAATCAAGAAGCTGTTCAGTGATGATCACTGGCATTGCATTAACAAAAGCTGGTTCTATCAAACTCTTATCAGTCATTTATAATATACTGTTTGCATAGAATTAATAACAAAAAACATGGTTAATAATGCATATGAGCATGCACACACATTGCAGGCAGGACTAAAATCCTGGCCATGAACCTCTGTCCAAGAGCAGAAGCATCACACAGCTGAGCTAACGGAACTACTACAAGAACTACAACAAGTAGTTGGTCTTTCAACAATTATTGGAAGTCATTACCACTTACACACCTATGGACAAGCTAATACAATGCCTGAGGACTGAAAACTAGTTTGTGACACACTTCAGAAAGATGCAGAGAATTCAAGAAAAAGAATCTATTTTGAGAGGTTAAGACAGGCCTCATTTTTCTAAGGCAGTGAGTGTTACCCCCTGATAGAGCATCAGAACAGCAAGGGGTGCGAAGAGTTGAAGTTCACAAGAAGCTCCAGACTAGGATTTCCCAATCGCTGAACCTTCTTCACATATATGCCTACCCCAACCAGGTCAGGTTAAGATTCCCAGCTGCTGCATTTTCTTAGTCTCTGCTAATTTAGGTCCTTAGTATGTCTACAACCTCATCTGCTTTAAAGTATTGGTGAAAACAAGCTGACAGAGGACAGCTGCCATTGTCCTTCTACAGGCAAGAAAAGCACTTGAGGATGTGAAGACAGCAGCTGCTGGTGAAGCCAGTCTCATCCTTTACTCTTGCCAATACACAGATCTTGACCTCTGCAGTGACGTACATCGAACACATGATTTTATCCAATTCAGTCTTGTGGTATCTTTAGGAAAGCCTTCCAGAAGGAAAACAGATACACAGCCCGTGATGAGCGCATGATTCACGCGTTCAGTCCGACATGCAATCCCAGAGGTGCTGGGGAACTTCAGGTGACAACACTTCTGTTACTACAGCCACAGCCACCAATTACAGTTCCTCCATTGCAGCCTCCCCGCTACACGTGCGTTAGCAAGTCATTTCACACAGAAAGGAGTAAACCAGTAGTAAATCACAGCAGAAGTAAACCATTAGATTCAATCTGGTAGCGAGGCTTCTATGTCTACAGTCTGTGCGTTTCAGGCATTCACTGGAGACTGGATCTAATCCCCTCCCCTCAACCCCACATGCCCACCATGCGCGTGGGTCAAAACTGATCATCTTTTATCTCCATTAGAGGTTGGGACGCGCTGCCCGGGGCAGTCTGCGCACAGCAGAGCTGCGAATGGAATCGGCACACGATGGTGGGGGGGGGACACAACGAGGGGACTGGCTTCGCAGCCCTGAATCAAAACGGAAACGTAGCTCTCATTGTATTACCCACACTTCAACTAGCAAATCTATGGTGAATAAATTTACTGCCTTGCCCTGACTCACTGAGATAGATGTTCGGTTTCGTTAACGCAGCCACCGCAACCAGCCGTTCATGGTGAAGATACACCAACTGTGTAAATCCAAAGTGAAGACCCTAAAAACGGCTACAAACGTGCCCCGTGGATTTTATTACATAACTTTGCATCGTACACAGAACTTATGGCTTTAAACGGGGGGAAAATTAAACTATTCAAGACACGTCTCGCTATCTGCCGTAAAGCCACAGGTTAGCCAACCACAGCAAGATCTCTGCTGTAGCAGCTATTTTTGGTCTGGTTGCTTGGTATCACACCTAAGAGCTTTTTCTTTTGCATCGGATGCAGAGATTCTATAGAACAATCTTATTATATAGGCCTCACCGTGATTTCTTTTTAATAAAGCCTGTCTCTTCCAATTAACTTGATTGGATGCGTTAATGTTTCGGGTCTTGATTAATAATCCTGGGACATAATTGTGCAAAGGTCCAGAGGCACTAAAACGTCCATGCAAACGGGGACTGATGGAGGCACTGTCAATGCAATCTGTAACACTCAGCACAGTGGCAGGCCCAGAGCTGTTGCTCTGCTCAGCTGCAAAACACAACCAACCCATATGCCGCAAGTGTAAAGTATCTGGGAGCCCAATCTATCATTTCTCTCAGGCAACTGAACAAGTACCGAAGTGAACGGTGCAGCACCTCGCTGAAGGAGTGCTTTCATCCTCTGCCTTTCTTTAGAGATGTCCGGGAAGAAAAGCTCCAACTATAAGTGTACTGAAATCCAGATACATAACCCTCTGCTGTTATCCTGCTCTCCAAACACGGCTGGAGTTACCCAGAGGAGAATTTGTACCCCAAACCCAGCACAGGCTTTGGTAAGCAGCGATTTCCTTTCTGCCATAAGACAGACCAGGCACTTGATCAAAACCACCCCCAGCGCTGATGCCCGTGAGCCCAGCTCTGGAGGGCAATTTCTGCATCTGCTCCTCGTCTTATTCTCAGAGCAGGAGAATTTGCAGAAAAATTACTTTTAAAGAGTTACTTCTGTTCACTTGGATCTGCTCCTGCCAACACACAGAGAATAAGGGGCCAACAAACCAGGCTGGGGATGTAGGGCTGGCTGCCACCAGGCTTCAATACAGTGCCCCAAAGCTGTTCCGACCTCACTGATTCTTCCTTCCTGCATTTTGCAAACCAAGGCACCTTATTTTACCTGAATACCTAAGACTCAGAAAGAGAAGAGGCAGGTAAAAGCTATGCCAGGACCAGTGCTGGGTAAGAGAGAATCTTCTTACCTTACCTAGTGAACTATTACAACTTTCCCTTCGTTCCCCCAGTTCAGGGGTTTGGTGAATACCAACTAGCCCAGTGGCCAGTCGGGCTCCCTGCAGCTACCACCACGTCAGCACACCCCCCCCCTGCAGACAGACACATTTGCATCTTCAGCCACATCTCCAACTCCCGTTGTGTATCACGGTCATAATCTCACAGATAAAAGTGATAAAATATTTACAACTAGCAGGCTGCTAAATTTACTCCCCAGTGCCCACAAACCTCTTTTGCACAGCAAGTCCTTTCTGGCTTAAATTTTGCACATTAAACCTTAATTACTGCTGCCTGACAAAGTGAGAAATTGGACAGGAAATACAATTTTGAAAAGCAGCAAAGTGACAGAGGTGACTAACAACCATTTGCTAAAGCAACTTTAGCAAATATCTCCAATAAAACAGCTCATCAATCGTTTTTCATCAGCTGGAGCTCATGCTGCTGATTGAGCTACAAGGGGCAGAACCCTCGAAGTGACCAGGACTGGGAGATGCTGTGGCAGGAGGATGGGACTCATGGCTATTCGGTGACGAGCAGCAATGCCATCAGGAAGCCATGCAACCCATTAGACATCTCGACAAATGCACCTTAGATTATTTGTTGATCCAGTGCAGAAGCTCCTCAGCAAGCTGGTAACTCCCTTTAACAGCCCAGCGACGCTGCAAACTCTGCCAAATGAATTCTGCAAGTGAATTCCTGTTACACCTACGCTCTGGTTCAGAAAGTTGTTAATCCTGCACCCGGACTGTAGCAGAAGTGTGAGCTGCTGGAATAGTTACCTTGGCAGTGTTCTCAGCCCACCTTCTGCCTAACTCAGGGTGTGCACATGAGCTTCTCCCCGTTCCCCCAGGAGCAGAAGGCAGCAATGCATGCGTGTGGAATAAAGATGCTGAAGGACAGAATGGAAACTGGGTTACAACTTTTTGTATTTTTCTCCCTCGAGTCTTCTGCAGCAGCTGTGTAAACCTTCACCCTGTACCTCGCAATCCTAGACACAACGTAATCCAGTCCTCGCTTCCCCCCTAAAAGCCACGTCCCTGAGCAGAACAAAATTGAAGGGGGTTATCTCTGAGACAGCAGCTGAGCATGTCTCACCACCCTGTCCTCTGGAGACAGCTAAAGCAGCACCCATCACCTGTGTGCCGAGAGACAGGATTTACCCACCCTCGCTGCAAAAAGCCAGATCTCCACCAATGACAATACACGGTATATAATGCTCCAGTGAAGTGAGATGAATTGAACTCTCCCTTGGTAACAGGCCCTTAACTAGGGTCATTAATCACCTGAGTATCCCAAGCACATCCACTGCCAAGAGGGGACTTTCAGCCAGAGCGAAATCCAACGCCTACTGCCAACGGGTTAAAAGGAGGGAGGAAAAACCACCTCTTTATAAAAAACGAGGGCCTTCCCCTTAAGAAGTCAGCAGGAGCCACAGCCTCAGAAACAGAGCTTATAATTGAATGTTTTCATTCTGATTTAGAGGAGTGCTTCTCCTCCCTACACTTACAAGCTTGGTTTAGATTGCACAAATTGCCTACAAAGTCTTGGCCAGCATGTCCTTCCCTCCCACTAGAGGGTAAGGCTAGACTGACCCAGAAAAACACTGCAAAAATCCCAGGGGAAAAAAGGAATCTTGGGAAATTCAGAGTGATTTTTTTTTTTCTAAATTAGAGAATAAGATTTGTCAAAACATTGCTTTTGAAGGAAAAATAATTTGCAATCCATTTATCAACCAGTTCTGGAAATAACAATAATCACTTAATAGTGACTTTTAAAAACTCATTATCTCTGATTTCTGTTTACCTATCATTTAGGCATATATACAAATTATTACCAAAAGAGCTTGAATGGAAATCTTTCACTCAGCTGACTCCTTTTTTTTTTAAATTTTATCTTCCTTTTCAGCTAATGAAAATATACCAAGCTCCAGCTTTTTGATCACCCGGTAACGTTTTTGAAATTCTTATTTTTTCCTGTGGTTGGAAAAAAATATTTCAGAATTCCTCTCTCACTAAGATCTCATGGTTTTCTAATTTTATAACTCTAAAATGTAGAGTTCACTGCAGAGGAAAGCAATGTACTGTGCTTCACTTAAGGCAGGTCTAGGAACTCTCGCTATGTATAGGCACACCACTACTCTACAACATCCCATCTTTTTTAGCACAGAAGATCTCGAGGGTGGAAACCAGGAGAACAGCACAAACCCCAGACAGTCACAGCAAGGCAGAGGTTATGGCCACAGCTCTAAGTTCACAACCACATTGATGACAACTTTTTTTTCGACGCTGGACCTGACTTCAGTCAACAGAGAGTAATTTGGGAGTTGTTCTCGAGTCTTAGACAAAGGTAAAGGACTTCAGCCTCCTAGGTGATGGCTTGACTTCAGTCAGATGTACTTTGCAACTCTCCTGTCAGGATGGTGGCAACACAACCTACCCAAAGGAAGCCACCAGCCCAAAGCGAGCTAGAGTAGCTCATGGCAGCAGATCTGCTGGCACAAAACTGCAGGAAGCTTTCTGCCCATCCGCTCTGCCACATGTCCCACGACACACTGAATCCCACTCAAGGTCCCCCTCTCAGCTTCAGAGCGCTCAACGGCCAAAGCTCCTTTCAACACCTCCTAGATACAAACTCAACAATTCGATGGGAAACTTGTCTGTCACAAGGGTGTCACCAAAGCAGACAGACTATCACAGTGTTGGTCAGCAAGAGAAAGGTGTCTCTCTGTGCACAACGGGTACGACCTCACGTTCTGCTGGAAACCCTCAATATCACAGCACCGAAGTACAACCCTGGGATGAACAGCACATAATAAAGCACATTTTGGTCACCAGATCATGACAACACGCGCTGACCCAAAGTACTAATGGAAACGTGTGCTTGTTTCTGAAATTAAGAGTCAGGTTGTTACAGAAATACTTAAATTTCAGCCCAGGCCCTGCTACATGGCTTTAGATAATAGATCATATTTTAATCTAACAAAGCCTTTATCGCTTATCCTGAAATTCAGAATCAGCTAGATGCCTTTCATCTGACTCACTTGTCCTGTATTGTCAAGTAATGATGCAATTTGTAATAAATTACTAACACCGAGTTTCAGCAGTGACAAATTGTTTGCTTAATTCAATAAAGTAGTGTCACTTTTGTAAAGTGCATAATCTTAGAGAACTCGGCTGTTTGTGAACTGCAGGTTATGAAGAAAAACATTCATGTCAGTCCAACGTACAGAAGAAATAAGATCTGAAGCAAACTAACTGCATTCCCTCGGATTACTCTTTTGCACTTCAGTGTCACTCTCAATTTAAGTTTCTTCATGAAATCAGCCAGCCTGGAATAGGCAGGATCATTCTCGCTCACCGAGTCTAATATGACATGACTAACAAAAGCAGACACGATATGTCATAGCAATGAATGACTCATCAGACTGGGAAATTCAAAAATATACTGTTTTCCAAGAGACAATTTTTGACCTTTACACTCACCCCCAACTTAATGTACACAGCCCTTTTAGAAACATCTATGTGAGCAAGATGCATTAACACTTGCCAAAGGGAAGGAAATCGAGGGGGAAAGGGATGGTATTTACCCACCTTTGGCAATTTTTTCTACTAGAGACAGTCACCAAGGAAAAAACAATCCCAGCCCTTCCACAAGTTTGGCCAGAAATTCCTACATTACAAATCCTTCCATTGCTGTCAGCTGCTCTGGGGCCCAGGACAAGTGATTTATCCTTGTTACCTTACTTTCTCCATCTCTATAATGAGGACAAAAGTCACTTGTCTCTGTTATGTGGTTTCTGTGACAATTCATTAGTTAACGTCTGTAAGGGGCTTTGAAGATGTGTAGCATTATCACTGATCATGTTTTGCACTAATTTTTATGTACCCAGTCAATCTGCTGTCCGCACATCACTGAGCTCTGCGGAAGAACCCCAATCGTGCTAAAAGGAAAAAGTTATCACAGCTTGTCCTTGTGTAACCAACTTAGGCAAAGATTAAGAAAAAAGGGAGATGATTAATTGATTCTTACTTTTCTAGACTGATTTGGATTCTAGTGGTGATTAAAGCATAAATCTTGCTACATATACATATTTCCACGTGAAGCCGTTCTGAAATCAATGAGGTTCTTGTTCTGTTCACCCAAATGTTATAGGATGGAAAATTAGGACTGAAGTCATTTTCCAGATTCCTTGTTGCAATAATTCACACTTCTTTCTTTCTTCCACAATTTCTGTCTATGAAATCTGCTTTAAAAATAATGTTGAGAAATATTTGGTAGGAGTAAGAGACAGCAAATTGAATTAGAATAATAGGCATTAAAAAGCCTACACATGATATATTTTAATTCATATTCATAGAACTGTATTTTTCAGATGATCAAAGTATTTCTTTGATTGTGTATATTTTCAAGCAATGAAACCAATTTTCATTTAAACCAGTATTAGAAAACTAAAAAAAAAAT
Organism: Actenoides hombroni; assembly: GCA_024336885.1. Classification (NCBI taxonomy): domain Eukaryota; kingdom Metazoa; phylum Chordata; class Aves; order Coraciiformes; family Alcedinidae; genus Actenoides; species Actenoides hombroni. The sequence goes on along the minus strand of WUAM01000143.1, from coordinate 16,833,801 downwards.
AAAAATCAAGCAATCTGCTCTGCTTTCCCCCACTGGACCTGCCACACAGCACACGTTATTTTTCCCAGTACTATGAGGTAGCAGGGAGAAGAAGCTGCCAGACAGCTTGGAAGTCATATCTCAAGAGATGAGAGAAGACTGTTAAAAGATAGAAAGGAAATGAAGAAAGATCTGAATGCCAGAACGAATACAGCATTCGCACGTGTCAGTGAAAACAAAGATGAACAGAAGATCAGGGGAAGCAGTGTTGAGCCCATCAAGAAAAGCAAGGCAGGAAACCAAAGCCTGAAAATAATAAGATGAAAGAGGAGCCATGACAGATCTATACTGTGTAAAGTAAAAACTAGGAAGGAAAGAGATGCAAAAATTATTAGGAAACCTAAAGCAACTGATGATGAATTTTCTTCTATCATTTGGCTCCTCAAGCCTGTCCAAGAAATGAAATCTGCTGATCACAGAAAAAGGAAACACTGGAAGGAAGCAACATGAATATCAGAAGTATGTGGTGAAGTTGCTGCTTGAATATGGATGTGCTTCATACACCATCCTCAGACCATGGAAGCACCACTGAGAGGGAAGAGCAGAGCTCTGCACAGCCCTTGTTCTGCAGGCTGCCACGTACCCTGCTGTCCACAGCCCACCTCACCTGAAGCTTTTCTTTTGGACAGGCAAATAGGATTCCACCCATGAAGCTCAGTTTAGGGACCTCTGGTTTGAGTTCCCTGTGAAGCTCTCATTAGAAGGAGGTCTAATGGCCAGCCTGTATGCATGCCAAGGGCTTGGCTGACCAGGGAAAAACACATCCCAATTCCTTTTCCTCTCCCTCCTTCTTCCAAACCCCAGATTTCTCCTAACAGAAATTTCTTAAACACCACTGGCACGAGAGGCTGAGAAGCCTTTGTACGTCTGGCTTCTGAGAGCTTCTGAAATCCACTTCGCTTGGCTGCAAGATCTGCAGATGCATTGAAGCTTCAGGACTTGAAGTCAACACAACCAAAAAAGCAGCGCCAGGCCTGCTAGCCACCTCCTCCCCAGGCTGCCACACTTTCCTCCCTGTACCAGCAAAACAGCAGCTCCACAAGAAGCAAAGTTGTCACCGCATACCCAGACTTCCTCCCGAAGAAACACAGACCCAGTGACAGAGTTAATGTTGCCAGGAGCCAGCCTTAATGGATGTGCCCAGAAAGCAGAGAGTGCTCAGCTTAGCTTTTGCTCAAGTGCACAGTACCATGCAGGGTAGGGAGATTTGGGGCAGAAGGTAAAGCATTAAAGGACACACACTGTTCACACTTCTACATGAAAAAAACCCTGCTTTTTTTCCCCCATTTCCTGTGTAAACCGAGAAAAAAACCTGAACCATTAGAATTGGTGCAACTGATTAAACTTGAGCGTACCAGGCTCATTCCTACGTAGGAGTTTATACATAGATTAATTTCTAGTCTTATCTGTTTTAAACTAGTAAAACACACACGGAAGAAATTATAATTCTATCCATATATATTAAATCAGATTCTAATCGTTCCTTCAGCAATTTGATTTTTAGGAAATGATAAGGAAAGTATCTACACTAAGAGTGCTTTTCACTAAGTCATCATTAATTATACATGCGCGCTAAGTGTGCCAAACAAGTTTGGGCACACAATTAGGTAACTAATTAAAGTGACCCTGCAATTCCATACTTAAAAGGACTGACTTGCCCCCAGATCCACCCGATCAGTTCTGGGGGTTTATTTAGTTGCACAGTGGTTTCTTTGCTATTAAGCACCAACTGTTGAAAATTTTTTAAACAACTGCACTTCCATGCCTAATTAATCACATAATTGCCATCATTATTTGGACACCTTTTTGATAATTTAGCCTTTGCAATGCTTCAACTGTAAGAAAGGCATATGGGAGAATTGAGAAGTAAGTGTCACAGCCATGCATAATCGGGTAGGTGCTGAGCTTACACGGTGCTAAACACCCTCAGCTCTGACAGCAGCCAGAAGGAATTAAACTGTTCAGCAGCTCTCAGGGGATGCTGAGGTGTGCACACCTTGCCATCTACACCAGTGTGAGTACAATTCCTCCTGGGAATTGGGAAAAAACCTGGTATGGCCCCAACACCAGCTCTTCCCTAGTTAGATTCTGTGCCTTCCCCAACATCTTAAGCTGAACAGAACAAAGCCCATCTCATTCTGGCACGAGCGTGTCTGGGCAGAGATCAGTGTATATGATAAAGGCCCCTCAGATCCATACCTGATTTCAGCTTGGTTATCCTCTGGATAATCAGTGGTTGTGTATAACTAATATTTCACTTGTGCTCTATCTTACTGTGTGTTACACAGTATGGACATGCTTCTTACTAACCATATACATACACATATATATGTACACAAGGTATACACACAAGGAAAAGTAAACTTATCCAAACTTTCTCCATCCTCCAACCTGTTTCAAAGATGAAAAGGAGCCATTAACTTTTATCCTTCCCCACCATTTCTCTTTCGTTCAGATCTCCAGCAAAGCTAAAAGCTGATGTGCAGAATTAAGGGGAAAAAGCAACATCTGTCTTGGTGGCACTTCCGATTCCGCTCTGCAGGCTCCGAATTTCAAATTAGGTTTGAGAACCCATCACTGCTGTTTGCTGGTTGGCAATTACTCAAATGCCACGGAAGAATTCTGACAAAGTTTTTCCATCTCTGGGTTGAAATGGCATAGAAACTTTCCAACGTTAGGCTGTAAAGGTGGCCTCTCCAGAAAAGTACTCAAATAAAATGACAAACTTCTCTATTATGCTCGAGTTGGATCCAGGCACGTGTACAAATCCATGAGAGGACTCCTGATGTTACGTGCACGATACCAGACGCCGTGTGTCAAAATTAATGCCTTGGAGCGACAGAGTCAACAATGGGACTTCTTCAGAAATGAGGTATTTACCAGCAGAGTAAAGGGCACGCTACCCTTTTTATTGCCTATTTAGAGGAACTGATTAATATTTTCACCAGTCTCCGTGTGTAAATTCCAGCGAACACAGTGCAGTTTGCATACCTGTGTATGGGGGAGGAAATATTTATGGAAAATTCACAAAGCAGCGTCTCAGTCTCATATCTAGAGGGGTTTTTTTTTTCCAGCTGGCTAGCATTTGGGGCTCATCTCCACCTTACTTTGCAACAGCTAAAACTATTTTTTACTGATACAGCAGTATAACAGTTTCTGGTCCCTGATGCACGTGATAAATACAGCAGCTTCAAACCTTTTAAAATTATTAAAGGTTTTACAGCTCAACGTGGGGCAGTCTTGATTACTCCTGGGCAGACAGCAAGAGTCAACATGTGCAGCTATCTGCCTTCAGGACTTTCAGAGTTCTAAGAGTTTCCTTTGATAAAAATAAAGCCACACTATAGTTCTCTAGAAATTAAAAATAAAGGGGGCTCATATGACTGAAAACCACTTTTGTTGGTCTGGAGAAAGAAACTGGAAGATGAAGGATGGGTCAAAAGGAGTTGCTACATAGCATAGTTTAATGGGTACCTATAGAAAGTTTCACCTAAACTTTAATGATTCTTCAATGCAAAAAATAAGTCTAAAATAAAAATCAGGACTCTCAGGAGGCTAGTGGATGGTGGTGAGATAATGGACACATCATGTGAAAGCAGTAACATGTAAAAACTTGCTCTTCGGATCATGAAAGTCCCCAGTGCGACCCAAAGTGGTGATGTCTTACTGTGGTGGGCCTGATACAGGGACCCAAAGCAGCACAGGCAGATGGAAAACGTGTAAAGGAAGTCAAACCTCCACCCAGGGGAGGCTGAAGCAGGGACCCTTGAAAAGCACAGCAAGGCTGCTGCTTTCCCAGCAGGCATCTCGACGCTGCAAGAAGCGCTGCAACAGCACAAGGGCCAGTGGGGTGGGTTTAACTAAGTTTACAAATCAGGCCAGCTTCCTGTAGAAACATTTGCTCTTGGCAGTTGTCTGCAGAGCAATTGTAAGAAAATACACCTGGTTAACTGGGTTAAACATGTACCTGCCCCATCCCATTCCTGGCAGAGGAAAGTGAGAACATTTGCTTCTGGAGCACAGCCAGGGACTAACCTCCAGGGGCTGATACCCAGAAGGTGGGAGGATGCTCAGGATTTATTTCACACCTAGTTACCTCAAAGGCATCTCATTCTTATTTTGGTACCTGTGCTGTGGCTTTATGCTGGTGAGCTAAAACAACAACGAATTATTCCGTGGTTTTAAATTCAGAAATTAAAAAAATTAAAAAATATGAATAACCCAGAGCAGGAGATACCTGGCTCAGAGAGACCACAGGGCAGGTTGTTATACTCCAGGTCCAGCTTGATTGTGATAATACATGGTAGAGGACACCTTGTTCACCCAAACAAAGATCAGCCAGCATCCTTTTCAAGTTTCCATAGCAATGTGATAGTCCAGCACAAGCAGAGCTCAGGGGAGTACGGAGAAACAATACAATTCAATTATCTCCATCATTTCAAATGGCTGACTTGGGTAGGGGGGAGCCTCAGGAAGCCATCCCACTTTCAAGAGAAGAGAAATAATCTCTTTATCTTTGGGGTTTTAATTCTGTCAAAGATGGCCTAAATTAGGGAGTGACAACTTGCAAAGCAGGAACACATTCTCTTCTTAAATCAGGTCTGGAAATGCCGTGAGATGAACTCTGATAATGCAGCCTTCAAGCCCTGGGAGCCAAAGCTGTGCAAAATTGTTTAATATGGTCAAATCCTTTAATCCTCATATCTGCTGATGCAGAAAACAGAATATTTCTGCCATTTATTACCAGAAACATTATTTTCAAACTCCATAAACGTTGCCTGAAGATCTTATGCAGCAGAGACAGCAGAGACACGCGTTTCCTTGGCTGGACAATTTTGATTCTAATTTCTTTAGGCACAAAGCAACACACATAAATGAACAACCGTTGATTTTTCTTCATCTTCTTCAATGGTTTATTTCAAGAACAACTCTATGCCTTTTCATCTTATTCTTTACTATCTGTAAAGTTCAGGAACTTGAATGCCCTGAAAAACTTAGGAATTGATCAGACTTGTAATGAAAAAGGATCTCTCTCTCTCTCCCATAATACAAGAAAATAAAATATCGTTAACTCTGCAGGGCAGTGTACTGAAGACTGATCAATTCCTCTCTCTTCATACCATCCCCTAACACAAGAGCAAAAGGGTCAGTCAATAATTGCCAGTAAATTTGGAACAAATAAAAGGAAATACTTGTTCACACAGCCGGCCTGAAGAATTTCTTATCACGGAAGGCCAGCAAGTCAAACACTCCAGCTAGATTTTAAAGAGGCAAGAGAATTTTTGTGAGCAACGATTTCCACGCCAAGTGGATGGGATAGAGGGCACAGTACCCAAGGGGGATAAGAGAGCAATAAGGTAATGATGATTACATTTCATGCTTCAAAGCATGAAACAACAGGAGTCAGGAAGGATGCCCAGAGCCCACGCTGCGCTCATTGGCGAGATGAGTGAGCTGTAGCTGCAGGTATGTCCTGCTCAGACAGGAGCACTGGGCTTCACAAGGAGAACTTAGCTTGCACCCAGAAATCAACATCTTCAAGAACATGCTGCAATCAGTGGAGGGTCCTCACAGCAACACCCCATGTTCCCAACACAGAAAGTGGGCAGATCTCCTGGGGCTCACACTGCTGTAAGAGGTTTGGAGAGAGAAGAGATGCAGAAGTCCTGCCTCAAACTCCCACCCCACACTAATCAGGTTGTGTTAGACCTGGGGGCTGCTCCAGGAGGCACATCCTGCACTCCCGGGGTACGCTGCTGCTTTTGAACCCTCTCCCAGCACAGGGTACAGGTGGGCACAGGTAACAAGCCAGTCTCTACAGACACCTTGTCAGCAGCCAGGCTTCCACTTCTTTTCAGCAAGAAGGACCCAAGAGGCAGGAGGGTTTGTGCTGCACCTCGCAGGGACGTGGCTCCCAGACTGGCCAACCGGCCACACCAACAGGCACATCTTTGTGCTTTCCACTGTGCCAAAGCTGCTGGTGACAACGCAGCATCGAATCCATCCTTAAAACAGCAACAGCACTTTATGCCTTTGAAAACTCTTCCCCCTGCCACGACAAGTCCCTCCCGTCACAGATGTTTGGGTTGATTCTTGCAGGTGATCAAACAAAACCCTACAAAATAACTGTTTATTTGCTGTCAGCCAGCTCTGTATCAGAAGCAGCCTGGCCTATTAACAAGCCAGTCAGCATCATTTGCTTCAGAGACCAGAGCAGAGATATCGGCACGCAGGAAGAAGTACATAATTTGTCCAGATGCAGCGAGGAACCAAATGACTAATTCATGAAAGTGCGATTGATTTTGATGAATCAATGCATTACAGGGTCCAGGGGAGGAGGGGGAGGTGCCAGGCATTTTACAGGCTCAACTACAGGATCACACTTTGATCTGAGAAACAAAGACAACCTTCTTCCGTATCAGAAGGCAAGTCCTGATTTTTTTTTCCCCCCAGTCAAAAAGTGGCTTCAGTCTTTTTAACAGACAAACATCCCCTGTCCGTACATTTCCCAAGGTCCAGATGCTGCAAATTCAACTCCCATGGGTAAATTCATTGAAATTAGTTAAAACACCCAATTTTTTAGAATGTTGTCAGCGACTGATACAGAATCTGCCCCAACTGGCAACAGAACCAGTTTCAATGGGAAAAAATACAGGCACATGAGAACAAATAATGTTAGTTATTAACATATTGCCATCCCTAAATTGTTAGGTTTTAAAACAACTTGTTACAGAAGGAAGCATCTGAAAAGGAGATGTACGCATTTATAGTTTAATGAAGAAAAAAAGCCAGTTCTCTACAGCAAGTGAAGATAAATGAGAAGTTCCCCCATTTAAGTAAAAAGGAACAGGAAAATCTTTGCTTTCCCCATGCTTCGTAGGAAAACAAATCCATTCCCAGCCTTACGTTTCAATCACTCATTGTCTATCCAATTTCATCATCTCCACCTCCTGCCTGTTCTCTCTCTTCACAGATCAGGAGCAAAACTGAGACACGGCCTGGTTAAAGCCAATTCAAACCCCATTCTCTACCGGGATACAACTACAGCTCTCTGCATACTAGGAGATGGAAAGTCTATGGCACGTGGCTGGCTCCAAGGCTGAGTTCACATTTGCCATCAGGCAGAACTGCACATTCTCAATACTGCACTAAGACTAACAAAATGCTCCCTGATCTGCATCCCCCAGGCACCAGCCCACAAGAAAGACCATTCATGGGTTGTTTTTTTTTTCCTCACTTCCAGAGTAAAAAGTATTGAAAGTAATAGTAAACAAACTCTGATGATCTGCACTGTATTTCCCATTGTGCCAACGACAGGGGAAATCATTAGCTTTGACCTCATGGAGGAAAGGACAGGAGAGGTGGATTTATCAAAAAGGATAATTTTATTCCAAGCCTCCTTAGCTCTTTAGGCCTTTGAATGGATTTTCATGACCCAACGAGGCTTTCAAATATCTGTGGCACTTAAAGAACGCTCACCTTGGCTGAAGGTGAGAGCAAGAGTTCACGCAGGCTTGGGGAGCATCTTCTCTTGCAAAAGACAATGCGGTCAGAAAGAGAAAAATCAATCTCTGCTCTAAAGCATAATCATGATTCCAACTACGACAGACGGCTGAGCAATCGAGCGCGTGTATTGCAAAACCTGCCCTTTGATATCTCCCGATTGTTTAACCTGGAGACTTGAAGGGAAGAAGTCGGAGAAAACCCGCATGCAATAAAAAGAAATAATTTTCTTATTCCTGGGCACACCAAAACCCTGGCAGAAGGCTAAGGGACACGCATGGGTCAGAAAGCAAATCAGCAGATTCCTGTTTCTGAAGAAGAGCGCTTCAGGAGAGGCTCAGAAATGAACATCCTGTGTGTAACTCCTGCCCTTTCAGGGTCACCTCATTTCTTTTTTAATAAAATAAACATTACCAAGATTAAAAATGTTCCTCGGGCTCCAAAATATCTCGGTCACCCCAAGAAAGTGCTCTGAATTGCTCTGAAAATGGAACTGAGAATTAAATGCCTAGATCATTCCTCTCCTGGCAGTGCTCATCAGGCTGATGCTTTCAGTGGTGGCTTTTTCCCTCCCCATCTCCAGGAGTGGAGATGACAGGGAGTCCCCAGCACAGCCATCAGAAGCCCAGCCATGCCCGGCAAGCGGTGAGGGGCACAGCAGCGGTGACCTATCCCCCCGGGTACCGCTCGAGCCCTGGAGCTGCCACGTGTCCTTCCCCTTGGCCTGCCAGCAGCACAGTGTCTGAGGACACGCTGAATGCTGGTAGCTCCCTCGTGATACAAGCTCCTACTTGACCTTTACAATTATCACACATCCTGCGAGCTGACAGGCAACTGTTGGCTGCGCTCACTGATTTGCAAAGCAAGATGTCCAAAGGACTGAAGCATGTTTTTCTCCAATTAAAAAAAAAAAAAGTATCTAAAAATCTATGCACAAAGCACCTGAAACTGCAGCTGACAAAGAAAGCTGTACACTACTGAACCCTGATGTGACAGGTAGGAGTAACCATAATAAAAGTACTGAAGGCTGGACTGAAATTCAGTCCAACTGCCCGTCCAGGGAGCAGGAATGGCTCTTCCAGCCCTCTACGAGCTTCCCAGGTCTGGGATAAGTGACAGTCATCTGCTTTTGGACAGCTCCTCAGCCCAATCGCATCTTAGAGAGCAGATGGAGCAAGGGTCTGCCCCTCCTGGCAATCAACACTGCTGAACCTAGAGGAGAAACAGCGTGTTGGAAAGGGTAATTTGAATTCTTCCCCATGACAGGACTGAAGGTCTGAGTGAACGACTACGTCGGTGTGAACACCCAGCACCGCAGCAAGAACAGTCGTGGGAGAAAACAGAAAGATGCTGAGGAGAAGGTGTCGAGGAAGAGCCAGTGAGAGGAAGCAAGAGAATGGAACTATCTGTCTAGAAAGTGAAGAAGACAACCACTAGAATGAGCATTATGGACAGCCTCACCCTTGGGGGGAATCATGTAGTGGGAATGGTGTGTCCCACCAGAGCTACCAGCTGTAGATACCTCCAGCACTACCATGCTGCTTCCCAGACACAGATGGCTTGTACCCATCTTCCATCCCTACCTGCATTTAGTAATCCAAATAAATCCAGCTCTCACCTCTGCCCAGGACTGCCTCTTTGCTTCCCTCTCGGTATCTCTGCCCTGTTATCCCTGCATGGCTGTCCCAGGCAAGGAAAAGAAAGAAGTCGGCACCTCTCTGCACATCAGGAGCAGGAAGAGGCACCGGGTGACAGACAAGATGCACAAACATACCTCACTGCTGTGAAAGCAATTAATGGCACTCCTGAAACATTTTTCTCAGTAAGAGACATTCAAATTCAGCCAATCTGTCACAATCCTCCATTTGTCATTGTCATTTTTACCATTGTCACCTTATTTGATGCTATTAAGCAGACAAGAGCGAGTTGTACAAACAACTAAAATAAGCCTAAGTTGATAAAATAAATTAGCTCAGAAATTTGTATACAGAGACATTAAGCAAAAAGCAAAATGATGTCAAGGTTGAAAGAGTTAGGAATTGAATTTTAACCAGCCCACATGTTTATGGCTGATTTCCTGATGAATATTTTATTTTTAATAACCTTCCTATCACATTCACTAAAAGGTCTTACCAAGGATGGATCAGTAAACAAATCTGAGGGGGGAAAAAAAAGCTGCTTTGAAACATGAAACACTTCCAAAGCTCAACGTCCCTTGGGAGTAAGAGTCAAAAGGAACAAAGACAACTCTTAGCATGAAAAGGGAAGACACCGTATGACTAAAAAGGGTGATGTTTGATAGGTACAAATTGGGTGTGTTTCCTGCTTCATTCCTGCTGCTTAGAAACGTGAAGTCCTTATGCAGATTTCCCAGAGTGAACATCTCTTGCTGAACGGGCAGGGGCTTAAGACTTGGGCCTAACTCTGAAATGGAAGCCTTTCCAGCAGTTCCTCGGAGCAAACACGCAGCAGAGGGCTGGAGTCAGTCACGGCTGATGGTGAACACCCTTCCCACTGCCACAGGGCGTGACGCTCGGGAAGGGTCCCCGCGTACGTTTATTACATCAAAAGATAATCTCCATTTTCACCTTCAAAAAGGGTAGGTAATTATAAATGCACTCTTTTTACTCAAATATTTTAAGCGAGTAATTGTTGCCCATGGGAGAGAGTTTAATTATTTCTGATGAACAGCCAAGACACGGCATCAGGAGAACACGACAGGAAGAGTGTGGAAAATGTGTTCCAGTGCTTAATTGTGTGGCTATCTTGCCTTTTCATCCTGAAAAAACCAGCCATTGATTTTATTTCTCTTTTACCTCCCCCTCCCAATTGATTTCACACAATCTTCACTTCAGTAATACAAAGTGTATCCAACTGCAGAAGGATCACAGCTCCCTGGGCCAGGGTGGCTAGGATTTCCCCATGTCACGTATGGCCCCAGCAGCTCAGCAGCGGGACAGCTTGGGCTTGCCCACGCAACACTGATTTGAGCAGAGGAACAACTTTTGTCCCCCCATGCCATGCACTCCGCTGAAGAGCAGATGCAACAGGCTATGCAACACAAAATACCAACACTTTATGACCTTAACTAAAGAGGACCCCAAGTGCACAGCGAGAGAGCTACACGCTCAGGAGACAGGAGCTGCCCCAACGGGACAGCAGCCCATCCGTAAGCAGCAAGGAGCAGACATGCTGGAAAGATGCACAAACTTCTCTGTAAAGGGCTGATTCTTTTGGTTTTATGTCAGCTGAGGCTTGCCACCTGACCTGGCACACATGGGTTTATACTTGTTAAAAATAAAATTAACTGTTACTATCTCTCATAATATTTCCTTCGGTTTCCTGCTCAGCAGCAAGCTGCTGCAAGTATTATTGATGGCAAATGGCACTGTTTTATTCCTGTTCTTTAATGGAAAAAATATTTTGCATCAGTTGATCAGGTAGGTGATTCATGTGCAACAGAGAAGCCTCTAATGCATCTCCTGGGTACAGCGGGTTTATCACACGCTGTACACTTGAACCTAATCACGATGCATCATTGAAAGGCTGATTCTGCATTCGTATATTAATGATGCCTATACAGAGGGTTGCAGGTATATCAATGGCAGGACAAAACCAGCCCTATGTGAATGGTACATGATACCAGATTATGGTAAGTGGATGCAGTAGCAGGTTGGACTTGAAAAGAAGAAAGATCAAACACAAAACGGAGAAAATGCATCTCAGCACACTCCCTTAGCAATCAGTTAACACAGCCATACACTGGGAAACAGCACATTTCCCCAGAGCAGCCACAAAAATAATGCAGAGACAGCAAATCTCATGTATCCTCCCATGACTTGACATTGTCCTCTTCTGAAGGGGTATTCCAACACATCATCTTTCACTACTGCCATCACAGCTTCCCTTTATCACATTTTGAAAGGACTTCTGCTGCTCTGGAGAAAAACAGTTGAAATCAGAAGAACCACAATGGTAGACAGCTGATGAAGGCAGCAGAATGCACTTTATTACTGATGCTGTTTCCTTAGGGACAGCCCACAGTGCAGGTGACAGAGGACCATGGTGGAGGTGTGAGTCTGAAGCAGCAGTGGTGCTCTCCCCAGCAGCAGAACTGGGATCAACCCTCATCATCATCAACTCTACCACACGCCAATGCTTTCCTTTCCATGGCAAGATGCCCAAGACATGGTGGAGACCAGCACAGACAAACCAACCAACAAAATCTGCAAAATACACTTGTGAAAAGCCTGGATCCATAAGAAATGCCCCAAACTGCTTGGACATTGCTGCACGCTACACGTCCTACCTCTTAAAAGCCACTAGAAGTCAGGAAAACTCCAGCCCTCCAAGGAAGGAACAGAAGCAATGCCCGGAGTCTTATGGACCCATTTACACATCATAAATTACAAACAGGAAACAATTCAGCACTTCCAGACCAAAGCAGGCCTAGGTTTTTTCACGGGAATAATAAATACGCTCTCAAAAGTTCTGAGCTGCATGTGTCAGACTAAAAACAGTAGGGATAGTTGATATATGAATTGGAGTAACTCAGGAAAATACGGGTAAACTGAAATTACAGCAGCTCTCTAAGAACAACTGTGTATCTTCCCCGAGAAAACCCAGGCTGAATGTGTCAGTCCATCCCCGTGGTCAAAACAAACCTCTGTAAGATTCATTTGTCGGCTTGTTCGTGTCCTTATCAAAGAGCATACCTGCCTCGCAAGCTCTCTCACCGCTCAACAGATCATTCCGTTGAACGAAGCATCCAGAACCCGCTGACGGCTACAAAGCCTGGCGAGCGAGAGCCCTTGTTCCTGCAGGACCCGCGGCTTCATTAGCGCCCGGCCCCGCAGCACAGAGCAGGAGCCAGCTCGCTTCTCTCCGACCAGCCACCTGCAACTAAAAATAACCTTTTGGGGAGCTTTGATGGTCGCTTTGAACTAACGATTGCCCGGAACTGTTATTTCCATTCATCTCTACCTCTTCCAAAAAAAAAAATAAATGTATTCTCAAGCCTTCTGGAAGATAAGCCTAATTTAACGAGGCACCTGCCTGACAAAATCCCCCGCCCTTGACAATAGCGCAAAGAGGGTTTGCAACCTCGAAATAAAAATAATAATATTGTTGGCCTGCATTTGATCTCTATTTTTTCTTTTAAATTTAAGTGTTTCTTCCCCTGTTGTGTTGGGGTTTTTTTAATTCCACGTTCCCAAATCCTTCAGCTGTCCCAGCGCAGCACTCACCAGCTGGGAAGAGGCACAGAAAGTGCAGCTCACATTCCAATGGACTCCACGAGGAGAGCAACTCACTCTCAGGAGCTGGGAACCGCGTAGGGCTTTGCACTTCCTCCTCTGCCTTTCCATCCCTTTTGTCACCCCTGTGATTTGTCGCCCGGTTTGCGTTTTGTGCAGCTTTATGGCATAACAAATCCAGGCTACAACTATTTGTTTCTTGACTTTAGAGAAATACAGAGCACAGGTAAAAGACCGGTATATCATCTTCCCCATCCACCTGCCAATATAAGATTATTTCTCACGGTGTATATTTTAATACCTCCTCCCATCTGACTACACAACGTCCTACGAGATGCGATTCATCCTGTCACATCCTATGCGCTGTGATGAAATGCTGCCAAACACACCCCAAATCTCTACCTATTTTCCATATTGGCTCACTTCATTGCAAACCTAACGTCTAATTTGTTTCCTTCTATTGCCCTCTTGGTCTATTATTTCAGTACCAGGTCTGTGTTCCCACCAAGCTCTCCTAAGATACATATATATATATATAAATACATATATATTTATGTATTTATACACTTGCATTGCTATTTTCAAGGTGAAGGCATTTTGTTATTTTTTTTTTTGCCTAGATTTCTTACTTCTCTGTTCTTTATTATCCGCACTTCTTCTCAAACTGAGATCATTAATTTGCACACTTACTCCTTCTCCCAGCTCATTAATGAAGAGGTTAAATAAAACCAGACCTAACACCTTTCCTAGCAAACCCCATTAGGTGCCTCTCCTGACAGCAACACTCGGCTATCCATCATTCCGCTTCTGTCGCGCAGTCTCTTGGCCATGCTTCACGCTGCAAGCCTCGCTAAACTAATTTGTCAAATAGATTTCTTGAAATGCGATATCAAATGCTTTGGAAAAAACCAAAATTTATGACATTAATTGCATTATCTGCTGCCAAAAGAGATGGTGATTCTGTTTTGAGCCACCGTGCGCTTTCCGAGGGGGATTTACTCTTTACATACTTGTATTCTTTAGTGCACTTAGTTTCATTAGCTTTCTAACACCAGGGATTTTAGCTCCATTTGTTTTACTGATGATAGAAGATACTTTTCAAATGGAACTGCCAGAATCACTTTACACACTGTTTTCAAACCGATAGCCTATTAGCTTTTCCACCAGGTAACCCCAGAATCCTCCCATTTTATCAGCCCCACTTTCAGATAATCTGTTTGGTTTACACGGTGACTGCTAATTAAATCCCTGCAGGTAAAGCTCATTCCTCTGCAGAAGACCACTCTAAGTGCGTTTAGCTTTAAAGTTCTGTTTCACACGGGAGGAAAAGATTTCTTTGCACATTAAAGAAAAAACAGAGCAAGCAGAGTCAGTCGAGGGCACAGGGCTGCTGCAGGCACGTGTCCTGCTAACCTGAGTAGCCAACCCAACCCAAGGGTGTTGTCCTGCATCATTCAGTTGAAAATGCCACTTAATGCCAGCTTAGACATATTGTCACACTTTTAGCACCCCCCTAGACTCTCTCCATTACTTTTGACACACAGTCCTGTTGGCTTGCCCTGGCCACTGCTTCTGAAGGTGCTAATTAGATCAAAGCTTGTAACATTGCACCTCTAAACGTTAGACAAGCCCATCAGCTCTTCCACTGCTGCTTCACCACAGTCTCCCCAGTTTAACTCCTTGGGCCCTGCAGTTCCACAGCATCCAGCCCTCCTGAGCTGCAAAGGCTTGAGCAGGACTCTCACCGTGCTCCTCCCCACCCTTCATCGCTGACATCCCCATCTACTGCCCTCCCAGTACGTTCTTGGATGCCGGAGATAACACACAATACCCCTTCACATCTACTGGGCAAAATACTGCCCCGTGGAAACCAAAAGGCTATCAACACTAATTCCCTGGAGCCAGAAACTTACCTTTCTCTTCACCACAGAAATAGTTTAGAAGTATTTTATCACCTTAACCATTGGAATTACTATCTAAATAGACACTTCTCTTCAGTTACTACAGCCCTGCTCTCCTTCTTAAACTTCCTTCTCCTTTATAGATTTTTTTCCTAAGGTAGCTTCTTTTCCTTTCTTGCTGACACTAACTCCAGCTTTGTCCTTTTGCATTTAATTCAGCTCCATATTCCTCTTGCACTCCTTCGGCTGTTTCAACACACACTTTTAGCTGTGGTCTCCCCTCTTGAAGGCACGGCAAACGCTGACTGTTCTGTATGTGCCTTCCAGCCACCCCACTTTACCTCCTAAAACTTTCTTAATTCTTCAAAATACGGTTTCCTGAAGCCTTTGTATGGCAGCTTTCTGTGAAGCTTATATACCGCTTCCTTCTTTTATCTCTGGTCTTCATTTTCCTCCCTATTGTCTGAGAGTGTTTGTGGTTGAGCAAACCCATCTTGTACAACTTCCCAGCTGTATCTACAAAGGCATCGGACTTGATAGAGACCCAGCAGAGTCTGTGGTCATTATTAACCCATTAGCTTGTAACTGATTCACCTCCTCCTTCCCCGGAGTCTTGCCTGCCTGCTCCACCCAGATTCAGCTGGCTAAGTGGGATGCAGCATATGGCACATCCAGCTCTGTGCCCACAGTCTGGAAAGCCCCAGAAAAGGAGTTATGAGCCTGTAACAGAATTAATTGTAAATTTATTTAATACAGATGAAAAAGAACTGAGGGAGGATATGAAGATACAGGTAAACAGGAGCATAAAGGTCAGAATTACAGAAGCACCTGCCCCAGGCATTAAGAAATTGTACTAACAGTTTTCCTAAGCAGCGTATAAAACTATCCATTTCCTTTGTGTCTGTCCTGGTTTGACTGGGACAGAATCCCAGGCCTGGGAGTCAGGGCAGCTGACCCAAGCTGGCTAGAGGTGTTTCTCCAACCAGAAACATCAGGTCCCCACACAGAACTTGCACCAAGCTGTAGCCTGGTCCAGGACCCCCAGGGCTTTAGGCAGAAGCTAACACTGATGAGTACTGCTGGACTGACCTACCCCACAGCTGAATGTAAGGGGCGAGTGAAAAAAAAAGTCATATCCACAGTAAATTTTGGGTGCAGATGAATCCTTTCCAGGAGTCAGAGCTATTTCACAGCCCAGGGAAAGCAGAGGCTACCTGGCAGTTTGGATTTGAGCCATCACTTTTGTAACACTAGAAGAGGCTGCCCAGAGAGCTGTGGAGAGATTCCCAACCCAGCTGGACACTGCACTGCTGGGCCCCCTGCTCTGGGTGACCCTGCTGGATGGAGCAGGGGGTGACACCAGATCAGCTCCAGAGGTCATTTCCAACGCCTGCGTTCTGTGATTGTGTGTGTGTGTGTAGAGGAAGGCTGGTGTAATTTCAACTCTCCTCACAGTTACTCTTTGGACAACAGAGAAGTAACTTGTGTAGTTCAGACAAATCTGCATTCTTATAAGCAAAGCTGTTCTCCTCCCAGTCTGTCAGCCCTACATCAACACACACATGCCAAGCATAGGGGGAGGAGGTGGGACCCCCCCCCCAACCTCATGCACTGGATTCCTGGTTGTTTTTCAGCCAAGAACTGAATTACTGACAATATCCAAAAGAAAGAGGATTTAGCCAAAACACAAATAACCTTTTACTGCTAATTTGTTCTTCAATTTTACACTCCTACACTCATCTGGAAGTCCCTCAATAAATAATCATCTCATAGTGCCACAAGAGATCTACGTGTTTCCTCCCCTACCAATGACACTGAGTGCTCTGAAGACTCTTTTTTTTCCAGCAATCACTCTCAACAGCAATTTTATGCTTCCCTTCTCTCCTAAGCCCTCCCAACACAACTGGAATGGAAGCAGTTTGCTCCCTTTTAATTTGATATTGTCGAACAACCTTGTTTCTTGTGAAAATCTGTTGACATTATACAGAGCTAAGATTTGAGGTCTCATTGCTCATCAACCACTTCTGTTTGATTCTAGAGCTTTCTAGCCTCATCTTAAGAATCCATGACAGAAAAGCTTAAAGCACAGAAGTTTTTTTTCAGCAAATTCTTTTTAGGCACCATTAAAAAGAAGAGGAACATCCAAGAATCATCAATTCTTTCGGCTCAACATCTATGCCAAGGAAGGTTTCTCACATCTATTCTCTTATCCTCCTTACAACAGGAGAGTGATAATATCTCTGAAAGGAACATTTAATACCCCTAAGTATGTAAAATATTGTTTTAAGAGTCTGGCTCCTTCCAAAGGCCAGAAGAGGAATAGATCTGTGATGACTCAGTGATTTACATAGTACTGTGCAGCATTCAGATGATCTACTGATGAGTTCATTCAGATGTGCATATTAAAACCAATTAGCAGAAGAATAATATTTAATTATCTGAGGGATAAGTACTTACACTTATACATTCCTTTATTTTTATTTGTGATTGCTCAAGCACATTTGTGAAGAGACGACGCTGCCTAACAAAGCACCAAAACTGAGAGGTTAAAAGTAGATTAAAAAATAGCAAGGGAAGAAATTGCTCTTTCTTGTAGTCGTCGTCTACTGGATGATAAACACTGCAGAATTTCTGCCATTTTGGAAAAAATACTGCAGAAAACAAAATATTACAGGTTTAAGTATCTCAATTATGGAAATTTCATATTCAATGAACTCTTGCCAAAATAAACTGTGCGCATTATCTAAAAAGCAAATGTTAATTAAAACCGTATCTTGATAGCCTTCCTAGCTCACACGGCATCCTGCACGTGAGAGATTAAACAAGGTACTTTAGCTGCAATCAGTCCTCCAGCAACGGGTTTCACTTCATTTTTTTTGATGTACGGAGGACCAAAAAAAGTCAACATGCAGAGGTGGCCCTTCGCAGCACCTCATCTTTTTGTCTCCAACGTTTGAAATCTGCAGTACATATTTCACGAACTCTATTACAGCTGAGAACAGTTTCCTGCAAAACTCCACAATAAACAAAAGACTAAGTTCCAAACGTTAATTAGCAGCTTAACACAAAGATACCCACTTATCATTGTACCCAGTGCACACAATAATTAAAGCCATAAAGAAAGCAGGCCGTATTAATATTTCTGTGCTCTGTAGGCGCTGGGGAAGGATGGTTATGGGTTACTGAACAGGCCAAGTTCTTATCCAGCTTCAGACAGGACTCCGAGAAGTCACTTATCTTCTCTACAGCCATTTTAATAGCTTACAGAAGAACATTAAGAATCTGTGAGTAAGGAGAGGGATGGGCCACTGCCTAGGTTTTCACCCAAGACCTCAGGGGAGAGGTCCAATGCCGTGTTCTGTACCCATCTCTAAGTTGGTTTCTTCACAGAGATACTTCAAAAGCAGCTGTAATAGGTGATGCATAAAAGCCCAAGTGAAGCATCGCTCTAACAGCAGAATCCTGCAGCAATAAAATGCAGGTATGTGGGCTTATTAAGGTACATAAAAATGCATCCAGGGATGCTGGAAATGCCTTTACAGCCTGCAGTAAAGCCTGCTGTACCACACTGCTACTGCTGCAGCAGCTCAGGAGACAGGGGTGGGCCTCCTGACACACAATCAGAATCTGTTCCTTCCGTATCTGTGACCTGGCTTCACACCTCCTGACCTAACGCATTTGAATGAGAAGTGAAAGATGGGAGCTCAGAGAGCAATGATCCATCCACTGAATCCCCAGAGCGGGGTCTATTCCTCTTCATAATCTGTTGATGAAATTTGGCCAACCATACTCCTACCTTGAGTGTCTCGGGCAGATGAGGCATTCAGTTATAGGTTGAATCCACCTCCTTCCTCCCCAAGATGAGTCTTCCTCCAAATGTTTTTGGAGAAGGCAAGCAAGACTTTGAGGAACTTGATCATAAATAAAGGCTACATTATTGCCTATAGTCAATATCCAGCAGGAAATGAAGAGTCTATCAAAACAGTTACCAAAGCAAGGCTCCTTTACAGCCTCCTAAGGAAGCTGAAGGCAAACACAACGCATTCATGCTGGTAAAAGACGAGAACATTTTCTCAGCATAAGGCAGTACATATATTAGTAGTACCATCATCATAAAGCTGTGCCCAAAGCATCCACCACCATAAGGCTTAGAGCATCCTTGATACCATCTTGGTTCCGATTCACAAAAAGCTTCCTGGTAAGCACACACAAACAGACATAACCTCAAATGCTCCACAGCCAACTTCTCCATCAGTTGATTTTGGAAAGAAGCAGCTGGAGTTCAGATGCAGTGAGGGATGTTTGGAGTTCAGCGAGAGCGGTGCTGACACATCCCCTGCAGCCCTTCCCACCTGGCCAGCTTCTCTGCTCTGGGGTACACCATTTTTCTTCTAACGTGAATGAAGGCAGGCTGGGTACAACACACTGAGGATTTCAGTACAGGGTTATTCAAAGGTCAGGCTGTAGATTCTCTATGTCCAATTTCCTGCAGTCTTGGCAAGCTTGTCAGTATTTCCATTCCTAAGCAGGTTTCTCCAGAGCAATTTTTCCACACGGATTTGCACAAAGACTGCTACAGAACTGCAGAGAGGGTCTAACCATGCTGTAGAGCTATTTCCCAAATGTTACTTCTCCCAGAGCATATGATGAGTCTTTAAAGGTACATCCGAAAATGGTGCCACAGAGTGAAAAATCTGCCCAGGTTCATTTCCCTGGGTGTATCAGTCAACACAGGCTTATCAAACACTGAGCAAAGCCAACAAGTTCAGCACCTGGGAACCCTGAGTTCATTTTCCAAATTGCTTAACTGAATCTTCAGGCATTAAACACCTCTTAAACTCTAGCCCAGGGTGTCTTAAATGTTCCAAACATCTTCCCGAGACACATAAATGCTTTTATTTCTCTTTAACAGAAGTACCTTAATCAAAATCTCAGATAAAGCTGTAGCTTAACTGGTCCAAACCAAGGTGTCCCACATCCTAGGGAAGTTTTCTAACCACTGACCTCCCCAGGGAAGCTGGTCCAGAGCTTTTCTCAAGGACTGTGTTAAAAATATTAGCCCTGCAGCCTTCTGTGGGAATGTCAGCTTGTAAGAGAAATACTGAGCTCAGAGCTTGAACTCAGGACTCCCACGTGCCAATGAATCACACAGCCACTACATCACAAAGCCGACCCTACTTTATTTGATCTTAAGAGATGTTCCTAAATCTTGCCTCTTTCTGTGGTCAAGGGATAGAATTTCATCACCAGTAAGCTATTCACATTTCATACCTTAGGACATCAAAGCATGAATGATGTTTTTCAATTTTCTTCACTTAAGCTCATTAAAAAGAATATTTTAAAGAGCATTGTTCCCTGAAGTTAACTGGACACAAAAAAAAAACCTGCAAAAACCTTTCTCTCTTTTGGCTTTGGGTCAACACTGAACACAGACACAATATGTTTCTTTGACATGTCACAGAATTACACATCCATCACTTAAACTCAGAATGGCTAAAACACCGCCCGAGACAAAGGGAACCTCACAGCCCATTTGGCTAAGGGATGCTTTAGGGAAAATGCATCCTAATGTAGGAGGATTTGCATTCTACTGAATTTTTATTATTTTTTTTCCACAAGCTGTCCTTTCCACAGTAGTAAAACACTGTATAGTGCAAAAGCATTGTGATACTCCACCTCTATGAGTTTTAGGTTACTTCCAGTGACACTCCAGCACCAGTACCCAGGCCTGATGAACTGCTCCCACTCCCAGTCCTCAGGTCAGCCCTATCCTCACAACACTGAGTATTTTCAAATCCCACCGCACTGACATTTGCTCCTGAAGGCAGCTGAAAAGCCGTATCACTCCCATTAGAGTAAAAAGCATCAGTATCTTGAGAAGTTGCAGCAATATCGTTGGTGGATTTAAACAACCAACATAAAAGCTTGCAGCACAAAAAGGGCTGCTGTGGCTGCATATATCACTCTTTATTATGCTGCTGATAGCCATTGCTGTCTGTGCGCGGAGTGCAGGCTTCGCAGACTCCGAAAAGCAACACAATATGGGAAAATAGGAGACAAAGTGGGTATTTTAGAGAGGAGAGAGGCATGAAGCTTGGTTTATGTTTGGTCCAGGGTCAGTGCATGGGGATGGGACTGAAAAGACCAGGATCCAACTGCTGTCAGGGTGCTTTGACTTACAAGATCATTCCTTTCTCTCTTCTTGTTTCTCATCTTGGTCCATCTTACTTGCTCAGACTGACAGCTCTGGGGACAGGCTGGTATATTAATGAGCTGCTGCAGTGGTTGGGATCAGCTCAGCCAAGGTTCCATTTTCGGATGAATCCGTAACGAGCGCTGGCATTTGCCACTACACCAGTAACCCCCACCAAACACCAGCAGGCACACAGGTTGCTGGTGTGGTCACGTAGCCACTTGGCACCTCGCTGGCTACCTCAGCGTGCAAAGGAGGATTATTATTTGTGGGCTTTGCACCGTTTCCTTTGCTTGTTACTACAGGTTTTAAACAGTCCTGCAGTTTCCTACGGCTCTGCCGTAATAAAAAAGGAAAGGAAAAGAGAAGCAAGGAGATCAAGATACACCTTGATTTGGGTGCAGAAAGAGTTCCTTACTGGTGAGGTACAGGGGATTTCTCAGGCCCTTGGCTGCAAGCACAGGCTCGGCCCAGGGCCCGCGGCAATCTGACAGCACCGGGCTGCCTCCCAGGCAGTCTGCAGAGAGGAGGGGGCATCTGACCATTGCTC
>WUAM01000143.1:16784278-16812260 GCA_024336885.1 Actenoides hombroni | reverse complement strand
CTGCAGAGAGGAGGAGGCATCTGACCATTGCTCCATTACAGCTGGGGTCCCCCAGGGATTGAGATCGGGCCCAGTGCTGGGAATATCTTAAAATATTGGTGAGGGGCCAGAGAAGGGCCACAGAGATGGTCCAAGGACTAGGAAGCTCCCAGATAAGGAAAGGCAAAGAGAACTGGGTCTGTTCAGCCTTGAGAAGAGAAGGCTCAGGGGAGACCTTATCACTGTGGTCCAGTATTTAAAGGGTAACTACAACAAAGAAGATGCAGACTCCCTTTTTACATGGAGATATATGGAAAAGGTGAAGGGTAATGGGTACCAGTTACTCCTGGGGAGATCCTGATAGGACAGAAGAAGAAATTTTTTCACACTGAGAACAACCAGCCCTTGGATTAAACTCCCCAGGGAAGTGGTGGAGTCCCCAAAACTGGACACTTAAGTGCACAGGCTGCTAGGCCATCTTGTCTAGACCATGCTTTTGCCAAAGCAAGGACCAAATGATAATTGAGGTCCCTTCCAACCTTGGATTCTTTTTGATTGCTTTTGCTTCTAGAAGATGTGGACTGGCTAGGCAGTACAAAAGAGCAGTGTATGGAAAACTACAAAAAAAAAACCAACCAAAAAACCCAGTCCACACGTCTCAAAAGACATCCTAGAAGTGTAAGCTCATCCAGAAGCCTCTCTGGATGGTACCTTCACACTGCTGCTCTCAGGCCATACTCCATCACATCCTAACAAACACCCAGCTTGAAGACAGGGGAGGAGACTAGTACATACTTGGTTAAAAAGCAAATCCTCTCCCCAGATGACACACACACACACCACCCCTTCTCAAGATTTCCCCCCCCCCAGCACAGCCCCCAGGAAAGGCAGCACACCCAAAGCTGGTGGCTGAAGGCACAGCCCTGGATGGCTTCTGGAGGCAGCTAAGGTTTTGAAATGCTGACTTCTACGTTCCTGCCACAGCATTTGCAAGGCTCAGGTTATCCACACCACGCTGAGCACACAGCTCGTTTATCTGGAGGGGCTTTGTTCAGCTACGTTCCACACTCCCAGCTCCAACACAATGTTTAACTCCTGGAAGATACACTACCACACATTTAGATACCAATCACACAAGCCATCGTTTCAGATGCCTAAGAAAGTAAAATTAAATACCACAGGGATTACATCAGAAAACAGGTTTAGCTGGTATTTCAGCTCTGGGTCATTATTTCCTATGTATCTATCAAAGGAATGTGAATATGGAACAGGCTGAGAAGCAGACTACAGATGCAAATGCCCAAATACTAGAAGACGAATAGACTATTTTTAAGGGGAGGGAATAGACTGAAAATATAGGAAAAAGTTGCGGAAATAAATCAAAGGTGAGCAGATGCACTTGGCCAAATGGCTTTTTCCTCCGCAGCAGAGCGATTTGTTTTATCCTTCTGTTTCCCCAACCCAGTCAATAAGGCCACATTAAAAATGCATGGGCCAATTTGAGGTATACAACACCAAGTTTTTCAGAAGAGCTGGAGCATTTGGAAGGGTGCAAGCACAATATTTATGTACAGAAAAGGAGAACAGAGGTTGGGAGAGGGAAATACTTGTCAGACGACAGGTTCCCCATGTAGCAAAAACAATAAATCCCTCTTCTTTGGGGAAAAACGGTGTTTTTTATCAACAGAAGCTGCCACGCTTCCACAAGACACCCACGGGGGGCAGGAAGAGTAATAGCACCTACAAGAAGAGAGCAGCCTGCATTTTTACCACTTCTTTGCCACTAGCTGTATTTTAGGACTCCTTGATGCAGACTGGGCGGCACCAATGGCTTTCAGGAAAGCTGGCAGACAATGAATTTTCATCAGAAAACAAAGCTGACGTTTTCCAATTTTCCGTCTGGACAAAGAGGCAAACCCACTTTATTTGGCAGGAGTGCCAGCTGAGTCGGGGTGTTTCAGGGGGGTCTCTGCTGACACAGTTCGCTTCAGCGGGTGGCAGCAAGTTGTACCCTTTCCCAGCTAAGTCCCAGTGTTCCAGGGACAACCAGCAGGTTGCCAGCAGAT
The DNA here is from genome assembly GCA_024336885.1 of Actenoides hombroni. Classification (NCBI taxonomy): domain Eukaryota; kingdom Metazoa; phylum Chordata; class Aves; order Coraciiformes; family Alcedinidae; genus Actenoides; species Actenoides hombroni. The sequence goes on along the minus strand of WUAM01000143.1, from coordinate 16,810,215 downwards.
CACAGAGGCACCCCTTGCCCTGCAGCACACCCGAGTTACCCCAGGTTAGCTTCCAAGAGGCTGGCTCTGCTGGAAAAGGGCCAACTGGGGCACCAAACCAAGTCTGTCAGCAGGGGCTGGAGTCCCCAGGACTCGGGCAGGACCCAGCGCAGGCACCGGCGTCCCGATGGAGCCGGGGGTTTGCCAAGTCCTTTGGGGGGACATTTGGGGGGTTTTTAAGAACTCTACCACGTGGGTCTTGGGCTGAGGGATAAATCAAGAGAAGGCATATCCACTCGCAACCAAAGCGCACTGTTCAAGGAGAGGGGAAGGAAAGAGGAGGATGGAGGGACCGAGACTCACGCTCTCATCATAAAACCTGTCAGAAGATGCAGGGCTGATTTGCAGCTCGGCTTTCACCCTGGGATGCCTGCAGCCAGCCAGTGCTGCACAGGAAGGTCTTCCCCGGCAGGAAGGCAAAGAACACATTCTGTGCCACAGTAAAACACTGAAATTAAATTTAACAACAGAGGAAAACAACTTCCGAGAGCTTCTCCTGCAGCGGCGAGAGGTCTGCGCTGCTAGAGGAACATCTCCATCGGCACGAGGTGTAAACAGGCGGGCACACACGCATCCAGGGTGCTCAGCAAAGAGCACATGTCCCCCCAGCCCCCTTCCCTTCCCTCCCCCCTCACCCGAGTGGCAGCAGCGCCAGGGCCCTGGAAGGAGCAGGGCTGTCATCCAGCCGCTCCGCAATCCCCAGCCGCTGGGACGAGGCCGCTGCAAACTGTTGTTGGGGACCGTTCAAGCGGCAAAACAGTGAATGTTTCTATTATTTAGTGCATGCAGCTGGTTAAACTGAACAGCCTAGCAGGCTAATGGGAACACGGGAATAACCAGGTCAGCTGAAGGAGGTGTGAGCGTGGGTAGAGATGAGGACATCTATTGCTTGCTGCTTCTTACAGGCAGTGTAGGTTTCAGAATAAATAGCCTGTGTTGTAGCACTTTCTACCACCGAGACCCGTACAAGGCACTGATGAACTTTTCCAAACCTGCTGGGGAAGGGAAGGATCTCGAAGAAGGTCGTACAGGGGAAAAGTTGCACATAAAGGAAAATAAAATATAAGAGCCTTCACGTAGCTTTAGTGGGCCAGCCAGGCAAAGGCCTCCTGGATTTAGGGTCTCCAACGTTCGCAGAAGGAAGGTACAAAGAACAGCTGAGGATGGAAAGGTATTACTTGTGCGTTGTGGAGTTACTGCTGGAGTGTTGCTCTGGATCAGAAATCATTCCCTGTACAAGCCCAATGTTTCCATATTATTTTTCAACTCTTTGGAAGCTATTTCCACCATCTGGAATTACACCATCCATCAGAGATCCCCTCTTTAGCATCTTCTCTCTAGGCAGAATCACGAGGTGCTTCATACCAATTAAGAAATTGTCATCTTAGAGTCTCTCACACTGTTTTGCAAACCAGCCTGTAAACTATCCTAATATTTAGGGTGGCAAGCAGGAAAAATGAAAGCAAGCAGAGGCATTTTGATAATGCCAGGACTAATTGCTCAGTTACTGTACTGTTTGGTTTACGAAACAGTCTGACAAAAAAACCCAAAACAACCAAACCCAAAACCACAAACAAGTGGAAGCCTTCAAACTTCAGGCACTGAAAGAGGGGGAGGACAAAGCTCAGGGTATGGCAGCAGCCAGAAGGTTATTTTTACATCAAATTGCCCTGGGTTTACGGCACCTTCAGTGCATGCGCACGGGCCCCGTGCTGCAGGAGATGCAGCCTCAGCAGAGCAGATGAGCTGCCTCCCACCTCCCCCCTCCCCTGAGCCACACTGAAATCCCTTATTCTAGTCAAATTTTACCTGACTGTGACTACCAGAGTGAGGTGTATTTGCCATATGCTGCTTTTTTTTTTTACATTACAAATTGAGTTCTGCAATAGGTCCATGTCCTGATATACAAAAAAAAATTATGTTGGCATTCAGCTTCAGCCCAGTTAACACTGCCCTGTGAGATTTTCAGTGCAGGAAAACTTTGCAGAAGTGTTTCATACAATCATCAAAACGCTCCCTATTTGAGTAGTCCACTTGGAAATGAGATATTTAGACATGTTAACAACTCTCCCTATGTTTATTTCACACTAAATAAATAAATTCAACAAAGTTCACAGAAATATTGGCTTTAACACAGGGCGGGTCTCCAGAGGGTATGCTTTGTCAGAGTTCCTGCAGTGACATTCCCTGGAAAAGGAGTTGCTATGGCCTACAAGATTGGGGCTAGCACACCAAGACCAGTTTCACACGGACTAACCTCACACAGCCTACCAGCCACAGCCTCAGGAAAGAGAGACCTTCTCCTTCCCATTGTAACCATTCACTCCCCTCAATGGCACATTGCTTTCCAGCTCGTTATTTCTGCAGTCTGCTGGGTGTTCTTGGCTCATGCACAGCTGCTAAAGCAAGCAAACACAACTTGAAAGACCTATTTCTGCTAAATCAAACTTATGATACAGATTCTTTTTATCTCCACCCTCCTTTAAGGTTCAGCTACACACTACGTTGCATTTTATCGCCTTGAAATCAGCTTTAGGAGGAGATGCAACACGGACCCCTGGTGATAGTTAGCCTCAAGTTTGGAAGCGCTGGAGAAGGAGGAGGTGAATGTTCCCCAGCACCAACTACACAGGCAGGCCCAGGCTGCCTCCTTCTCCTTCCGACAGGGGAAAACCCTCAGCTCTGACACCCAAGAAATGATTAGAAATTGGTTCTCCCTGCATTTATTTTTTTTTTAAACAGAGGAAGAGTTCTGAAGGAATCTCGATATGACTCCAGTTTTGGTGCATTACCCTAATAGGATATTCAGATCCCCCTCCTGAGTGCTCAGATAAGTGCTAACATCCACTAAAATCCCCTTCACATTTCCCCAGTGAAGTTCCTTACACCAGGGCTGCAGCGACCCCCGGAGCAGGTACATCTGTAGGCAAACAATTCCCACCCAAGGTGGGAGCTACCTCCTGACCTCCCTCATTTATAGCCAGGGGAAAACAGCAGGAGAGAAACACTTCTGGAAGGCCTAATCCATAGCTGTAATCCATAGGTAACGCAACGGGAACAGAATGTAGTAACTAATTACATTTGGAGTGTGTGTGCAGTGCACTTTATTGACTAGACCTCTTAAATTGGTATTTATGTTATTGCTGTCTGGAAGCCCGAGGCCGCCTTTGAGTGATATTAGTAAATGAGATAAATAGAAATTATTTTACAGTTACTGATCTGGTTACTGACATACATGTTTCTTGTTTGTAAATGTCAATTTATTAGCATATGAAGGATAAACTCCTATAATTACTTAACCTCATTTTCTGATAAAATCATTAAAAAGAACAAAGTAAAAAGCCAACATAAGCACATGTTTTCACCACCTCTGAATCTGTTGCAAGGCTGCTTTGGAAGATACATAAACCAAAGCTGACACTACGCTTGATCTCAGCCAAAAAGCCTAATAGCAATATTATAGCCCATAATGTTTTACATCTGACAGCGTAAAGATCCTGTTTGTGCATCTATCAATTAGTTACTACCTTAGTAAAAATTACTACCCACACAACCACACCTCGTGCTCAGCGGTCATGTTGCAGGAGCAAACCTGTCACCTGGGATGCCAAAACTGGAAAACACTCAGCCTATGGAATAATTTCCCAGTCAGGGGAGGTTTTCTTTCCTTAGGCTGATTTGCAGTCAGGCTGCTACACCAGACTTGGAGAAATCTTGAAAGTGAGCACCGCCTTAATAAGAGAGGGTTGGAGTCAACCAGAGAAACCATCTATTGTCCCTTGTTCTCAGGAGTTTTAGCACTGCTCACCGTTACCTGATCTTCCCCATGTCACACGTTATCAACTGTTCCTTAGATCTGAGAAGGTGGATTATCCCCATACCTAAGAGCTACTGGTAAATACAAGAGTTATTCAAATCTCTAAATCACAGACATCTGCTGCAGCCCTTGCATACTTTAGCATTCACAGGTGGCTTTTACCATGCAAGATGGACAGCCCAACGTTGTCCCCTGCAGTTAACAGGTTTTTCTGGTCTAAAACTCTTCTTCATCCCAGCCTTCACTGAGCTCTCTGAAGGTTGCTGCTTTCTGTACCATTCTGTGTCCTGACCTTCCAAACGTACAGAATCGTGTAACAGGAATACGAAACACGGGCAGAATTCAGTTCTGTGTGGGATTTCACCCTCAGTGTGCCTGATTCCGAGGCCCCTGGAACGCTCTGAAAAGGGACGTGCAGCAGGCCTTGCACGCGAGGGGTGGCACGGCTGTCCTCGGCTCTCCTCCGCAAGGGATGACAAACGCGGAGGGCAGAGAGAGAAGCACTCCACAAGGGTAGCAGCAAGGCTGTGTAAATGGGCCCCACATCAGCAAGTGAAATCAGAGGGTCCAAAGAGCAAGACTAATGCAGAAACACACGATTTTGCCCTAAGGTTACATAGGTGCAAAGAAAGAATCATCCTGTTTTCAGAAAATTTTCTCCTTGATATTGCAGAAGTCCCCATTGTTTTCCACAGCCTCTGGATGCTGCTGACAGAGGAGCAGCACGCAGGAAAGTTGGCTGCGTCTTGGATGCTCTTCTCTCTGTGATGCCTTGTCTTCATGTGTAAAAACTAAACCAGCAGCTGTGGAATAAAGCTGTAACCTATGCAGAAAGATACTTTAAAATAAATATCTGGTGCCTTTTTTACCGGAATAGATCTGAAATATTTTCTGAAGGTAAAAGAATAATGAATTACCAATAGGCAATGTGGGTGGAATCACTTGCATTCCTTCTGGCTGCCTAAATCCAGCAACTACTACGGTCCCACAAACGCTCTATAGCTACAGTACATGAGCAAAGAGACCCTGTACATCTCCTACTGATTTATAGATTAAAACACTGCTTGGAAGAAGCTACCTACCAAGACATGTTCAAGTCCTGATTCAACTGCTGCTGAAATCAGAGGGAGTCCTGCCACTGATCCTAACAGCACTCTGATCACATTTCCCACAGAGAGTTATTCAGGAATTTCAACACAGACATTTTGTCAGGAAAAAGAACACAAATGTAGAATATGTAGGGGGAAAAAAAAAGGTATTTTATATTGGCAGGAAGATAGATAAAATACTCTAATAGTTGGGTTTTTTCTTCTCTTATTTCTATTATTCATGGAACTCTAATGATCCCTTTCTGCACGCAAGACAAAAGTAAACCCCAGCCTCCTGCTCGTAAGCGTGGCACTCCGTCATTACCGTAACGGGGATATGTTAATGCCACAGTAATTGCCTTCCCTTCCGCAGGCAAATCACCTTGCGCTGGAATTGTATCACTGTTACAGTTTCATTTTCATTAAGATGCCAAAAAGAACCCCAAGATGATTGTCTGGTTTTGTATCACATTAATGAGTGAATAGTAACTGAATTGGAAGGGAAATTAGGAGCAAACCCAGAAAGCAGCTAAAACGCTGCCCTACCACTGCAAATCAATCAACGTGGTGACCTAGGACTTCTCTCTCCAGACCAGACAGAAAGATGATGGCAGGTAGCTCAGGCACTGTTGGCTCCTAATAAAACTTCCCAAACACACAAGCTGCAGTCAGTTTTCACCAAGCGAATTTCACATCAACAGCAGCCTCTGAAAACTATTAAAAAAAAAACCCCAGCACCACAAAAATCAGGAAGAATCACAATTTCAAGGCAACGCCGACAGCCAAAGAAAGCATAATCCCCATTTGCATTAGGTCCTCATGCATCTTGTCACGTATCTGCACTGAAACCTTATCCCCATTTGGCACCAAACTTTCTTACTCTCAAACAACTACTGAATAAAGTCGGGAACTAATTTAGCAAAACAGCTCTCAGCCAAAATGCTTGAACTCTGTGGGCCACAGTAACAAATGACTGTCTTTAGAAAGAAAAGTTTGAGACAGATATGATTAACTTTCCATGCTGGAAGCGTGGCTGCCCTGAAAGGGCAAGGAGTGTTGGGAACTGCAGATGGCATCCCAGAGCTCAGTGATGAATCAGGAGCATCTTATGTTCCCTGGGGGGATGTTCGCACTGTGTCTGCATCTAGACCTGGAAGATGCCATTGGAATGGCAGGACCCATCATCTGTCTGCGATGCGTACGTGATAGAACTCAGTAACTGGATGGGCTGCAAGAAGGGGATACAGCAGCGTTAAATAACACGGGAAATGTAACAATTAAAGGACTAATGCAGGGGCTTTCTATCTCCAAAGAACCTGCTCGGTTTTGCCGAGGTTATCTGAAAGGATACTCCTTGCCAGCGAGGAGCCAGCCAGCCAGAGTTGAAACAATTTATTATTTTTTTTTAAACTTTCAGGTTAGAAGGGAATAGTGGGGGCAAGGAGGGATGTAGCTGCAATCCAACCCCGTAATGGAAACCTGGATGAAACGGTTGCCGCATCCTTATCACCTCTTTGCAACTGAGCACAAACGCAGGCAGACCAACCAGGTGCACAAGACAGCTGAAGGAGTTTGTGAGTTTAGCCATGTGCTGCTATTCTGATAAAGGACAAACCGACTCACCGTTAGAAGCCAACAACAGCCTTAGAAAATGTACTGTTAAGCATGTTTTTCGGTTTTTAAAAAAAAAATACATTTGATGCATTTTGAAATGATGAATAATAAAAGCAGCCTGAATATTCAACTCTGTTTTTCAATTCCAGAGTGTACACTCAACCTGAAAAATAATCTAAGCTCTGCTGAAGTCATTCACGTCCAGACTTAAATTATTTTTGCTCTTTGTCAGTGGTAAAATGATGCTTAATATTTTATCTCTCTTGTTCTCAGTAAGATTTTTTTGTTGTTGTTGTTTTGGGAAACAAACATCTTTCCCTGGGGAGCATGACATCAAACAGTTCCTGAAGCAAGGAATATTTTTTGCAGCTGTTCTGAACCAGGTTCATCTGTTGTTTGACTCAGAAGCCACTTGCGCATCACTAGGGTCAGAGATCATACGAATGGAGAGAATGTCACAAAGTACCAACAAGGGCAAAATAAGAAATATGGGAACAGTTCCCTATGTGCCGAGAAGGAACTAATGCTGAAGAAAGGGTAATTACACTCCTGAAGTAACATTTCCTCTAAATCAAAGTGGCACAGTACAGGATATTGTCATCAGAATCATGGAACAAGCACGAAGAGCAATACAATAAATAAAAACAAAATTCCATAGCCCATCTGTTCTGTTCTCCAAACTGAAGCATCTCAAATATTACAGCAGCGTTTTCAGTATTTCATTACAGAGTCTACATTTGCCACTTACACATTTCAGCATGGAAAACTTAAGTGACTGTAGTAAGTCATTATGAGAGAACATGATTCAGTAATGGGGTGCATCCAAAACCTCAACACAGATACATCAAAGCACTGCTAACCGAGAGGTGAAAGAAAAACACTGCAAAAGAAACCTGAACCTAATAGAACTTGATGATTCTTACACACCTACGTCACTCCCAGCTGGATGCTAGGAGAAATTAAAAAAAATACTGAAATATTATCACCTTTTAGAGCTCCTTAAGGAAGCAAACAGCCAGATCAAAGCACAGCTCATTTATGAGCAAATCCCACCTACCCTTTTAAAAGCTTTCCAAAATTGCTGGTGTATACTGGGGCTTTAAAAACAATGGTTGAAAGAATGGAGGTGCAAGGGATTTTATTCTGCACATAAGATAATCTCTGTGCAGAGCACATTAATATTCCTTTGAGGGGCTCTACAAAAGCCCCTACGTTAGAGAGATAAGGAAATATGCTGAAACTGGCCAAACTAATCCCCAGAGCTAGAAGACAATAGAATGTTCAAATACTTGCTTCACAAGTAGTACTTCTGGGCTCCATCATAAACGCTGGGTTATTTATAATCCAAGAATAACAAGGAGTGGGGACATTAGTCCTCCTGCAATGTCCCTCCACGCCCCAGTAATTCACTTGTTTATATGGGGCACATCCTGCTTTGCTCAAACCAGACACAAGATGACATGTCTTAGGAGATGAAAAGAGGAGAAACCCCACAGAAACAACAAACACATCCCCTCTTATGTCCAGTGCTCTCATAATTAATGACAGTAGAAAACCTGAAGGGATATTAAACCCTGTGCCTCAGGGGTTAGGTCAGTCTCTAAGTATTATAGATCCAAAGGAGACCACGCAGGGAATCACATTATTCCACATCTCCCTCCTGCACTGCTCTTACTCTTCCCCCACCAAAAGACTGTAATGATTATTGTCAGAGACAAGATCCGGGAATAGATGGACCTTAAGTCTCATTCAATTCCTGTGCCTATATTATTACAAGATGAGAAGCTGTCACAGGTATTTAATGGATGATGGGGCCCCTAAACATGAAAGGACGAGAAAAAAGGAATGATACAGTAGGCAGATCAGCCACCATCTGCTCCTGGGCCCCTTCTTCTTCAAGCACAGCTCTAATACCTTGCACAGCTTCACAGCTCTTCAGGCTAAGACTCCTACCCTATTCCCAGGAAAAAAAAAGACAGGCTTGTGTACAGCATATTTCATTTTTGATACTTTTTTCTTTCAATTTCAATAGACGACTCTGAAAAACCAACTACTGCAGCCTCCCAAATGTCTTGCTCATCCCAGCTACCTACCAGAAGATGACCACCTGGCCCACTGTGTGAAAGTGAGAAAAGAAACTGCAGAGTCAACCCCCCTGGCTGGTAACAGAAGATATTTATTACACTCGACCAGAGTCTTCAAGGAATTGGTGTTTGTGCATAATTTAGCAGGTAGTTGCAGGAGTTCATTGTTACAGGCTGAACGTCTCCTGTAATGGTTATAGATACAGTTGGAGTTTTCAATCTGCTTCTCTGTTTCCAAAGGGGAAAACAATGTAAATAGCTATAGGAAAACCAGGATATAAATAACAGGGCACAGAGCGGGATTTGGATTTCATTCCCACCGAAAGCTCCGCAGGCAACTTCAGAGAGCTATTCTACCCCGGTCACTGCATTGTGTCCTGCCCCACTCCTGCCTCAAGCAGACCAACCATAGAATGGGTGTGGATTGGAAGGAACCTTAAAGGATCATCTAGCTCCAACCCCCTGCCATAGCCAGGGACACCTCACTAAACCAGGCTGCTGAAAGCCCCATCCAACCTGGCCTTGAACACTGCCAGGGATGGGGCACCCACAGCCTCTCTGGGCACCCTGTTCCAGTGCAGACAGTGCCTGTGGTGAGCTCTGCTGGGACTCCAGTCACAGCCCAGGGCTGCCCAGAGACCCAGCTGCACACACGGCCCAAGGCAAAGCCCACAGACCCCCTCTTCTGACATAACAGACGTCATTCCGAGTCAAGAGGTGAACGTGCCACTGCAGCAGGGTCAAAGCGTGATGGTTTGGACTCCCGTCTCACCCCCACCTCACCTCCCAGAACCAAATCCCAAGCCTGACAAGGCACCGCTTGATCTTAAGACAGGGAAGCATGCAGCTGGAAAGTGCCAAAAGTTGAAGGACAGGAGCGAGTGGAATGAAACCACTGAGGGATGCTGAAGTGAAGCGAACGCTGCCGGCAGCTCCGTTAAGCTGGGGGATGATTCTAGTAACACTTTCATAAACACCCAAGTTTACCACCACCTAAAGCCCCCTCCAGAAATTGCTCGTTAACTCACTGTTGCTGTTCAGTGTATCTGCAAATTGCTACCTTGAAAAACCTGAAGCAAACTTCAAAAGACTGTGAGGCTGAAGAGCAAAAATTCACTGATGTCTTAAAATGAAATCTAAGGTAGGGCAACGAGCAGAGGAACAGTTGGTGAACAGTTGGTGAATAGATATTTTTATGCAAGGAATGCCTGAAGGAAAGAGAAGGAAAAAAACTGTGTAGGAAGAAGCAGCAATTAATATGCTCCTTCCCCCCCCCCTTTGCACTTTTGATTTAAAAGTCTCTTCTTTCAGTATCACAGATTAAGGTCGCTATAGAATTTACCATGGAAAAAAAATAAAAGTGGTCATAGCTGTTGAATCAAGAAATGAAAGAGCCCATGACAGAGTTCTTAATTATTCAAAACTGATCACAAAGATATTCTGAATTAATTGTCACATTTTTTGCATTTGTACATTTCAAATGACTGTGTGTACAGACAGAATTCTATTCCCTGGGAAATGGCACTCAGCCCTACGAGCGGTTCCCTCAGCAATGCCATTCTTGACTGGGAAAGTCACCAACGGGAACAACGTCTTGCTACAAACATGAAATACTTCCACGTTTCACTGAGATCCTCTCACCAAAAAGCCCTAACTTCCCCAGAAATATATGCAACAGCAAACTGTAGATGCCAAAAAACCACTCAAAGAAATAAAGAGTTTTAAAAAAAAAAACCAACTACTGCGGATCCAAATCCCCTCTTGCATGTTACTAATTAAGGGTATGGACCGTTAGGTGTGCAACTCTTGTTAGCTTAATGGGAGCTGTGGGGCCAACGCTTGCTATAGCGGAGCTGGAACGACACCCCAGTTGTTCCCAACTCGATGCTGTTTTACAGCTGCAAAAAAATATTAACTACAATTACACAATTGTTCGGTTTTTTGCTACTCAATATAATACTCCACGTGGAATCTCAGCTGAGAGAACTACACAAACCTTCAGTGCACAGAGGCTACAGCACGAGGCTGCTCCTCGCTGGTGGTGGTCACCTCCTCGGTGCTGCAGCAAGCAGCAGGTACCCAGTGAATGAGCTGGATCAACTCATCATGGGGGTGAAACATTGGCTTCCAGCAGGGATAAAAAAAAGAAATTTCCCTACCCCCCCCCCCCCATGCTTTCAAAAACCAGAAATCCAAACACATCCACAAGGAACTTAAAGAGATGTGAATGAAAGGTCTGGATGGTTTCTGGGGTAATTATCTGCAACTTGGCTATGCTGGGAATTCTTAATAGAATATAAATAAGGTTGTGGAGGGCAGGGGCAAAGAGTTTAACAGCTTTTTAGGAAAAACATGCTGCTATGAACAGCCTCCAAACTCTTACTTTTTTTATTTTTTTCAAAACTATCATCAAGTTTAAGTGAAGTTCTACCTTTGAGATGTATGTTTTAGCAGCTGGAACATAAGGGAGCCATGCAACAGATGGGGAGAAGGGAGAGAAGAATACTCAAGTAAAGATCACAGAGGAAAAGCTCTTTAAGAGTCTCTGCAAGAGCAGGACAAATACTGGCATCAAATATTTATGGACAGTCATTCAATCAAGGCCCATAAGCTTCCTTTCAAGTATTCATTCTCCTTTTTACTCACTTCTTGCAAAAATTCACTGCAATGAGCAAGGTTTAGCATGACTAGATGCCCGTGTAAAATACCTGTACTGGAAGACAGCAGTAAGCTTTTGTATTTGGGGAGAGTCTGACATTTATGAAATCAACAGGCATTTTGCTGTGTGTTTCAAAAACACCAAGATTTTACCCCCAAAGTCTTCTAGCTGATTTCACAGCAAGGACAATGAATTCTACTGGCAAACCATTCATAATCTTTCTTAGGAAGAGATAGTTTTTTGGGGGGAGGGAATAAATCTGTTTCCCAAGTTACACTGAATAACACAGGGACTTAACATCAGCTGCAGTTTGAGGCTAAATTCTACATAGTGGCTGCTTGGTTGGACAAAGTTAATGATATTGAAGAAAAAAACCAACAACCACCAAAACAAAACATGGGAGGCTCTTCCCCTACATATCCTACACCCACATGTGTATGTGTGCATACAAATATTGATTTTATTATCATCATTATTTTGACTTGGCTTTTTCTTTGTTCAGACTTGTGATTTAGGACATTACTCTATGTCTGAACTTGAAATCACAGCAAGTTGCAGTGCAGTAATTTCAGGGAGATGTCTATGTCTTCTCTCAGAAGAGACCAGCAAAGGGGATTTTCAATTTGCACATCTTTTACAGACCAAAAATCCTTACTCACAAAGTCCATGGACACTCTTAACTCTCAGGAATGCTGCAGATGCATATCCACTATTTGCAACTTAACTTCTCATGGTATAGTTTTATCAATATATATACACACACTCCAATCCTACACATATCACTGCACACATGCAGTGATCACTGGGTACATTTTCCTTGTACTCTGTCATTAAGAGCTGTATTGACAGCAAACAAGTTAGATATCTTTTTTCCTAACAACATGTAATTTTGCTGTTGTTTGCACGTTTTCTCCAAGACATATTGGATACCATTTGCTTTTCATTACAAAAAATGTGCTGACAACAAAATCACATATTCCTGACACGCAAAAGAAAGAAGAAATAGCTACCATTTTTGGGGGTGGGGGAGCTGGTACATGGGAAACTGGATACACCATTACCCGGGCACGCAGAGCTCGCTCGGTGCGCGCACAAAAGAGCGCAGCACGCGCGTCTATTGAGACATGACAGCGGTGCGTCAAGCTTCCCAACCCCCTGTCTGTTTATATCAATACACTGCAGTATGAATATATTATGTTTATTTATCTGAAGATAACTAAAATCTGGCTATCCAAGGGTATCCAGATGTAAGCACATCTGAAGATTGATGCAGTTAAGCTGCTGTGTTTGTGTTTATACCTGTAAAGCCCTTAAGACAGACTTGCAGAGGGGTCTGTGCCCAATGCTACATTAGACAGGTTAATTCCTCACACAAATGCCCAGCAGCAGTGACAACTTAACATCCAACTTCATGACAGATTTCACTTCTGATTCTTCTTACTCAAGATGCACTTAAATCAAAGATCTGCAGACAGACCTAAACCCAAGATGTGTGCAAGAACCTTTGGAGGAGCCAGAGCCACTACAGAACGGTAGAGATCTTCAGCTGAGGTGAGTTATACAGTTCCACTGGAGTCAAGGGGCAATTTTACGCTAGTTGGTCTTGCTCTCTCTTGAGCTCACCATCCACACATCACCCATTCCCATATACAGCTCCGCTAGACTACACTGGTGACCCCCCAGTCAGGTTGGGACCCAGTGGTGCCTACCAGGGAAGCCAAGAAAAGCCCACGTCTGTGTATCTGGGAAGCAGTATCTGAGCAACAAAATGATACCCCTCCGATCTTATCAACTTCCCAGCACATACTGGAAGGCAGACCCAGAATACCAGCTGCCGGATTACACGATTCCTTACCTGCATTTTTGGGTGCATCTGAGCTCCACACACCACCCATCCACTTCACACACCTCTCAGTCCAAACCCTTACCTGGATGCCCAGCACTGGAAACATCAGGGCTGTTTTGTCCAGCCTCTTCCTTCCATAGCTTTCCAGGCAGTAAGGTTTTTAAAAATCATCTGAGACTATATAAAGAAAATCTGGTGACATTGGTCAAAAAGCCAGAACGACTGAAGAAACTCCCAAAAGTGAAGCATGTCCCTGTGCTGCCCAGCAGTTTCCAACAACTCGGGTACCACCAGGCACTTTACACTTGTCAACACACAGCAGCTCTTCTGACTGCACAGAGGATTGAGAGAGAATGAGAGTAGAAGAGTGGCAAGAGAACTGTCTTCCCTCTGTCATTTTTAGTTGTCATTTCTATGGAACACCCTCAAATAAAGTAAGATCGACCAAGCCAAATGAAGCCACTGGAATTTACTGATGTCAAACTCAGTTTCCATTTTGTCCATGAGCTATATATATTTACTATTACCAAAAACACCACACCGATCTCTCTGTCAAAAACAATGTACTTCAGTCTAAAATACTTTTTCCTAGTGTGATCTTTCCCTTTCTCAATTCCCTTCCCCTGTCGTTTGCCAGCTGGTTGGTAGCTAGTGCAGCTAGCAGCGATGCCAAGTGCTTCGCTCCAGCGGAGCCCTGGGCATTAGCAAGGATAATAATCAGTGGTCAGGGAAGCATGTCCTGAAAGCATCAGCGACACTGAGCAAAGGTCCCCTCACTGCTCTTCGTATCGTGTGCTCTGACCTGCAGGTTGCAAAAGAAACCGCGGATCAGGAAGAAGAACAAGTGGTTAAGCATTAGAAAAATGTTCCTAGCAGCAGGGACCCATCAGCTGCAGCAAGCCTTTCAGCATCAGCCAGCTCACCACCAGCCACAGCTCTGAAGAAGGCAACTGTGTGTGACTGCTGGGAAGCACATGCTGTGCAGAGCCCCGAAGGTGACTGGGGAGGTCCCTGCTGCAGCCTCCCCAAGACCCACGCTGCACAGCCAGCAAGCAACCGCTCCAGCCCAGCAAGTCCGCTGGGATTCAGAAGTCATCCAGGATCTTATCAATATGTAAAGGTCAGGAGTTGAGGATGGGGACAGATTCTTTTCAGCCATGCCCATCAACAGAACAAGGGGCAGTGGGCACAAACTGGAACCCAGGAGGTTCCATCTGAATGTGAGGAAAAAAATTCTTTGCTGTGAGGGTACCAGAGCGTGGAAGAAGCTGCCCAGAGAGGTTGTGGCATCTCCTTCTCGGGAGAGGTTCCAAACCCATCTGGATACAGTGCTGGGCACCTGCTCTGGGTGATCCTGTTGCAGCAGGAGGGTTGGATGAGATGATCTCCAGAGGTCCCTGCCAACCCCCAGAGTGCTGTGATTCTGTCATTACCCACTTACAAGCACAAGTGCAGCATGAGGAGCAGCAGCTCACTACTCCAGCACCATGCAGTGAGGAACAACTGCCCAAAGCTGCAGGCTCTGGCAACTGGGGCTATTTAAAAACATACTGCAAAATCTGTTGTGTTTGGTAGCAGAGTGGAAAAATTTGGGGAGAAGTCAAATTAAGCCTGTAACCCACACGTCCCCATCTCAAAACACTGTGCAGCAAATGCATTTAGTGGCACAACACCGCTGATCCGCCCGGGCTCAGTCTGCGGCTAAAAAAGCCACCCCAGGCTCCTGTCATCGCTGAGCAAAGCAGCAACTTGTCTGACCTGGGTGCTTGACAGGGCAACCATGTGCAGTCCTCCCTTTGCACAGCCCCCGCTTCTCTTCAACCCACAATCACCCTGATTTCACAGCCCAGCCCATCCCACCGCACGTGCTGGAGCAGGTTTGGGCATTGCATTTGCTCTTTTACACTTCTGTCCAGGAAAATTGCAGTAATTACTGCTGGTATTTCAATGTAGTGGAGTTTGCTGCATTTCTAGTGACTTCAACATCTCCGAGCTAAAGGCATAGTTTATACTGACAGTGGATTCCAGGTGAATGCTTATTGCAGCACAAACCACTCACCCTGACCAAATGGATGAGCAGCAGACCAGCACTGCTGAAGAAGGAGCAAGGGACAGACTGATTCATTTATTTAAAAGCCTGGCTGAAAATTCAACCATCTTTGGAGAATCCTGGTATTTTTTTTTTCTTTCTGCAAAATTAAAGGTCATTAAACTGATTCTCTTCTAATGCCCCTTGACTCTTGTGCTTTGCTAAAATGACTGTTTCCCTTCTGTACACTCTCAAAACCAGCTGCAGCCACCACCTCAGAGCAGGTCTGAGAGTTGAGGGGCTAATAAAAATCTCTGAAATTGTCAATTTAGCACTGCTGATGGGGGTAGGAATTGCACAGACTACCAGAAGCAGGTTTGTAAGCTCAAAGCAACAGATGAGTAGAGCTGCAGTTTGACAGGATGATTTCTAAAATGGAGAGGCCAAAAAACAAACCAGCAGAAATAAAATAACTTTTTACCACTGAATTAATGGAACAGTCAGTGGCCAAGAAGCAGAAGCCCAAGATCTGCTCCAAGGGTCCCTACACAAAGCTGGTTAACTACAAAGAAGGCACAGTTATCAAAAAGCTCAGAGGCAGCAGAAAAAAAAGCTTACTATTCTGCAGAAGACATCAATCTTACTGGCCTGGGATAAAATGTAGTTTTTATTCAGGTAAAGCTCTCATTAAAATCTGGGAGAGTATTGAGTAAGTAAAAATAAGAACCTCAGGGTCCAACCTATCTCATCTTACTAATAAACTCTTAGATACAGAAAAGGAAATTTTGCCCAGGGAGCAGGTTCTCTGCTTCACTCCGTGATCTCATGTGAGCTTACAGAAAAGTCAAGACAATTCATGTCTAAATCAAGGTGTGCAAGTTGATTTACTGCTGCGGAACACCACGGTGTGTAGGTCTGCTTCAGGATTCTTTCTTGCTTCAGGTTTTTACACCCCTTCAGAGCACAGGAAACATATGACAATCTGAATATTTATGGCATGCTAGGTAAAAGCCGAAGCCCCTCTTCTGTACCCACCTCATTACAGGAGTTTATGTTATTGGAAAGGCTTCCTCTTCGGGACCAACCTGGATTTCCCATTTCTGCTCCTCTCTTAGCCCAGCCTAATACCATGGTGGGGATCGTAGAGGGTTTCAAACCTTTCAGCAGCCTTTTCAAAACCAGAGCCCATGTAAAAGAGTTCAGCTAGCCACTCTCCTTCATCTGAGGGGAAAGCCTGCCTTAGGCACAAACAAAGCTTCAAATTGATTTAATTTAAAATTTCAAACTTCTGTATGCTGCTCAGCTTCCGACTGCCATCTGCTTTTTCAGCATGCCGTGACAGAGAGCACATTCTTTATCGTGTTTGTTCAAGCAGGTCCAGCAGTACAATATTAATTTCCAGAGCTGGGGAGTTCTGTATGCTTTAAGCAGCCACCGGTTATAAATCTGATCAGAAATTATCAACAAAAATATCATAGATCATTTAGCCAGCTTTCAAAAACCACATCTTTTCAGCCTGAAGCGCCCAGGTTCTGTTACCTCCTCACTGCCCCTCGTATTTGATCGTGCTGCACCAAACAACAAACATCCCTTGTTTGTTTGATCTTAAATCAGGACCTTTTAAAACAGCCACAGCATATGAGCCTTCAAAAAGTAATAACCAAATGTCTTTCCATCGCATCAGATGAAGACACCCATGCTCAGATACATGTGGTAACACAGGAGGGGAGCACTCAAACTGCCTTTACAGCAGGACTCCAGTTTATCTCAGTTCAGACCCTGGGCCCTACCAGCTCTTGACATCCCACTCCAGGCATTCCTGGGCCTTCTCCCTTCCCCTCCCTCCCCATTTTCATTTTAAAGATTCTTATATAAAATCAATTTTCAAAAGAAACAGAAAAAAGGGTGTCACTTGGGACCTCTCCACTAAGTTGATCGACTTTTCCAAACTGCTTAACTCATGTGTCACATTGTGCCAAGGCAAGAACAAGCAGAGCTCTTCTTCCACTTGCAAATGCACTAAAATTAAGTTCTTCACCAGGCTTTACACTTAAAATATGGATCTTTTGCATCCTTCCAACAAACACATTCCCAGAGACAGGCATATGTTACAAACATCCCGATAAACTGAACTTTGGAGGGAACTGCAGCTTGTGCCTGTCCCTGCTGAGAAGCCAGAAAGATGCCAAGTCGTGGCTAAACCTGGAAAGTGCCATCAATAGACGGGCCCTGGACCAGCCGGGGCCAACTCACAGGCGTACCCCCGCAATCCACCCCACACCCTCTCACACCCTCCTTTCTGTAGAGCCAGTCGACTGCTATCCCTGCCTTGGACACAGGACTCGAAGTACCCAGTTGGCTTTGCACAAGGAACTAGGCAGCCAATAGTAACTCTTCCAGATGGAAAAACAAAACTGGGACTCTGCACTGATGATGTACAAGTCCAGCTCTCCTGCTCTGGAGACCTTTGAGACCCACCTGGATCTGTTCCTGTGTGGCCAGCCCCGAGTGCTCCTGCAGCAGCACTGGGGTTGGACTCCATTTCCAGAGGTCCCTTCCAATCCCTATCATACCACGATTCTACAGCTTGCTTCAGTCCTGCTCTCCCAAGTTCCAAATTAGTTCCATCTTCCACCTTACCTCTCCTCTCAGCACCTGGCACGCACCCACCGACCGGGTGCTTCTCTCCCTATCCCCCTCCGACTGATTTTATTCCTATTCAGCAACAAATTAACAATCCCAGATCCATATTGACACTCAACACAGCGCTTCGAGGTCTCCCTGCGAGGCACTACATAAATGTAAATTCTGTAATTATTTGAAAGCAGAGTCTCTTCCAACCTGAGTGAGATCTGATAGCAACTCTGCCTTATAAATAATGTAACATGCTGGCAGGGTTTGCTTCTCTGTACAAGGCACAGAAGGCCCAGCTGGAGCACAAACAAGCATACAGTTGACAAAAAGTGTAGCAGGAGACCCAAAAAGATGTACTCTATAGATCCCGGCGTAGATGGACAACAAGGTTTTCTTCTGATTTGGGGCAACCTCTATGATCAGTGAAAACTGTTGCACTATTTTGGGAAAGATCAGAAAGCAGAGCAGAGACACACTAAAGATGTGAGAGCAGCAAATATCCCAAATATTTCAGTCAAACCTCTTTTGTAGTCCTACCTTCAAAGACACAGATCGTAAGATAATAAAACGCTGTCGTCGAGATCTTCAAAACAAACAGACAAGAAAAATAAATCAACAAATTCTGAGGTGTCTTACCTACAGAGCCCCATCAGCAGCTCTTCCCTGGGCTCAGATGCTGCTGGCCCTGGGGGATGGTGACAGTGACCAGGGTCACTGCCCGGGACAGTGCTCGGTGTTTGTCCAACTCTCCCATCCGGTTTTAGGGCACCAGCATCGGCCAAGGCTCCTTCTTCACTTGCAGGTTGGTAAAAGGGCTTAGCTCACAGAAAGCCCCTCTTTTGATAACTGACTGCATTTTCCAAGCTAAAAGGCTGAGGGGAAGGATCCAGTTTACTGTAAACAAACAGCAAGCTACTGGACCATCTGGAGCTTTTCTGTAATTTCTGCTTGCTCTGCAATTTTAAGGAGACTTGCTTCCAACCGATGACACAGTTTGGGGATTTAAACCATAATCTTTAAAACACATATTTAAAAGGCATTAGCTAATTATTTAGGCTGTGACTACTGCAAAAACAGCACATAAACTGGGGTTCTTTGAACTGCTGGGTTTGAAGTTAGCAAGCATTTGAAGTGAGTTATAGGTAAGAGCGTTTGATTGACTTCTGTGAAGACAGACTGTAAATGAGAAGGGGGAAAGGTGCCTCGTGCAGGATGAAAAAAAAAAGTGGAAGAAAAAAAAAATAATTATTGACCAGTCAAGGAGAGCTCACCCAGGAGGCTACACCCTGAATGGAGTTGGAGAAACAGAATTTCCCCCACCGAGGCAGGAGCTGCTGCATGGCTTAGAAACCACTGCATTATACATTTAAACTTTTCCATGGGCTGGCTGAATAGGAACACATTTCTACCAGAGAAACTATGACATTGCCAACTTAATGCTTAACTAACGCACTACAGAAATTGTCACTTCCTTCTGTGCCAGCTGCTTTATTCTCTATCTACTGCAGGACTACCATGTTATTATGAGACCCACCTTTTCCCAAACACATGCTTCTTAACATTCATTTTAAAGACAAATGAAGAAAAAAAAAGAGGTCTAAAGCTGAGTATTATTAATTTGGGATCACTGCAACACAGACAACTCAAGTCAGCATTAACTCAGCTACATCCCAGAGCATCCCCGAGCGCAGGCTCCTCAGCTCGAGTCCCATGCAAGGCCTCAGGAGGCAGTGGGCTTACCTCTGTTTCACCTCCTCACCTCCTCCCTCATTCAGCTCATGTGGGTGACTTGTTTTTCCAGTGTCTGGCACTGGACAGCACTGAGTGTGCCTGTAAGAGTGATGCTTTTCTGACTGCTGGGCTCAGGGCACCCCAAGCGAGGCAGGGTGAGAAATCTGCCATCCAGAAGACGTTCAGATACCGCACAGATTGACGGAGGATAACAACCTGATAGGCAGCCATTTGGTACTATTAATGTTTAATTAAGAGCAGACGTTATTAGCTTTGCATCAGAAAACCAACAAGTCTTCTACGCATGGATGGGAAACCGAGTTTGTTGATAAACAAACAATTAATAATTGAATGCAGCGAGTTCCGAGAAGGGAGCGCTGGCTGGGAAGCGCGCTGCTCATAAGGCCTGAGGAAAACAACATGGGTCTGATTTCTGCTCCTTCTCTGTCATCCTCTCATGCTGGGAATAGACAGAAAGATGGCTCGACCAGCTTTTTGGTTTTCCCAGAAATTTCTAACTGATACAACCCAGCCCTACTCTTCAATACCAAGTCATCAGACTTGGCAGCGTTTACCTGGGTCTCCGAAACGCTCATAAATATAAAAAACTTGACTCTAAATTGTCACTTTTTTTCCTATTCCTTCCTTTTAAAAAAACAAACCAAAAACAAACAAAAAAAAACCCTACACAAACCTGTTCCATGTAAGTCCTTATTTTCAGTATTCCATTTATTTTGGTCAAATATGTGTGCATGAACTTTGTACCTAACTGATGTACTTCAGAAAGAAGGTATCGAGCAGCCAGCAAACCCATCACGTGCCCATTGTATTTTGGAACAGGGTTAGAATCGGGTAAAGCTCTTGTGAGACGGATGAAAATATTCCTGAATGCATATAAAGGACTTGCAAAAAGCCAATAAATACAGTAATATTGCGGCCCCCTACAAGAAAATGACATGGCTGGAAAATGATCTCAAGAAACAATTTTCACGCCAGCGGAAGACTTATTAATGAGGAAGAGCGCCCCGTTAAAGGGAACGGAGGGAAGGGAAGGCATTGGCATTACATCTCCGTAACCAGGGACCCTCTGGAACTTGAACTTCAAAATAGGATTTCTTAAAAGCTTTTTCTTCCCTAAATTCCCTTTGCAGAAGCCTGCTTATTCTTTCATAATCACTTCAAAGCAATCCCCAGCCTTGCAATAAAGTAAATTCAAAGCAATTAGAGAGTAGATCTACACAGCAAGACCAAACAGTGCTTATAGAGGGTTTCTGTAAAGTGGTTCTGCATACATTTTCCTTGGAATGACATTATTTGTATAAAGAAGTAGGGGGATATTTTATGAAGGGAAGAAAACACAAAATAAATTTATGATAGCAAATAGAAACGCCGCATCTCTGGAGCGTGATATTATACTGCAGTTTGAAAGCACAACCAATATATAGCATTGCCCTGCTACAGTCATACAGTTACTGAACAATAACAGAAGGGGGGGAGGAAAAAAAAAAGGGAGTCTTCTGCAGCGTGCTACAATAAAAGGCACCGTGTACTACAATAACAAGCTACATATGTTCAAGAATAAACAGACCAACTTTGCATTCTCCTGCCCTGTCTCCCCAGTGGCCTTGCTTTGCTACCTTGCCAATTGACATTTTCATGAAGGCAACCCCGTGACACGTACAACTGCTTCTTCCCTTCTGCTGGTGAAGCTGTTGCTCTAAGAGGAGCCGAGCTGTGCTGAGCTGAGATGTGGTTATTTCATTGTGATGCAAATAAATGTAACAATTAAGAATATCATTTCGGAAGATGTCAGTGGAGTAATTACTCATATGGCTTCCAGCCAATTAAGCAGTAGGTGAATTAGCCCATTTAATTGGGTTTGGAATTTGAGCGCAAAGTGTTTTATGCTTTCTATTCCGTCAACATTTTGCTGAACTATACATTAATAACTCTGATTGCTCTCGAAATCACATCTGGGCAAATTCGGTCCCGAGTACAAGAACCACCACTTGAAAGGTTGCATACACCTGTGATCCCAGTTGTGCAAGCAGATTGACTCCAACAAAAGCTCCATTCAAGGAAGATAGAAGTCTTGAGTTGCTTGTAAGCCCATTAAACACCCTGAATGGCCATGAAGATGAAACAAGGAAGCACTTTAGGACTCTGCAGTTAGAAGACTTAGAGCAGAAATGGCAATAATAAAAGAACACCACAAAGTGATTATTCCCAGTATAAAAAGAGGAGCTTGTAACATCAACCAAAGAAGAGAAAGGGAAAAAAAAGTGTCATATCTCTTGCTTGGGAGGCTGCTGTGATTCAGCTAATCTCCTCTATTAGCAGATGATCACAGTACACAATAGTCCTCAGTAAAATGTGAAGACAGGCACTCATGGGTTAGTGGAAAAGTACTTCGCAGCTACCCTAAGGAAGTACAAAACAGACACACTAACATTACGACTGAAGATTACACTGTCAATGACAATAACAGCATACAAATGAACCCTCCTTCACAGGAAAAGGATTAGTCTGAGCACCAAAAATCCTCATTTAAAAAGGGTCTGATGATTTAAATAAGAGCCAAACTAATACAGCAGCAAACGCCTCAGCCACAATAAATGAGAGAGTGGAAGACCCAGATGAGATGCTCTTTTTATGGCAGGAGATGGTTGGTTGGTTTGCTTTTTTGGTGTTGGAGCTTTTTTATTTTCATTTTGTTTTGGGTTTGTTTGGGTTTTTACTTTCCCACTATCATTCTCTATAACTAAGGGGGTCCTGGGGTGCAATTAATTCAGTCGCTGTTCACTCAGCTCCAATTTAGTCACTGTACTCTGCAAACTTCATTTTTGAGAATTCTAGGAACAAACACTAGGCTTTGAGTTGGGAAAGCTGAGAGAGATCAGCCTAGTATCGCTGGAAACAAAGCGGTGACGGGGAGCAGCAATACGGAAGGGTTTTATTTTCACATGTACAGCAAGACCAGAATCCCAGCGATGCTTTCAGAGGAATTACTGCATCAGAGCTGGATTGCTTTGTCCATTTTATACAGCTTCAGGCTGCCTGCAAGGATTCCTTGCACTTTCTAACATGACATCAGATGAGTCAGAGCTATAGGTACACACCTCAGCTCATGAGTAATGCTCTGCACAATTAGACATCCCTACACAAGAGAAGTCAGAGGCTGGGCTCTGCTGCACAGCGTCTGCAGGAGTTCAACCTGCAATAATCCAAGTCTGAGATCTGGATTGCAGCCCTGGACTCATCTACTCCTGCACTTAACACCTTACTTGCACGAGCTGTTACATCCCTCCACGCCTCATTCCTCCCATTTAGACTATCAAAATAAATCAGTGATTCATATTTCAAAAGGATTTTGAGATCTTTGCATGCAGCATGTTCCGTAGCATTATTGTTATTTATAATTAACAGCAGGGTTACTCCACTATTAATAACACTTAGCAGCAATGCTTTTCATCTTCAAACCACTTTCTGTGCATTAATTAACTTCAAGCCTCTGTTACTTAGAACATCTTTCTTTCTCATTCTGCTTCCCTCAATTCCCTGTGTTACAGTAGTAATGGAGAAAACCACATGAGCTTCAAACAACTTGATCCTTAAAATTTCACTTTAGGGGGCTCTTCATAACTTCCACATAGATAATTTGTACAAAATTTCTCCAAAGTCTCCTTGTAAGAGCAGATCCACACTGCCCCTTTCCACTGGGAAAGTCAGCATACAACAGCTCTGAGTTTCTCACCTGCCCAGCCACTGCCCCACTCTCCTTGCTGTGATGCTGAACCCCTTACTTCCCTTCTCCCTGTAAAGATGCAGAACTATCAGAGACTGCTGAGGGGCACTCAGCAGCTCCCACATCATCTCAGCCTTTAGTGCTATGGGAGCAAAGAAAAACACATTGTCTTCAGCCTGCGCTTTATCTCATCCAGAATTATACTCCAGCAGCAACATCTAAGGGCAGCTGGTCCCTCTTCTCAGCTACAAAACCCAGCACATCATCAGTACAGGACTTCTTAGTAACATATTTTATATCTTGGCATCTGCAAGGTAAAGCAACACACAGTAACCCTCTCTCCATCACAACAAGCTGGTCAGCAGTGAGCAAGAGGACCCTGCTTTAGCTCACCTCCTGCCAGCTGGATCAGACCAGCCTGCCCATTTTACCTGCTCTGGATGTAATCAGCATTGCATCCCAGACACTCGATTTATGCAAGTCATCATTCAAGGCTGGCTTTACTAGCATGACATGCTTGGTTGTAATTCTCTTTGTGACTGTTCATGAACACAAACGTGTTCATACTGATGCATTATTTGCTTGACTATATTGTTCTGGGGTTCACAGCCTTTAGAGAAATATTTTTTCAATTGTATTGAAGGCACTTAGCCTCCTCTGGGACTTAATAGCAGTCTTTTCTTCTAAAGTTAAGCATGCCATGAATGGAAAACTGTTTAGTTATTCCAGGGGCTCCTAGACAGCTGGTTTCTCAACAGGTTGACTTATCCTGGGCTCTTCCTCACTTCCAACCATCAATAACATACACTTACAGTGAAAGAAATCATTCACAGTGGTGTCCTCTTTGGTAGCTGCTCTGTCTTGGACCATTATATTGTCTCCTAGAGTCCTCAAAGCAAAGCCTGCTCTCACCTTTGGAAGAGGAAACTGAGAAGAAAGGAGCCATGGGGGAAAATGAATCTATATAAATGCAATGGGAGAAAAAAATAACAAGCTGTTCTCTGCTACTCTGCATCACCGTATCAAAAAGAGTCTGTTACAATAGTGGCTCAACAGGCTACCCTAGGCAGCCTTGCTGCTCTAAAGGAAGAATGAGCAGTATCAAAGAGATGTAGATCCCTTACTGAACCACTCTGGCTTGCTGTCCTTTGGCTCACACTGTGTGGTTTGGAACAGTTATTTATTGAAGGGACATCGATTCATTTTAATTTCCTTGTCAAATCGGTCAGTATCAAATGTAAATCAATACAAATGCTATTTATTAGGTCCAGCTTTGCAAGTAGCCAACTCCCTGCAAGTTCCTTTGCATCCCTGTACTCTACCAAGAGAGAGAGGGAAGCACTGGACTCAACCAGCAGCTGCAATTACAAATTAAATGACAAGTGTATCTGTGTACCCCGGAGCCTGCCTTTCCTCCACAGCTTCCTCCTGAAATGGGGGTTGCATCACCAAGACTGAAGGGCTGTGTAGATGGAATGCATTAGCTTGCCATGCAGTATGGTTGCAGCTCATGTAATTTCATCTCATTCATCATACTAAAAGCACAGTTACTTGTTATAAGGTTTCAATCTCCCCCCCCCCAATGTAAAACCCATAACAGCAAAACTCTCCAATCAAATGAAAGGATCCACACTTTGCATGAGAGTAAGAAAAGAATGCGTTACAAGTTTGGTACTAAGATAGCAGACTAAGTCTTGTTGGCATCTATTTGGCCTTGAAGGCAAGGATAACCAGTTCTTCACTGTGTTCTATTTTAATGTCCAAAGAGAGGTGTATTCCACCACTTTTGTAAAACACAGAGTCTCCAGCATACTCTGTTACAAGCCAAGAGTAGAAAGCATACACGGCTGATTTTAAACAAGAGAACGCTGTTTGCAAACTGACAGAAGTATCTCACCCAGTGCATTGCATTAATGTCCAGTGAATCAAATCACGTAACCAGCTGCTGGAATAACAGCCAAACATCCTAGGCTACTGCACCATATAATTCAATTGATTGCCCTGAGAAACAATAATATAGTTATAATACTTCTACTAGCTTGATCCCCAGGGGAGCAAATTTACTCTGGTCTCCCTAACTGGTTGATAACATATTTAAATGCCAGTCAGTCACTAATCCGTTGCTGCTCCATCCTCTGAGAGCTGCTTTATTGAACACTGTAATTGCCTGGATGTTGTTTTTCATTTCTGTAGCTGTTGCTGTTAATTAAATATTTTGTAGAAAGCTCTCTGACATTTCTTACTGCATTCTTGAATATCTGATAAGATATACAGGCTGAATATTTGTACCTGCTGCTCTCTGCTGATACTCTTGTCCTAGATTCAAACCCCCAAAACACTGAAGAAATGACATACTTTTAGCAAAATGAGAACTCACATTGTTAAAGGGCTGAGGGGATCTGAATGAAATAGAGGCACGTGCCGTGTGTGATACATCGCAGATGTCAGCTAAAGCAGGATGTACATCTGGACTACAAGATTTACCTTCCTTCTCCCCGTATACAAGCAGGGGATGTGGGCACTCCAGTGGTGGCAGAACTGATTTTCTGGAGGCAGATAAGGTTCAGAATTAGTTGATTTTGTTTGCCACGATACAAGAGAAGGCAGACGAAGCAGCAGCTTACGGGGATGGCAGATGGGATTCTCCCAAC
>WUAM01000143.1:16751321-16784257 GCA_024336885.1 Actenoides hombroni | reverse complement strand
ACAAAGGGATAGATCCAGCCACGGACATTCAATGCCCAGTGGCACAGGAGTATCGACAGGGTAACACTAAGTTGGGGATCTGAAAACATCAAGGACTTCCCCACCGCTTGAGCTCCGAGGCTTGTTTTCACACCCTACTCTAATGACTACCGCCTCCTAAATTAACAAGGCTCTTAATGAAAAGAAGCTACTGTTAATGCTCTGAATTACATTGTCCAATGGTGTCTGACAAATAAGTCTGGAGCAGTAACAAAAGATCTATGGTAGGCAGCTGTGGATACACATAATATACACGTGGTGTAACAACAGGCACTTACACCGTGTGCATCCCCAGAAACACGTGTACGCGCTTGCCCAATATTTGGATTAGTTAAGCATTTAGCTAACACAATTTTCAACTGCAGTTTAAAGGTTTTAAATGTTTAAATAATAAGGATGAAATCCTGGCGCTACTGAAGTATTTGACAAAGCCTCTATTAAATGCAGGGGAATGCAACATTTCATTGGTTTTTCTATTATTAATTGGTTTAACACCACCAGTATGATTACTGATCCATCACACTTAGAAACTAAGACATTGCATGGACAATCTAAGGAATGGTCCTTTGGGGGCTGTTTATAACCAGCTCCTACGTATCCTCCAAGTAAATGGAAAAAAACATTGGTCTACTTCAAAATTCCCAGAGCCAGGGATGTTGGGATGCCCACAGCTCAGTACAGAATACAGTACGCTGTAGAAAACTCACATAAGGGATAAAGTAATTTATTGTCAGATATTATTTCAGAAAGACCCGTGTGTAATTATTTGAACGGCATATTTGCTGAAGCCTTACTCTGTACATCAGCCATGTTTTGAGTTTAGTATTGAGAGTTATTGTTCCAGGGACTTCCCACAGTCTACTTGCACTGCTATTCTAGCAGACTGTCAACTCCAGCTTCAGCACATTCATCAGGTTGCTCCACAGCATTCTTCTTCCTTTACCATGGTCTGGTTCAAAACTAGCTCCCTTTCAAAACAAAACCACACAACCCTCTTGATCCCATTGTCCTGGACTACAAGATGTTATAAATTGCTAGTTAATCCCTCATTGAAAATGAGAACAGTGACAGTGTGCACCCAGAAACCACTATCTGCCCGTGCACTGAGATACCAAGAAACACACTGAACTTTTTTCACTGCAAATCAAAACTAAGCTGAATTAATTTTGGCTTTGCTGCAGGCTAAAAGCTTGCAAAGAGACCTCTGTGCAGCTGACAAGAGGGAACCTGGATCATTAGTGCAAGCCCATGCCACAGGACTGAGCGTCTTTTAATACTCTGGGAAACTCTCAGCTGTCTCTTTCTCTACCTTTGTCAACTCCCCAACAGCAAGGGAAACAGGTGATGCTTCCCACCACTCTCCTACCCACAGCACAACATCTCCTTCTAGGTTCTGCCATAGAGAAACAGCCTTTCACCTCTTTAGCACAGCAATACTATCTTTTATGAAACCAAATGTAAAAACAAGGGGTTCCTCTTTGACCCTAGCTTGTCAGCTCCTCTTCTTTCCGTTATTTAGGATTTTAATTTAAGTACCACTCCAATCTAGGTCACATGCTTTCTGCTGTGCAGTTCTAGTGTAGCTGGAGAGAGTCAAAGCCTAAATACCCTGCACAAAACAAAGCTCCATTTCACGGCCTGAAGAGCTCTCGTTTCACCCGCTCTAAGCAGGCGGGCACCACTGCCCTGGAGAAACCACAGCACCAAATTCAGCTGTGTTTCTTAAAGTCTTTCTTCATTTCAAGTAAAAACTCACTCCCTGATGAAAGTCTGTAGGGAAATTCCCCACGGGGCAAAGCTTGTTTCCCCAAGAGGATCCATGGGAACAAACATCAGAGCAATAATGAGAGACCTGGGTTCTTCCTCCGCAAATGGGAAATACGTGGAAGAAGGGAATAGGGTGGAAAACACGTTCCATGCTTCCTTTGGCCTTCCTCTCAAATTAAGAGAGTGTTTAGGAGGGAGTGTTAGTTTGGAGTAAAAGAGAGAGAGGAAAGGGAAGCTGGTGCACACGCTGCTGTTCCCCCCTTCGCACACAGCATCCCTCCAGCTCCCCGGGGGGACGAGCAGCGAACAGCCACAAATACACTGTTGCTTCTTTTGGGTGTATTTGTCACTCTTTGGAGGTCTATAGTAGGCTCCTGCTGGCAGCCCCTTATTTCTGCCTAGTTAAGAAAGAACATGATGGTGTATGGTTTCAAAAAAAAGAAATATTTTACTGCACTGCAGGTGACAATCCCCTGGTGTCCAGCAATGCTGGCAGTAGATGACTTGGAGATTTTTCAACCGTCAGAAATCATTTTGGAGAGACCTTTTTTAGTTTTCCTTTCCGAGCTCAACCTGCCATGCTTCTAATATAATTATGACTCTCAGTTCCCTGCCAGCGTGACAGCAGGAGACAAGTGGGATTTGGCAATGATGCAGGAGGATGCACAGTGGCAAAACCAGGGAGAGTACGACCAAAGTATCGGGGTCCTTTACATTCAAAGGAGCAGCATTTACATTTCCCAGTGACCACTGCACGAGCATACAGACAGCTACAAACTGCCAGATAACAGATTTGTTACAGACCTCTGGGCCAAGAATTAAGGGGACATCATACTCTTTAAATAGAGGGAACAGAATAAAGTGAACATTCAAGTAAGCAAGTAGAAAGTCTCAGGAAGGGGACAGCAAGAAGGCAGCCTCCCCACTCTCCCTTCCCTGTCCCAACCAGCTGCCTGAACACTGGGCTCCAGAAGAGACCCAGTGGCACATGTTTGTGCATCAACCTCAGTGGCTCAAGTGGCCAGTTTTCTACAACTATTCAAATCCAGTAATTATCATCATAACAACTCTGTATTGTCCTTGATTCGTGTTTTAATCTGTGTAATTAAAGTGTCTAGCTGCCACAGCAACAGACGCTCTAGAAGCACGTCTGCTGTTTAATCATAATATTAATTAAGACCACAAAGTAGCTACACAGTAAGGCAAGGACTGGATGGTATAGGACAGGAGACCATCAGCTTTAACAGAAGAGTTTTGCCAACCTTTCAGGCTGCTGTGGCTCGCTCAGCACAGCTCAGGCACGAGCAGACACTCTCCCTGCCCCAGCTGCAAGGTCACAGCACACTCGTGCCCAGAGTTCCGAGGGTCTCATTCCAGCCCCCCGAGGAAGTGTTTGCATCCCCAAGGAATCAGCAGACTGGCCCCTTGTGGACACTTTCAGCAAAGTAACTAAAAGCCAAACAATACAGACAATGGATAAATCCCCTCACCCCGAGTGAGGAAGGGCTGTCAGATGAAGGCGTTCCTCTGGCCCGCGTTAAACGCTAGCTGCCAAGAACAGGAAGGGTCAAAAAGCACCTTCCTCAAGGATCCTGCAGAGCTGTAATTAGTCTGGGTTTTCCCCAAAGCAAACTTAAGGAGCATATTCACCCATCTAACTCACTCCAGCTAGCACACAGCAGAGGTTGTTCCTCACAGCCAGGAAAGCAGGGATAGCCAGAAGCCAAACTGCATCCCAACACCACCAGAAATCAATGGCATCACCAGGGCCATAGCTCAGATCTCCTGAGCATCCACAGAGCAGCCCTGCACACACCAGACTCTATCACCCCTGCAGCCCAGACACTTTGCTCACCCATCTGGCTGTAGCTACAAGAAAGGCAGCTTTCTGCAACCTGGAAGTGCAGTAACCCCTTGGTCCTGAGATGAAGGACTTTGAGGAAAGAGAGGGAGTTACCACCATGGTTGCAGTCACCTCCTAGGCGCTAGAAAAAATAGGAAGGTTGCATTCAGCACTGTGCAACGTGGATGCACCTATCAAGCTGGATCATCTCCGGTCCCATTTTCCAGCTGGATTTGGGCTGGTGACCACTCAGAGAAGCTCTCTGGGAAACGGAGACCCTGTACCAAACCTTTCAGAGAGAGCCTGCATTGAACAGCAGCACATCCTCCTTGCAGCCCAGGCAAAGGCTCCATCCTTCTCCTAGGATGGATGACAGTTTTGAGAGGTTCCTGTCAGTAGGTCTCTCAGAGCACACGTACAGATTTAAGAATAGCAAGCTACTCTGTGCAAGTAATTGCATTACAGCAGGGGGAACATGCAATGAATGCCATGAAGTAGACCTGAATTTAATCTGGAGCAGAAATTAAATACACCGCTTTGATTGAGTGTAGGTTGCTATTGTTGCTCTCTGTCATCTGAGTTTCACATGCAGTTTTTTCAAGAAACCATCTACTCCACTCTGATGTTCAGCTTAATACCCTTTTCCACACATTTGCTTCTGGAAAGACTTCACTGCCTAAGTCTACAGCTCTAAGCACTCCTGCCGTTGGGCCACTCCTTGCACCTACAGCTGCAGTCATGTATTTGCACTGACAATTTAATCAGAATGCACTGATTTGTCATAAGCAATCACTTACTGTAACTAATAACCTTCTCATTGATTGGTCTGAATGGAACAATTGTCAGTGATTGAAGGTCAGGCTGACAGAGCCAAGCTGAAACATCAGTAAAATTATACAGGTTTTCTTTCCATACATGTACTATGAATTATTTTGAAGATGATTCATATGAGCTTACAATGAAGTCTGGGAGTGTAATTGTCTTTCATTACTATGCAAATTATGCAAAAAAAAAAGAATCTAAGATCTAGTCCTATTGATGATGTAGTGCTTTATCTTCTTCTTCTTCCTCTGACAATTCACATCTGCATTGTACAGAAGTCAGATTATTATCTACACCATTATTAACTCAGTTTACTTTCCAAGGTGGTGGTTGTGCTTTTTCTTATGGCACCTATTTTGAAATACTCTACTTAGAAGCTGTAGAATTCATAGCCAAAAAACAACGACTTCAACTTTCTTCACATACTTCCAAGGCAGTGTTTAAAACTTTCAGAGTCTAATGGGTAACTAATATAATTTTGCTAAACTTAGAAAACAAACAGATGGCAGAAACCAGGCAAATGAGATATATCCCAGAAATAGTTACCAACTAGGAGAATAATGCAGCAATGCTTCTCTTCTTTTATAGATGCTTTCTGAAATAGATTCACTGTCATATTATTTTCCACTCAAGGGCTCGAGCCCGAGCACATTCAGCATCTACTGAATTACCCAGTAAGAAGTCTTACATTTTACAGCTGTAGTCTCAACTACAGTAATGAGTATTTTCTTTAAGAAACAAAGGCATTTTAAGAATCAATGCCACAGATTACTTACCGAGCAGCAAATCACAGCGTGCACTCTGCATAAGTCACTTCTGAAAATAAAGTTGTCACAACTGTCCATTAGAACAGACAATGCTTTTAAGTCAATCTTCCAAGGGGTAACGTGCCTTGACCACATCTAGTGCAACTGCAGAATGCAAACCACGTGATTTACTAAAGGCTGTGCTCAGAAAAGGCTCCAGAGAGCAGACCAAAAATCAAAAGGAGGAACAAAACCAAAACCCCGTTTATCCAAAATGCTTTTGCTCCTCTTCATGCAAGTACCAATGGGAACTAAAAGTGCCATTTTACTTAAATTTGAAATTTAAATCTCAGGTGGATATATATATAAACATAGAGAAAAAAATGTCATAGGCCCAAGCATAGTTTTCTTCTGCAGGAACAGTCTCCCCTAGCATACACTACATTCTGGCAACACGTATTTTGAAGTGTGGCTTCTATTAACGAAGATCAATTGAGAAACTTCACTGTGATAATTAATTTCTATTTAGTTTACCCACGTTATCATCCCATCTGCATTTTGAGAGTGCTGCTGAGACTTTGTCAAAAGGGAATTCTTCAGATAATGAAGAAGTCCTTATTTCAACATGGTAAAACATGTCATTCATATGGCTTCCAAAGACTCCCTTCTTTCATCCCTTAAGTCTCAGTGGACAGAGTATCATGCCACTAGAGAACTACTGACCCTCTACAAACACCAAGGGAACAGAGAAATGCCTAGAGAAAAAAAAATCCCGTACATGATACCAAACAGTCTCAGCCCAGGCTCCACATGGCCAGTCTCCCCAACCCCACCCCAGGGGACACCAACTAAGGGAGTTTCACCAGCTCTGGCCAACACATTCCACGTGGCAACGATGACAACAGGAAAGAGGCTCCGTTCACCAGATAACTTGTTTACCATGAACAATTATGGGGATCACCAGTACTTCCGGTTGAATTCAGCCCCACTGAATAAAAAACCACCCTAAAAACTATTTCAGGAGGAACCTGCTTTCTGCTAGCCAGCACAGTCAACAAAACCCAGCACAATGTTGGTGCCTTCTGCTCGCCTTCCAAACACACTCAGCATTTGAAGGAACAGACACATCCAAGTGCTACAGCAGTTACTGTGATTTTGCCCTTGTTGGAAGGACATTAGTTTGTTTATTAGAAGAACACTTGTTACTAGTATCTTAACAGTACTTAAAACAAAAAAGATTGGTTCCTATCAGGTGTCCTGTGTTTTATTTCAGAGCCAAGTCTGACCTGCTGAAGCAAACAAAAAAACCCAAAACAAGACACACCACAACAAAAAAACACACCCCAAACACAACACACACAAAAAAGAAAAACTTAATTCAATTAAGAGCTTTGCCTTAGTCAGGTTCACTGGTTTCTGTCCTGAATTATTTAAAGCTAAGAAATTGCAACTCAGGAGCATTTAGCAAAGCTTTTGAAATTATAAGAGGGAGAAGAAACACCTCATGCAAAATACCGCTCTTAAAGATTCTTCCTACCCTCAAAAGCCACCAGTTCAAGGGACCCACTGTGCTATCAGCCTAGGAAGACAACCTTTTCCTCTAAAATATCACCCTACACCCACATGTTTTCATTTCATTAACAGTGTTTTTCCTGGTATTTTAATGTGCTCATGCATGGCTGTCGATTGTCTCAGCCTTGCTGAGATTGCTTGAGGGGGAGCTACTGACATCTGATACCAAGGACAATTTCTGGAGCAAGGAAGATTGGTTTTTTTCCCCCCTGAGGACCGACATCACTTCCAGGAACAAGTTGGGTTTGTAGGCTGAAAAAGCAGCATGCCAATTCTGTGATATGGGACAGCACATGAAGGGTAACTTGTACCTACTCCGGGTTCCCTGGGGTTAGTTCCTTGCTCAGGAACTAACATACATGTGATTTGCCCTTGTTCAGTGACTCCTCTGACTCCAGGAGACTGTTGTAATATTATTTATGCTTCTTAGTCATCAAAACTTTTTTAATCCAGCTTAGGTGTGACATCTCAGGGCCAGGTGAATAGTAGGGTGAGAAAAAAAAAACACCCTTGTATGCGCTCTGCAGTAGGTCTTATCTTCTACGATTCAGGCTTGATTTAAGTGTGCAGTCAGATGGAATGAGCTCATTCAGTATCTCCAAGATCAAGGAACTGGTAAATCCCAAACGTGAACACGTGACCGCTCTGAATAAGGATGGCTGCCTCCCTCTGCACCAAGCACAGCTACATCTTCATTGGAACTCTGCTCACATACTAAAAGCTCCGTGTAGATTTAGCCTCAATTTTTCTTATTTTGCCACAGGTAGAAAGTTGGCTCTCACATACACTGCTGAAGAAGTCAGAGACATTAAAAAAAAAGGGGACCTGATTTCAGCTATGTCCATTATGCAAATGCAATTAAGGTACATTATCTTAATTTGGTTTAAAACCTTTAAAACACCTTGAGCAACAAGCCTAATTATACTTCCTTCATCATGTCTTGAGTTTCAAAAGCGCCTTGCTTTAGCGTAAGAGAAAAAAAGACTAACAAAGGAGCAGAAAACCTTCCCTTCAATATTTCTCAGATAAACATTAATAATATTTTACGCTCATTTTGCCCACTTATGCCAAGGAAATGCTTTACAAAGTGTGAAGCCAAGACTATTTTACCTACCTCTGGGATGGAATGTTGCAACTATTTAATCACACAGCAACACCACACAACATCTTAGGATCAGGCACAAAGAACAATACCAACTCTAATTGAAATTGCTGGGGGAATCAAGGCATGCAGAATATAATTACTCATACTGGATTTTGGCCAGTGCAAACTGGAGTACAAGCCAGGACATGAAGTCCAGCCACCCAGTTGCTGCCAGAAGTGACATGAGATCTTTAATGAACACAAGTGGCAGGTTCCCAGAGTGCTGCATCCTATATAATATGGCCTTTTAAAAAGAAAACAGCCATTGAACAAGCTCCTATTTTAACACAGCCCTAGTGCTGAATAAAAAGGAGTAAATCTTGCATCATCTACTAAACACAAACAGCATTCCCATAAAAATACAAGCTAAGTACTGATTTGGCAAACCTCACCGTATTTAAGAACGGCGCACCAAGCGTTATACCCAATTCTAGACAAAGCCTAATGAACCTCCTTCATCAAACCTCCCCGGGCCTCAAGAGCATCAACATGACTCTATTGTGGAAATAAATCTGTTTTAGTGAGCTCAAACTTCTCTTCAGCCTTGTAGACAGAAATGCATTAGGGAAAGCAGAGCAAAACCCCAGCATCTCCTATGACACTTGTGCGCTCAGACGCCCCTAGAAACACATGCCATTTGTTTAGTCATGTCCTCTTCTCTCTCCTTGCCTGGACAGGCACCATGATCCCTGTGACAGGCCACCACTGTCTCGAAATGGAAGTACTTCAAGTAGCTTCTTTACCATTGTGTGTTCTGATGGAGCAGAGCACTCCCTTAGTCAAGCAGCCCATTCCCTTTGGGGCAGATAACCCCACGGGTGGTCTGGGGTCACTAGAGTTTAGTCCAGTCCAGCCACTAGAGCTGGACAGTTGGGACCCAGGGCAGAGTCTCCTCTTTGGCACTTCCAGCACAGCTTACTGCAATCCCTGCACCAGCAACACCCAAAAATTTATCACACCACTCTGTTTCTAAGTGGCCAGCTCAAAAGCAAGAGAAGCAATTTTAACAACAGAGATGTTTGCCTGGTTTTGTAGATGTCCTTGGGTTCTAAATCTAAAACGAGTACTAAGCACTGTTGTTATTAAAGCCACAAAACACATTCTAGTAGCAGATACAAAGGAGGGATTCTCAAAAGCACAGAAAAGCATTAAAATAAGGTCACATTCCTTAGAGTCCCACGGGATCTGAAATACAGATACTGTGAGTAGTGAGCAACTAATTAGTTGCAAGCAACTAACACATCGTGCAATGCTAACAGAGATACACAAACACATCCTCATGTATACAGACAGAGTTTGATTGTGGTTTAAATATTTCATGTTGCAGGCCAATTATCATAAGGGAACTGATACGTAAAATTGCAGAATTCTTAATTATGCTGCATTTTCTTCAACTTGTTTCCATTGTGACCATGAAACTCCATACAGCCTTAAAGCAATTCATCAGTTACAGCAGAATGAAATTCAAGGATGGTGGGGGGTTTAATGCAAGAATAAAATCCATGGCTAAATTCTTGGCTGTAAAAGATTAAAGACATTATATAGAGTATTATTTTTAATGAAATACCAAACTAGCAGGCAGTTTTTGCAAATTTATCTTGCCAAACTCCTATTTTGGCTTCCCCCCATTCCACCTTTCTCCACATGGAACTATTACCTGACTGTAGGTGGAAGAAAGCCCAGCAGAGCCCAAGGAGTGCTGGACCTGCACAGCCCTGGCAGTGCAACTGTGACCCCCAGGGCCCTTTGGTTCAGGGATGCCCCGACCCAGCCTGTACCAGGACCTCAACACCTCCTCCCAGAGGGACTCACCAGGTTGGTTTTAACTTGCAAAGAAAACATGTTAATGGTTAACTGGTGGACAAGACACCTTTAGAAGCTGCAGATAGCAGCCACCTTACAATCCTGCAGTTCAAAAAGATGTGAAATACAACTGAGGGAGCAGAGTGACCGAGGTTATTCCCGAGGCCCCACTGCTAGCAAAGGGCAGCCAGGCTTCTCCTCCCCAGCTGCCATTCCCAATCATGTGATGGCTCCAACTTCCCCCCCCCAAGCCCTCTCATTTCTTCTCCCCCTCCCCTGCCCCTACCCTTTCTCACACCTCCTTTTTCATGCCTCTTTAGCCACCACTCTGCTACACCCAAGACAATTTCCATTGCCTTGTGCCCTTCCCCAGTGGCCTTGTTATCTTCTTCACATCCCCCTCCTCAAGACTCAGTGTTCAGCCAGCCTTCCACTGAGAATCTTTACTTTGTGCCCAGAAAAAGCAGATAACATTTACAAAAGGATATCAGTAACTCCTGTGTTAAAGCCTTGCTGACTTTCAATGGGATTTTGGATCCTTGCAGGTTTGTCTTCCCCACCCCCTCCTCCTCTTTTCCTCCCTACATGACCATTTTTTAATTGTACTTGTGTAAAATGGAATAACATCCCAAGCAAGGGATCAGCTATATATACACTTATATTGACACAGGGATTTCCACACAGGACAAGATACAAGCTGTGAGTATATATCCCATATATGACAAATTATATCTCTGATCTGCAGGAGAAGTTGCCATAACACAAAGTGAAAAGAATCCAGTCCATAAAGGACCAGCAAATCATGACAAAGTCTGCATTTCCAGGGAACTGCATCATTGAAGCACTATGTGCTGTCAGCAGATATAGGAGAAACTTGAGGGTTTTCCTCCCAAAACAGTGTAAAAAGTAATATCCAGTACTACTTGAGAGTTGGAAGGGGAGATATCCTCTACTGTTAACTGAGAAAGCTCAAGGAACACATTGCTCATATTTTAAGTACTTTGTGTGTGTCAATAATAATTCTCTATTTTCATATTATTCTATGTCAAAAAGACAAGATTTAATCCCTCATTAAAGCTACTGACAAAAAGGTCAAGCACATTTCTTTAAAAATGCAAAATCCCTCAATCTCTACAGCAAGCAGAGCTCCTGCTTTCTCTCTCCCTTAAACACTTCTTTAATCAGTCTTCAGTTACTGGAAGAGGGGGGTCATCCTTCCAACATCTAGCAACCTTTACTAGGTTTTCTGCTTATCCTTCCTCCACACTTCATCTTCACTCCCCAAAGAAACCTTTAACATCCCAGCCATCCGAGATGAACCCCAGACACCACACCGAGAAACGCTGCGAGTACTGTAGAGATGCACCTAAAATTGCAACCTGCCTCTCCCCGTTAGAGCCTTCCCCTCCTGTGGCACTAACACAGCAGCTCACCTGGGTGGAACGAACACGAGAGAGGGAAGAATTCTTTTTTGCAATTTAGAAAATTACAGGATCTTTTCTCTTTTTTTACGTGCAGGGGTTTTTAAGATAACTGGAATTGTTTGAGCGTAATGCAAAGTGACCTCTTTCAGGTGGGTAATTTTCTTAAAGCCGCTTAAAACAATAGGCTTGTCTCGTCCTCACGAAAGGTAGTTATCCCATAATTGGCATGCAGACGTGGCATTGGTATTTGCCAGCAGCAGAAGTTCTCATATTCTGTACGTCAGGTACAGCCGTGAATCTGGTGGAGGATTATTATTTCTCTGTTTAGTGCTGACAGAGTGCTCTGCCCAGTACCTGCTACAGGAAAGAGCCTTAAAGAAAAAAAACCAACCAAAAAACCCCAAAAACTATCTTGCTTTAAAGAAGGGCCAAACCCAGGAATCAAAACATCCCACATCTCCTAGGGCTGCCTTAGATATTTAGTCTCATCTTTAAATATGCAACTCTCTGCTTCAGTCTTTTATTTATTTATAATAAGAAACTGGCAATATTTAACACACATGTAAAAGCAGAAACACTTGCAATGTAACGCACTCATTGTGACCTTGAGCTGGAAGACACTGCAGTAAACAAATTAATATTCTTTTCTCTACTCTCATGCCTTCTGCTCATGAGTAGTCTGTGCTCATGTGCTTTATGTAGAATTTAAGTTTGTTCACCCAGAAGAAAGAATAATGGAGAAAATCAAAGCTTCACTTAATAAAACTTACTTTGATGTCACTATATTTTCCTTCCATTAACCTCTCAACTGCCATGGACATTCTGCCTGTATTCATTCATTTGTCCAGCAAAGTGGAAAATTGCTGGCAGGGTAAGATCTAAAAAGAAGCCATCAGACAAGATAAAAAGAGAAGACTTGTGGAAATCTGCTTCATAGCTCCATGCTCTAGAGCACCGTCAACTGAAAACTTTGCAAATTAGTGTTATTTATGGCCTTCAACTTCCATGTCAGCAAAAGCCATCATACCTGTGGAGTTAAAATTCTTGGACACAGAAGTTCAGCAATCATGCCCAGAACCAGAGATGACCATGTGAGGCACAGCACACTTAATTTAAAGGTGACTATGTGCTGCTTTGCTTTTAATCTGATGCCTGTTGTGGAGTCACAGGTGGAAAAAAAATAAAAACCATGGAAACACAAAAGGACAAAGAGACCATAACGCTCTTCATAAGGCTTATAGTCATGTGGAGCTTTGCTCAATGGCATTTTCTCTGTTCTTCAGGCACTTCTCAACCTCTGTAGCCCTAATTCCTGGGTGCTGGAGAGCTCTGCCCTGTAGGACATCTCTCCTGCAATGTAACATCTCCAATCTGAGCTCCACATGAGTTGATGGGAATTTTACTGTCAGCTCAACTGGCCAGGCTCCAAGCACAGAATCCCGCACAGCCCTAAAGTTGGGGAGCTGGCATTTTGGTTCAAGCCACAATCACATGCAGTTGTTTACTAACACAACCCAATAAATCAAAGTTACACCTGCACCCTCAACTCTGCCTCGGTGAATCAGTGCGATAGTTATAAATGCTGTCTGCAGCTCCATTTTTTCCTAGGGGAGATGTTGCACTCCTCGGTGTGCTCGGCTTTTCAAGCTTGTTGCCTCCTCTGCTCAGCAGGCTGCCCTTTAACATGCTCCATCTGGCAGATGGGTGGTGACACCCTTCCCCCTCCGCGAGCTGGTAGGCTTCTGACGGCAGGCTTTGGGATGCCCTTCCTCCCACCGCTCGCCTCGAGCCAGCACAAGAGCAGCCTGCTACTCCCTATTAATTTTCCAGTGGGGAAAAACATCTTGGGGCTCCCTTCCGAGTGCATTCTGCAGCTCTTAAGCTGGCTTCTGCCTCGCACCGAAATTAACTGTGCCACCGCAGGGTTGTTAAACAAGCTTCAACCCAAGCTCCTCTCTAGAAGCCTTGTATCTGCTCGCCTGCCAATCTACCTTCCTGATTCTTCCCGAGCACCGCAGAGGAGACAACCTGCCACGGGTGAGGATGGGGACACACAACTAACATATTTCATCTGCTACATCTACACCCCTACCACCCCGTCCTTCTCTTTGGAATTTCTCTCCACAACTGTTCTCTAGATGAAAAGTAGGTTTACTTCCTAAATCAGCCACATCCATCTCCCATCTCACCTTCTCAGTGTATATATGTATATATGGACTTCTTCAGCTCTATCTGCCTGTTTACCATTAAGCAAGCCATGATGCATCGTTCACCATTTTAGTATTCAGACTCTCCATGAACCCTTCTATAACAGAAGTCTTTTCCACCCTGTTTTAGTGAAGGGGCATCAAATCATAGAAAGTTTAACTGAACGAATGTGCAACAACAAACTGAACCAGGCGTTCACACACTGTAGTTCAAATCCTCACTAGCAAGCTCAGGCTCATCAGTGTCACAACAACTGCTTGAAGAAAGTGAAGATGGCCATGTAAAGACAACTAAAGACATAATACAAAGCCAACACAAATCTCTTGGACACAAAACAGAGTGAAGGGCAACCCCGTGTGAGTTCTCTACTTGTGTATTTGTGGTTGGCAGGTAGTACTCTCTCAAAATTACAAGGGGGAATAATTGGAAGTTTGCTCCAATTCTTTCTTCAGCCATAATAAAAAAACTTGAGAAAATGGTCAAGAAATGCCAGAGGGTAGAAATAAAAGACATTACAAGGCCAATCTTCAGCTTAAAGTGTACCAAAGTGCAGACAGCCCTGCAAAATGTGCACTCTAGCGAAGAAGTCATTGGTAATTTTTAAGGGCAACATGTTTGCTACTCAAAGCACAGAAGTTTTGAAGAACTGGGTATTCAATATTTGGATTCAGAAAGCTGCTTCTGATAAGAACTGCCCTAATGGTAACTGAAAAAAATAAATATATATATATATATATATAAAAAAGCTTAGCCTTCAGCCTGTCAAAGAGACAGCCATGACCTTAATTTGCCACAGATCTTTGATGAGTATGAAAGTATTTCCCTCAAATATCTGAGAAGGACAGCATACTGCCTAATGAGCGAGAGGTCTCAAACCCACAGGCACCACGGTAATTACAAAGGGGTATTTAATTATCTAACCCTGGCATCTAAAGAATTAACAAACCTCGATAATGAAAGAAAACCAGAGAGGAAAGAAGAATTCATTGTCTGAGCCACAAAATGCCAGGAAAATCACTGTAGAGACAGGTTTCAATAGATTCATATCTGGTATTTCTAAAAGCTTGCTGCGCACTAAAATGCCAGATGTTCACACATTATGGCTGTTATTACTGTTAACAGCATTAATTGGGAGAGAGAGAAAGTTAATCCAATTTAATCCGGGAAACTAAGTAGAGAAATATACAAGAGAACAAATGGAAGCCTTAACAAAGACAGATATCCACTATTTTGGCAATCTGCACATTTCATACACTACTGGCACAGGCATTCCAGAAGTGGCCAAACCACCTCCTTCTGTAGCAACTATTTCATTTACATTTGTTCAACACACAGAACAGCAAAATAAATAAAACAATCCTTGATGTTCGGCCTCTTCTCACGACTCTGGCAATGACAGGGCTTCCTGCACACCTGAGCATTGCTTCACTTGTGTTATTTGTTTCCTCTGCAGAGCAAATTTTCCTTTCTTAAAGGCAGAAACCCACTGGTTACTCGAATTTCAGCACTCCATCAAAAATAAAAGGCACCATTACATGTAGACCCCGTCTCTTCGCAAATGTATGCAAATGCATGTG
Organism: Actenoides hombroni; assembly: GCA_024336885.1. Lineage (NCBI taxonomy): Eukaryota > Metazoa > Chordata > Aves > Coraciiformes > Alcedinidae > Actenoides > Actenoides hombroni. The sequence continues at coordinate 16,769,312 of WUAM01000143.1, read as the reverse complement.
TATAACAAAGCAATTTACATCTGCCCAAAGCCTCAAAGTGAGTGTATTTGCTTTGATCAAAGCTTAAAATGGGATTTATCTGTAGGGCATAAAAACAATGTTTGCCTTAAAGAAAACAGCAGTGGTTTTAGATCGCTGCAATGAGGCTGTTCTGTTCATTGTGGCATTGCTGTTTGTAATGCTGCTAAGGTTGGCGTGAGCATTTCCCTCCTAATCCTCTGTATCCAGAAGCTTACAGCTTGCCAGTGAAATGTCTCTCCAACTTATGCTTAGCATGTAAAACATTAATCTATCAGCTAGCCTTTTATTTCCTCAAATTATAAAAAAAAATCCCCACCCTGAACCCATGTATTTCTTTATAAATTACATTTTATTACTAGCATTCACTGCTAATTTTTCAAGAAGCAAAGTGAATTCTCTCAAGATGTTTTAATCTGAGGCCAAAGCTAAGTTTTATTTTAAAAATAAAGGCCAGTAAATGCATAACATACAAGGAACATGCCCATGATGCATTATTTGGTTCACTGAACAGTTGCTGTCCTAAAAAACAAAAACCCCACAAACAAGCACTGGAGGAAAATTAAGTAGACTACCAAATTTTTCCTTCAAATTCTGTTAGTAGAAAGAGATCTAGTTAATGATAAGTGAATAATTGTAGAAACCCAGAAATGGGTGATTTGATAACTGGGCTGGAGATTCCCAAATTGAATTTCACATCTGCCACAATAGGGAATTCTTCTGCAGGGTCTGAAAACCCCACATCACCAGTGAATTCACCCTACTGACCAAGTCCAGCCACACATCTCAGATGATGTGTTTCAGCTAGCAAATACTCTGGAAAAGATGGGCTAGTCTGCTCTAAGGGTTCTGCCAGTCAGCTGGGAGGAAGTTAAAGTTGTAACAAGAAATCATAAAAGGAAGTTCCTTACAGAACTTTTCAAGCTGTTACTGAATGTAAACTGAGGATGTTTCCAGGTGTAAGCTGCTGAAAACAGTTCTAAAGCCAAGTGGGAAAAAAACCCACACACAGAGTGATTTTATACTGTAAATTCTCCAGATGCAAACAGGAAGAGAAGACTCTTAGCATAAGAGGTATTCAGTGTTAGCTGTTTCCCGGTGCCTTCAGCACTGGAAGCTTCTTTCATTCACCCCAACACAAGGGATGATGTTCCTCACCAGGATGGTGCCCAGGTAAACCTTCTGCCCACCAGCAGTTATTACCAAGGGCACAATTTTCTTCTATAAATATGTATCCTTTCATTAGTATTTCTAGCATCATCTGCATTTTGCAGGTTAAGGATGTTATTATAAGCAGGGAGTTACAGCTATTGCTTAGTTAACTCTGTGCAACTGTTTCCCATGCATCCAGGAGAAGACTGCTCACAGGCAGGGAACAGTAATTGCATATTCATAAGTATCTCCACACACAATTAATTGCTGAGTGGTGAAAAAGCAGTAATGAATAGAAAAGACTTGGGCTTGAACACTGAAGGAAACCCGTACTAAGCACACCCTGTGCATATTACATCACCCAGGGGCAGACGTGGCTTCGCACCCGACACAAACTCATCACTGCACCAGGAGCCCAAAAGCTTTAGTTGCTAAAAAAACCCAAATAAAACCATCAAAAGAGATAACATGTCCTTCATTTTCTACTACTACAATCATGTAATACCTTGAACTAACTCCTAATAAGCAGAGATAAGTGTTGGGAGTTGCTTTTTTTGATGTTGCCTTTCAGCACTGGCAAAGCACACAGTAATAGGCTACAACATTATCATACTGCTTCCCACTTAGGCATTCAAGTGACTTAGCTATAACCTAGTAAAGACACGTCTTCTGATGGCTTTGACACTTCCATTTTCACTTCCTCAGTTTTGATGCTTCTCATCATTAAATTAACTGTACTCTGTAATTGTTATTAAATGACTGTCAGTGACAGAGCCAAGGAAAATTACTCCGTTTTTGTACTGACCTTATAAAGCTCTTTAATTGGTGTGCAATTGTCAGGCCAGATGAGCGTCTGTTGGATCAGAAACTACATCCTAGTATCTGAGACCACACTACCTTTCCTTCCACCCGTATTTGGCCCGAGCACCAGCTTTCTCAGGTTCCTATGGTTCCATTTCCTGCGAGGTTTAACCATCTATGTGATGACTTTGTCCAGCACCAGGGTCTTGACGTTAGTTTCCAAATGTCTGAATCCTTTGTAATTCTTAGGATCTGGTTTTAATCATATAGCTAGAAAATGTATTTGTATTGAATTTATATTGCCCCTAAATTAATGCATACAAGGGAAGACGTTAGCATCAAGATTTAGTACTTTTTAACCTTGAAGGTATGCCATATAATAGGTATTGATTTTATCTTTTTTATTACACAGAAAAAATAATAAAATATGCCTGCTGGTGAACTGTTATATGACAGAATAAATGGTTAGCAGTGTATGTTATAAAATAGCACAGTGACACCACGTATGTTTGCTTTAAAAGCTTATTATAAAAATCAATGATGATATACATCTTGGTGAGGCTCATTTTTTCTAATTAAAGAGACGGTGTCAAAAAGAGGTTTTCAGTAGTTCAAGCTGTAATTCTTACTTATCTGTAAGATTTTCTCTTACTGAGGAGGCCTTGCAAATAATATTACTCCATAACATTTTGTTCATTTCTACTCAGAAATAATTCTGTACGTGGCAATGAGGTTAATGTTCCTTTATGTATGATCATCGTAACGTGCAACACTTCAGATTAAATCCTCTGCTTTTCCTGAGCAGACTGAGGGCGAAATTCTGATCGCCTTTAGGGCAAAGAAAAGTTTCCACTCACCCCCCCAGAGCCAGATTTTACACCCTGAGGGTGTGAACGCTGCTTTTCTCCCCTCCAAGAAGGCAAGGAGAAACCAAGGGGAATAACTCAGCGGAAAGCAACATAAAAGCGAGCTGGCAGGATTCTCCTCTCTAAAGGGATCCCTCCCAGCAAAAGAGAGCAGAGAAACACCTTGGGAGAAGTGCAGTGCTCCTTCCAGCTCCTCTGAAAGCGCAGGGAGGCAGAGCCACAGCACCGATTTCATTGTTACCTTCAGTGATAAAGGCAATCTTCCAGGTTTGGCACTCGAACGTGGTCCATCTCAAACTCACAAGATCCCCCCGCGGTGCTGCCCTACCTGTTGCTACTTTCAGCAGCAGCAATTCTAGGATCTGGCTTTTAGAGACAGGATTCATTTATACCCCTCTTGGTATAGTAGTTAAGAGAGGCTTAACTTTTATAAAAGCCTTTCCGCTGCCTTAAATATCCCTGAAACATTTTTGCTGGTAGTTGCCCCTTTTAAGCCGACTGGTCTTCAGTCAAAATGAAATACAACACAACTGGTTTGGTATTCACCCAGAAAATTCACTTTCAGACACAACCATCTTTCTTCCCCGAATTCCACCTAATTTGTTAACCTGTTTCTCTTATTGAACTACCTGTAGCCGAATGCTATATTGCATGGCAGAAAACGTGTCCTTGCACAGAGGGAGTATTACCTCTCTGGCTCCCAGACAAAACTGCACTGGCATTTCTCAAATCTATTTTAAATTGGAAACTCAGACATTCATAATGCCCTGCTCATTAAAGATCTCTGCATAAAACTGATTATCAGACATGCATCCTCAGCAAGCGTGGGGATGGTGCTAAATTACGGGGAGCAGTCAACAAAAAGAGCAGGAGTTTCAATCCAGAGGGGCTCTGATAGACGTGAAGATGGAGTCAACGGAAACCTCACGTCCTCAACACAGAAAAAGGCAAGATTCAGCAGCTGCCATGGACTAAGCCCATGGGTGAGCACATGCTGGGAATCACCCGAGTGAACAGCAGCTTTGCCTAAAAACATCTGGAGGTTTCAGTGGGCAGCAAATTGAATGGAAAACAACAGTGGACACCCACACCACAAATTAGGGAAAACAGTGTGGGTGACATTAGGAGTTTAGGAAGTTACTATTCCCCTCTGCTTGGCACCAGTGAGGCTACATCTGTAATATCATGTTCACTTTTGGACACCCACTCCCCCCGAATCAGAAGTGATGCTTGGAAGCTGTCAAAGGTCCATGGAACTGCTATCAAGATGGGTCAGTGAGATATAAAACAGATTTGCATGGAGAGCCCGAGGAGTTGAAACTGTTCATCTGGAAACTAAGAGTGGATCTCGTGGCAGCTACTACCCCTGTAAAATCTAACACAAAGACCACAGCCAAATTCTCATTGGTATTGGCAGACAGGACAACACAGGGGCAACAGCCACAAACCCAGGCGAGAAGGTTCAGACTGGTCATTTGAGAAAGCAGCAGGAGGGGCACATATTACAAGAATGGCTGTCAAATCTTCGTCCTCAGAGGATTTCAAGACTTGGCTTGACCGGGTCATGGCTGACCAGGATAGTTTTTGTCATCCTCTCACTTCAAGAAGGTCAGACGCAAAACCCTCAACGCTTCCAAGCAGCACTTCAAGGATCTGAATATCCCTTTTGTATGGTGGCCTCTATAACTCCTCTGATTTCATACCTGTTTCCACATATTGCTCCTGCTGACTTTCCAGGTGGGGCAATGCAAACTGTTCTAGAGAAATACAGGTCAAGCTATGTCAGTCTCCTGTCCACACTTCTAACCTGTCCCCATCTGCTTGCATAATTTTCTTTCTTCCTCAGTGAGAAAATCATTTTAAAATGTTCTTCTTCTGTAACTCTCTTTTTCACTTGGCTGCTGTGCAAGCCACAAAATGCAAAGAAATGCCCACAACAGAACAGAAGCCTCTCTTACAAGTATTAAGACATGGCTTTCCTCCTTTTGAGAGACAGAAGCCAACAGAGCCAGTATGTGGTCAGACCCCTCACTGTCTTTGTGTCTTTAGTTTCTGCTCAGCTTCTGAAAAGGAAATCAAATCCTGATCAAGGGATCCAGAGAGAAAAGCCAAATGCAGTTGTCTATCACCTCAGACTGCCTTAGCCCTCCCAGGCCACTGCTATCAGGCAAGAAAGGCAGGAGCTTAAGAACCCTTCCTTTTTCATCTCCTTTCCACTCTCCCGTTTCCTCACATCCTTTAGATATCAGTCTGACAAAACAGGTAAGCAGAGTGACCTGTACAGACCTCTCCCATATATTTGGATCTTTCAAGAGATCCAAATGGTAAAAAAACCCAACCAAGTGCCATCCCAATTGTCTTAAGATAGCTTTTATGAGAACTTGAACCACAATTTTGTCTCGCCACCATTTCATGCTACTCTGAGGTTACAAAAGGGTTGCGTTCGGGAAGCTCTTACCATAGTCTTGCCAAATCCTATTATACACACGTATTAACTGACTCCTGAGAGTATGCTGAAGTTTATAAATGCAGTAAACTATCAGCCACAATTTTAAAATATCACGTCTTACATACAGCAAGTATTTTACCTTCTTCAGAACAAAAGTATACCTGGTGGGGTACACAAAAGCATCTTGCAAAAAGCATAAAGGTTATTTGCTTTAGAATCAGAGATAGGGGAAATCTGTCTTTTTATCCTTGGCTGAGTCTTAACTACTCGATTTAACCTCAGCTAGCACCACAGTGTCAGCTCATAACCCATTTGCCCTTACTCTATCTCCTAAATCTGAATGTTCTTGAGGCAAAATTCACAAGTGTCAAGGGTTTGGAGAATCACAGGAATGGGAAAGGCTGTCATTAGGACTACAAGCCACGTTTCAGCATGTACTTTGTACACTTTGAGAACTTACTTCCTCCTACCGCTCTTAAATCTTTGTTGAGAAAAGATTGTGACGAGGAATGATGAAGTGTGTGAACTGAGGGGATTGTAGCGTCCTTAAAAGAAGAAAGAGGGAAAGAAAAATGGCACAGCATTCTTTGCAATGGTTATCATTGACAGCCATCCTTTGTGCTTGAGCACTCACTAAAGCATAAAGTAACTGCAATACATCCCATCCCTATTGATTCAGAAAAGAAAGGTAATTGATTCACCCTCGGGATTTCCTTTAAAAGACACTGGGTTAGAATTCTCTCTCCTACATCATATCACAAAACAGACTAAACAAAGCTACTTGAGATTTGTACACTGTCATCCCTCGCAGGAATCCCCCATCTCTTTAAGTATAATTGAGAATAGACAGCTATATTCTGGGGGACATGGCAGGGTCTCTCTCCCTCTTTTGGGGTAAAAACCCTCAGCTTGTGTTTGGGAAGAGGTTGGCTTGGAGTGAGCGAGGATTAGTTACTTTGCTGATCAACTTGAGTTCAAGGCTTAAAAAGATACAGCAAAAACAATTAAAGTAAGTAAGATTAAATAAAATCAGGTAAGCCCCCTTCCCCAAGTTTCTATTTGCATGCTTAATTAAAATTTCTGCAAAACAAGATCATGCCAAAGTGCTGAGGCACATGCTATGTGCACTGAGCCCGAAGTTACACAAAGGCTCTTACTCAGCAAAGACAGATCCAATGCTGCCATGAGAATTTACACAAAGGACTTGTCTTCTAAACCCTCAAAATTCTTCTTCTCTATGGATTTGCATGTTTTTGGTGCATCTTGGCATAGCACCTATAAATGTTGGCTTTATTTCTGAAATGCTGTCAATTCTCCTACTATGTATTATCAAGCATCAATCACATGCTAGGGATGTCTTGTTTCTAGCCATTGGCACTTGTAGCTACTTAAAAATATTAGACACTTGGACAGACATCACTTCTAACATTTGAAATTGTGACCTGATGGGGTGCAACTTTTCCTAATGAAGGCAAAGAATAAGGAGAAAATAGCAGTTGTAATCTATAGCCTCCAAAAATTCTTTGTTAGAATTCACCAAATGCCTGTAGCAGTAACAAAGCATGAGAACCAAAGCCAGTAGCTCCAGACTTAAACATTTTCCCACATTAAAAATAGAAATCTCCAAGTTATTCTGTGCAGGACAGCAACTGATAGCCAAGAAACTGCCTTTCCATAATTAATGTGCTGTTTTTCTAGATGAGCCTTTTCACTAAAGTATTTTTACTTTGAATTTCTGACAAGTTAAAAAAAGAAGGGCTGAGCGCTCAGACTGGCAGATTGCCTGAACATACTTCGAATCATTAACTGATCTCATGTTGTCACCCGCTGCCACCTTCCCACGGGGGAGCAGATGTCCCAAAACAAACGGTGCTGCTCGAGGGGGAATGCAAGAGCCAGGTGAGAGGCAAAGGGCAGCTGTGGGCCACCATTTCTCAGGGGACTAAAGCCTGGCCACAGACCACTTTTGGAAGATGGGGTGGCACTCCGTCCGATTATAGTGAGGAACCATAAAGGTGTGTATGCCACAGTACATTAGACCTTGTGGATATGAAAATGAAGGCAAATAATATCCAAGATTTGCCTCCAGATGTAGCTCGAGCCAAGTGATGGGTGAGGAATATCTAATGTACATCAGCCACTTACCTTTCTGCAAATTGTCCGTGAACAATTCATGAGCGTCTTGACTTTATCACATCAGACACTGAATATTACCTGAGATTAACCATTAAATACTTTCTGTGAATACTTCCTTGGTTTTGATTGTATTAGATACCCAAGTGGATTTGGTAACATGTAAGTCACACAGTCCATCTATTCCTTGACTGGAAAAGACAACCTCAGAGTCAGATTTCCACAGTGAACAGTCACAATTACCTATCCAAAGTGTTCCTTCTGGAAATGTTTTTCAAACCTCCTCAGTGCTAAAAGCAGCCAGAAAACCTACAGGCTAGTATATTTATAAATGTAAGAAGAAAATACACAACTAAAGCTGATTCACTGTCATATCTAAAGCTTACACAGTCCTGAGAACCAAAGCAAGCCCAGGCAGAGTAGCCACCTTTGGCAAGCACACCTAGAACTGATTCCAGCTACTAAGCGTGGACACTGGAAGTTTACCCTCTTTCTACAACCAATGCTGGAATGATGTGTAGCTGAACAGCTTACCTAGCTCTGTATTTGGGTGGGTGTGAGAAACTAGTGAAAAAAATTGTCATTATCCCAAGTATGGAATCCTCAAAACACATATGCGGCAAATTCTTCTCTTTGGACACCGCAAGTGGAAGAAAAATCCAGGCAGTTTTTGTAGAGCACTGGAACTCCTGCAAACCCTCATTAAAGGCCACAGAGAAACCATACATTTTAATGCCTCCAACGTGCTGATGCATTCCTCTTTGTTACCTGGAAATAATAAACCTACTGTGTGCATTATCTGCAGGTAGGCTACCCATGGCACACTCCAGGCGTGCATCTTCGTAGGCAGCGAAAAAATACCCAGGGTAAAATAAGAGTCTTAAACTCACATAGCAACACTGGCTGGAGATTGCCAGCAATTTATACAATTCCTTCTCCTGCCTTGTAGGTGATGCATACCATTAATAAGCAGATATATTTGCCTGTAGACCAATACCTGAAACTCCTCCTGAGAGCTACAGCAGATGTGGGAACAAGCCCTAAATTTGCCAGTACAGACATAAATATCTTGGTTGAGCTTTAGCCATTGCACAGCCTAAAGCTTGGCTCTCAATGGAAGACAGTTGAGTCACAGCATTAAAAGCTCCTCACTGCAGAGAGCACCATAAGGTGTCATCATTCACCTGGCTCCACACAGTTGAGAGCGGCAAGGGAGAGAGCGATGGCTGCCCAGGCGTAGGGCTGTGTACAAGCACAGAGAACACACTGCTTGGCTGAGCAAATATGTCATCAAAATAATTATAAAAAGCCTGGGTGATTTGGGCTTTGCCCTGTCCACCAATGACGAAGGGTGGGCGGACACTTATGAAAAGAGGCGTTGGGACCAATGGAAGTCCCCGCGTGCACAGGATCCTACCTCTGCTCCAATCACTGCACGTGGACAACGAGGATTTAAGGGCAAATTTGCACCTCTGAACAAAAGCTCATGCACCCAGATAAACACACCCTGCCTGGCAAACCATTACCTCTGCAAGATCCAATCTGCACATTGAATTAGGGGAAAGACCGACACAAAAAATGGGGAATCTTTTTTTGTGCATAATCAACACCTTCTCTAGAATTGCTATGCCACATGTGTATTTGTGCCCAGCTATTTTTTTCACTGAAACTCCAATAAACAAAATATTGATTGTTTTTCTTCAGCTCCTAAAAGGGTTTCATGGACCCTCACTGTGAATTATAGCTGGCTGTGGAAGGTGTAAACCTGTGCAAGTGCCCACCCCCAGTCCTCCCCGACACCAGAGATCCCCGTGGTTCTAGCTGCCTCGTGAAGAAGTGCACAGTCCACAGTAATTTTTAAGAGACTGCATTTTCAATTACATAAATAATGCATAAGAAACATACACTTGGCTTGCTCCTTGTGGGAGAGCCACGTTTGATACACACTCACATTAAGGCTGCAGGGTCTAAGCTTGTCACCGAGGCGGCAATGTGGGATGGATAATCAGCTTCAATGTACAGAGAGGAAATTCCCAACTATTTTTCTCTTAACATTAAGGAGAATTATATAGCAAAGGTCTGACTCTAAACAAGCCTCCCAAAGACAGCTAGTCTTCATCAAACCTGAAGCAGACACATGCCAGTAATGTGCAAACACAGCCAGGAGGCAGCAAGACAAGAAAAACTTTTAAAAAAGGAATTTTGCAGAAAAGTGGCTCATGGTTCCCAGGCCTGAGCGAAACATAATAATCCCTTACTCTGAATTATTTTACCTCCCAAAGGAGCTGATGAAGGCAAGCAGAATTTGAATGCTTTGGAAGATTTTCTACTGCCAAATGGAATGTAATATCAGTGACTTTGGGGTAATTTTGTCAGGTTTGAGACACCATGGCCAGGAGCTCTCCAACTGTTCGACAAAAGAGAGATTAGTTCAGAGCTTTTTACCTAATTTTTTTCCTGTCTTTGCAATATTACATTCTGTGTTGGGACATCTGGTCCCACTGTGGGAAGGTGATAGAGTCTCCTCCCGTGAGGCAAGGTGATTTGGGAAGCCTGCCAGCACGACGGTCTGCTCTCCATCACAGCTTTGTCAGGGGGTTGCAGGACACGGAGTGCCACGTGTCTGCCCAGCCAAACCCGCGTTCCGTGTGAGAGATGGCTGCGTGTCAGCTATTGCTCTGTGCAATTAATCACTGGCTGAAAACGATACAGCACCGGCTACTCTGCGAATGACACAAACCTCTGACTTTAACTCCTCTGGACACATCAGTCCCTTGGTTGAGAACAGCCTTCCTGTTTGTAGCCAAGTACCAACAGACACACAAAATACACAGCTAGTCCGCCGTCCAGAAAGTCACACAGCGCTTAAACACAACTGTCTGACAAGCATTCATCTTTAGAAGACAACACCTTTACCCAGGGGCTTCAATGTTGACCCCTTTCTACACGGGATGTTGTATCAACACAAATAGCAGTCTGCTTCACCGGTTACTTCTTGTTTAAACTAATAAAGGAGACCAGAGTCAGGTCCAAAATTTCTGTTCATTTCAATCCCCTGATTCCAGGGTGTCACAGCTTCAATTTTTTTATCATGAACTGTTAAAATGGCATTTCAAAACTAACCATGGTTGTTTTGAGATAGTCCAGAAGATAAAAACCTTCACCAGGGATGAGAAGTTTCCCACCCAGGTCCTGCTTTGGATGTACCCAGCCAGCACTCCAAGTCACGTCTTCATCTGACCATACCCAAAGTTCATTATTTGGTTCCGCAGCTTTGAGTTGCATCCAACTCTTAAATTACTACCAGTCTGATAACAAAAGCAAATGCTGTCTGTTTGGCTACTGATCAGTCGACAACGATGAAAGGAAAAGAAAATAAAGCAAAACTTCTCTTCGCTGACAAGCTGTCATAAGGATACGAAGAGCACTAAAACAACAAGTTAGCTCCTCTAGAGCATGAGACAACACAGCAGCTCGTTTCAAAGCGTGATTCATACCGTCTCGCAAAGGAGCAACCTATGAGTAGATAAGTGACACTCTGCCAAGAAAGCAAGAGGCATGGGAAAGTCCAAAAATCTTCTTAGTCACAGCAGACCAGCTCTTGAAGAGATGGCGAGAGAAGATGAACAAAAAGCAGTTTGCAGTAACAGTTCTGTCCAACATTGTAGCCATTACCAGCAAGGCAACTTGATTAACGCAATTAACAGATGGCTTGTAGAGATTTAAGAAAGCGCCGTGACTTAAAGCAGTCATTTCGTGCACACTTCACAGTCAAAGGAATTACATATCCCACTAAGTCCACCGTGGGCAAGTGGAGTTCATAAATTTCTTAAAGCTCTTCAATGTACGTTCCCGAGACACCACCACTCCACACACAAAGGAGCACAGCGTGCCTCACGCACATTAAGAGCGGTTCCCTGAAAGAAGGGCTGGCAGAATCCATCTTTTTGCCTAGGGAGCTCAGCAGGAAAAGAATTAACACTGTTGGCATCTCTTCTCCCTTCTGCTCTGAGCTACCACGTCCCACCACGGCCTGCTGCTGCTCAATGTCCAGCCAACAGGGCCCATGACAAGGCACAGAGGAGGACCGAGGCCTCCACGCTGCGAAGAAAAAGCACAAAAATCAACGTGCCACACGGCAGCGACCACGAGACCAGGCAGAGGAAGCCAGAACACTTTGACACACCCCATATAGTGCAGATTATCCTGCTTATGTCAGTGGGCCTCGTGTCCCGCCCTGAGTCCCTAGGAAGGGCCCAAAATGAAAACGTTTCCCAGTCGCTTTGGCCGAGTCCCTCCCAGCTCCCACTGAGGACACAATCATTCCCCTGCATGAATGTCTGGAAACCACACGAGTATAGACCAGAAAACAACAACTCCAGAGAAGTAAATTCCAGGCACATTGCAAGGAGGCGTTCAGGGACTCGGCAGCAGAGCAAGCCTGACTCAAGGTCCTGTGATAAAAGTGAAACGAGCTCACATCTTGCTGCTGTACATGCAGTTTATGAGCTGACATATTATTTTACATGGTATACTCACTCCATCCCAGATGAACATAGAGCAAATAAGCCCTTGAAGAATTCCTGTGAACTGTACAAATACCGGAATCAAATATGAGCACGACACCAGCCTTCAGAAATGCAGATTGGGAAATCACACACGTCTACGCAGACTACAACCCACAGCGTTTAAACAAAGCCACCACGTCCAGATCTACCACGGCAGCACGTCCAGGCTAACGTATGGCACTCACAAAACTATTTCATTAGCTTGGGGTTCAGCAGTTTGGGGATCAAACTCTGCCAGATTTTCCAGCTGCCTCGGCAAACTCCCAGCCTGCTTCAGAGGAGGGGAACGAGGGCTGGAGGGAAGGCCCTGAAGCTCTTACTGAAAACTGACTGCATTTTCTATAGGAAGAAGCATACTGCAATTCCATCTATTACCATCCTGTAAAATATGTTGAGTTTATAAAAGCTCAAATCCTCTATTATCTTCTACAAATGGTGTACAAAGGCCCTCGCTAATCCAGATGTTAAAACACTCTACAGCTGCTGATTAAATAGCAACAGGAAGACTACAGATTAAATAATCTGTGTCTCAGGACTAAAACCAAACACCTTCTGGGAAGTCATCTGTTGACAGACATTCAGAAGTTATTGCTGAGACTCTGTTTGACAAATATTGAAAGAATTTCCACCGGGAATCATCAAGCACTGTTTCTTACCCGACTACCTTATATCAGTATTATTTTCGTTTATACGACACACTCTGCAGTAAAGTCTACTCTGAAACCAAACCCAACATAACATATAACTGCCGCCTCTGGGAAAACAGAGGTAATGATTTCTTACCAAAACATCATTTTTATATGACATTTCCTAAGCAGCCAAATGCACAGCTAGAAAACTAGGACTGCTGAAATTTCATCGTTGTGGAGAACTTAGGCAGAGAGTATTTTGAAGCTAATATAATATTGACTTTCCAGCACCAATGATTGAGCTGCTGGGATACAGTAAACAAACCACTGTTAATATTTCACCCATCTTCTGTACCTTTTATTTTCAAAAGTACCCAAAGTTAAAGGATGTGTGGTTGCAGTGTGACAGAACAAAGCCACCGACCACCAGAGATGAAACCAAAACCAACTGCAATTTACGACAAGAAACAAGCATCTCTACAGTGTAGATGCCACCAGAGTCGGCCCACCCTTAGCTACAGAAGAAGGGCAACATAAGCACGGGCACCACCACTACAAAGGGCACCCAAAAGCTTTTAGAGGAAGACCCATCACACATGTTCACTCACCTGATAAAGCAGGGGGGAAACTCAGCCCGGAGGAGTGCCCGCAATAGGTGTCCCTCGCTGCAGGCCCAGGGCTCCAGGGAACAGCCAAGATGAGCTGCCCCAGCACCACCCTCATAACTAGGTCAGCTGAGGGCTTGTGGCCTTATATGGTAACACTCCAGAAACTTCTTTGGACTGAGGCTCCTCATTGGCTGAGAACCCTGTCAATCAACTGCTGCTATTGTGTACACACAGTAGGGAGGCCGGGGCCCAGCTGGGGCTCAGCCTTCCAGAAGTTTCTACTGGGGGTGTGGCCCCCACAGGCGGGAGCAGGGTCCAGGACTCAGGAGGTTTGCATTATGTTGCTGATTGCGACCTTCAATCTTCCCCCCTGAGCTTTGCAACAGAATCTTTTGCCTGTTCACATCAAAACTGAAACACGTGCATCATTACACCTCAGAGTATCTGAATTATACAGGTGTTCCCCGTTTGATTTGGAATGGAGGTAGACCTTCAGCTAGGTATGGTGTACTTTTAAAAATCACCAGTTTACTTATTGAAAAAAAAAAAAAAATGTTGTCTTCAAAATCTGGTTCAGGTGCTTCACTATCTCAGGTTTGGGGGCCCAGCTGCATCACTTATCTGTGCAGATCCTTATGCATTGGGTGAATGATGAGGATTTTACTTTCCAATACTATCCTGAAGAGGTTTTTTTTTCTTCTGAGACAGTGTTTCTTGCAAATTAATAATTCAGTGATGTTTTCACGGTGGTTTATTTATTGCCCTGACTGGAAGAGACAAAATTTCCCTTTGGAGAAGGAAGACAGAAGACTAAGAACATATCATTTCGAACAGCTGCCTCAAAAAAAAGGTGGTTTTCAAGTTCCCCTGTAAATTTTCTGCTTTAAATCACCCTTAGCTCTTCTGTCTGCACTATTTAGGGTTTATAATTTAAAAAGTAATGATAATGGTAGAAAATGACAGATCTCAGGTAAGTAGGGTTTTTTTAAAATCACATAAGATTAATAAAGACCTATTACTTCATATTTCATATTTACTTTTATTTATGTGCTTTCATAACTCCAGAGAGACATGAAGTTGCTGCATAGCAGCTCTGGGAAAGTTCAGGATATTGGCCCCAAAGATACAAACCAACATGAACGGGTAACTCGTATCATCTCCAAACCTGCTTCTGCACAGGCGCCTTAGTGCCCACCCCTCTCTGACCATCCATGAAGTACTTTCCTGTATCAGCACCATAAACCCTTTTTCATCCCCTCAATAAAAGGCAAAACAAATTGAAATCATAAGAAATTAAAAATAATTTCTCTTGGAGGTGAGCAAAGACAGACTTTCACAAAGTGACAGTGTTCAGCCCTCTGAAAATGGATGGGTTTTCCAATGTCGTTTTCCAAAATGACAGTTGCAAACTGAGAAGAAAAGAGGTAAAACCACTTCTCATTTTTTTAATTTTTCCGTTTCTATGGTTTTATTCTTACATTTTGCCAACTCACAGAGTGATCAGAGTCCCTCTTCTCAGTGTGAAGCTGGATACATCATTAATCTAAAAGCAGCTAAGTGCTCTGACCAAGGACAACTTCAAATTTAGAAAGCACTGGCTGTCAACAAAATCTTCCCTGTGAAAGAAACCTCCTGAGAGCAGATGAATGCAGACACTAACTTCAGGAAATTCAGCAAGGCTTTGTTTCTTGAATACATCCCATCATAAGAAAGATGGGCCACCTGCATCACCGTATGCCTGCAAAGCTCTCCTCAAACTCAGCAAATTAAATTGGTTTAATAAAGTGAAACTTTACCCTAAAGGAAGTGGAAGAGTTTCTGTGAATTCTTTCAGGGAGATTGGAGTTCAAGGTTACATCCTGAAGTTTCCTCAAATAACTTGTGGTAAGAGCTGGTATAAAACTTCAACAGGTATGAAAAAAAAAAGAAAAATCATCACAGAACTACATGTGCATGACACAAAGGTGCAAACACTGGGCCTGCTGATTTCTAGCATTTTTATATCAATGTTTGTCACCAACAACCTACTTAAAATAGCCCATTCTGGCAATACCACCACTACCACAGCTCCGAGATTCAACCTATCCCTTAGTGTCAAGAGAGAAAACAAGTTGATGCTGATTACAGACTTATTTTTAAGTGCGTAATAAAATCTGTATGATACATGTAGGAAAGGTGGAAGGGGCTGTAGTAAACAACAGCGGGAACAAAAGAGCAGGTTGCTAATGTTTAATGCAGTGCCCTACTAAGATGCTGTGACCTAAAAGGGTCCGTTGCAAAGGGTTGGAAAATATGTCACCTCATCAGGCACTTCTGTTTTTAGGCCGTCTTCTGAGACTGCTGATGAGCACAGCAATTAACAACAGCTTTTCTGGGAGACTCGAGGAGAGGAACGTCTTTGCACGGGGAACTGGAGTGAGGCCAGCATGCCCACTGCTGTCCAGTCTGAATTTGAACTGGATACACGGAACCTGAATGTTCCTCTCCTGTGTGAACACCTTCACCTAATACTTGCTCCAGTCTTCTTCTTTCCAAAGATCTCCTCCAGCAGGTCACACATTGATACACAATCCAGGTAAGAAGGTGGGTATTTCCACCCACCTCATTCTCTGTCAGCTTCTGCAGACCACTTGAAGAGGTGAATAGACATCTCACAGTACCTTCAGAAATACTTTAAGTGCCCAAGCCTTCAGTGGGATTTATAGTTAGCTCATTTGATATTTAAAAAAAAAAAAGTACATCCCATAAACATCTGATATTATTTAAAACCTGGTCCTGAGTAATTATATTAGCTGGTAAATAGGACTTCACTGCACAGCACCCCAGTTTCCTCCCTGTAGCATTTTACTTTTGGAATCAACCAAACACACCAGAAAAACCAGAGCACAGTGGCTTTCATTCGGCTCTCTGTGGCTATTCGGAGTGTGCAGCAAGGTCACCACACAAATTAGCATAGTCCAGTATGAAATATTAAAACCATGCAGCACAACCTTACCCTACTGACTCCTGAGTCTACTGGGGTCATTCTGTTCCATGAGCTTTATTTCACATAAAGGTGCGATTTAGAGAAGTCTCCTCTCAAGTGAAATAAATAAATGATTCTTTTCTTCCAGAAAGATCCAGGACCGTAAACACCAGGCTGTTGTGACTGATTTCCACCATCAAAGTTATCAGGCCAGGTAGCTTATAACGTACATGTTTTCATGACATCTGATTAAAGCTGGTGTCATCACAGTTTTATGGACTACTTAAATGTGGCAATTTCCATTAAGTGTTTTTAAAAAAGCAATTAACAGTTTTAACAAGAGTTCACTAGTTCAAATCATTTCAGCATTGACTGGTAGATTGTCCTCCTGGGTACCACGCTTGACATTTGAAATCTCTTAGCCTCTCACAAGCAGCATTTTGGCAAAGGAGGCAGGGAATTATGAACATCACCGGGTACTGCAAATCCATCTCTTTGCGAGGAAACAACAGACTAACAGCAAAGCAAGGCACCGTCAGCGAGCAATTAACAAAGCCTGCAAACAATGCTACTAGGGGCAGGGTTTCCGATAGAGAAGTTGATCTCCCATCTAGCATGAAAGCAAATCTGTCTGCAACTACCCAGCAAGACAAGACAGGGAGGCAGCTAAGTGTGAAAGCTCGAGAAAGACAGATCCCATCTAAACTGTTTAGTGCAATTGACAGGTTTGCAAGGAAAAACAAATATCAGGGAAAATTAATAGTCTGCAGTATTGGTGGGACTGAAAGAAGATCAGGTCGTAGCAGAGTCCTAAACTGAGTGGAGAGCAAAGGGTCAGCAATGCAGACGTTAGCCTGATCATCTGGAAGACACCTCAAAAATCAATATGAAAACAAAGTCTTCTTAGTCATTAATTGTTTTTCAACTGTCCTTTTGCTAATAGTAACTATTGCAGTGTCACAGTGCAAGAGGTCGGGGATTTGTGATAGGGACCAAGTCACCATTTAATTCCTAGATTAGAATCCTCCCTGCCTTTGTGTGATGAACCACACAATCTCCACTGGCAGGCAGATAGAGCCTGTCTTTACTAAGCACAAAAAATTTAACAATGTGAAAACAATCTCAGTAATACAACAGAGTACATTGCCCGAATTATAGCTTGCCTTCTGTTGGGAGATCAAAACGTTGCACCTAAAAGAGATAAAAGGGAGAGAGGACCTGCACTGTACCACTGTTTCACCTTTTTGAGGGTGGTTCTAATGCATTTCGGTGCCATTTATTCACTGATTTTTCAGTATGTCGGGAGGCAGCCCTGCAAAGGATACATCATGGCAATGATCTGCTTTTCAGTACCCTCCTCCTCATGTAACACAGGCTGGGAAGTCCCTGCACGAGGGACTCGTAGCTTTATGCTTCCCCAACGGCGAGAGCAGTTTCAGGCAAACATAAGAAACAGTTGTTCTTTTACAACGCTCGTTTTGGCAATTTTCTCTCAAATCAACATTTCTTTCTTTAATTAGCCTCTTTCCTAGCATCTTTCATGGAAACTACCAACAGAGAGTGACGTTTCACTCTGGGAGAGGAGAAGAGGAAAGAGGAAAAGGCACAGAAGTTGCCAGCAGCGTGGAGCAGCAGGTAACTCTGCTCTCCTGCCCCTGGATTTGCACTGGGGCAGCAGGGACAGCTCACCAAAGCAGCCCAGCAAGAGGTCCAAGATCATAGAACCATAGAATTGTCAGGGTTGGAAGGGACCTTAAAGATCATCTCATTCCAACCCCCCTGCCATGGGCAGGGACACCTCC
>WUAM01000143.1:16738510-16749985 GCA_024336885.1 Actenoides hombroni | reverse complement strand
TGATAATAACGCAACCGTGTGGGTTGTTTTCCCCCCCCCCCCCCCCCCATACACTGGTTCAGATTGGAAGCACCCCCAATGAACAGAGCTCTATCAATGGAACAAAAGCACCACCTCTCCCCAAGATGAGGGAAGTATCACACAGCACTCCAGATTATCATGCAGTGACTTTCCCCATTCTTTGCAGAAAAACTCAGTCGGGATTCCCTTCCTTAAAATGTTTGTCGTGGTGTGACACGTTTCCAGGACAAGCCCAGAGGCTGCAGAGATTGCACCAGAAAGAAAAGGAGCAGCTGAGCTCTTACACTCAGAGTACCTGGCTCCAGAGTAGCTCACATACAGCACTGGACACTTTTAAGACAGCAACTGGATTTACCCTCTTACAGATAAGGTGAAAGTAAGACACAGAAAAGAAAAAATGATTTGTTCAAAGTCACTCAGGTACTCAAGGAATCTGCAGAAAAATAAAGCTCAAATCTGCAAAGAAAACAGAAAATTAAATAGTATTAAAAATTCCCTCAAAACCTCTTTGACCTCATTAAAAAAACTCAGTCAGTGAAAACTCTTAAAATCCTGGACTCCATCCTAAAAGGCAGTTAAAAGGAAAAGCCACCGTGGGCACAAGAAGTTTAATTGCAGAGATGAATAAGGGAAGTTCTCATCTCTCAGCAGTAAACCTTTTAGTATTTATGACATTGAGATTACACTGCATAAACAAAGGAAAAGTTAGAAAAGGGCTGGCTTCATAAATAATGGCACACTGTTGTGCCAGCCTGATTACCTCACGTCTGTTTTCGTGCGAGCACGAAGCTTTCACAAAGCAGCCTGCAGTTCCCTCCAGCTCCCCAGCCAAGGGAAGTGGGAAAAGTCTCCTTTGCCAAATGGAAGAAGATCAAACAAATAGACCACCTTCACTAGAAAACAGTTTCAAAACATACAATAGCTTGCTGTGAAACTTTCAGGAGAAGAAGGTGGAACGGATTAAAGAGCACTCATTGGGTTTCTGAGCCAAATCCATCCACCATGGCAAAGTGCAGGTGGCTGCTGGTGTTGTGAGCTTATAGTGTATGGTAAAAGTGCCAGCTGGTCGAGTGTCCATGGCCTTTCCTTGCTCTGAGCCATAGAGATGGTCACGGTCATAATAAGGAAGCGATTCTAAGGAAATACTTGATACAAGTTTAAGTCGCAGAAGCATAGAATGGTTTGGGTTGGAAGATCATCTGTTTGAAACCCCTCTGACGTGCGCAGGGACGTCTCCCAGGAGACCAGGTTGCTCAGAGCCCCATCCAGTATGGCCTTGAACACTGCCAGGAATGGGGCACCCACAGCTTCTCTGGGCACCCTGTTCCAGTGCCTCCCCACCCTCACAGCCCACACCCTACGTACGGTTGGGTCTGGCACTTCTGCCTCCTGTTCCACCAGTGCCGAGTCCTAGCTTCGAGCACAAGCACGTGTACGCTTTGCTGTGAGGCAAGGGTGCTGAGGCAAAAGCCTGCACCTGCACAACCCTTCCCTTCCACTCCGCTCACCAAAACCACAAAGGTTACAGCCGGCTGTCCACAGGGAAGAACAGAGAAGCAGCACTGGAAGATTCAGGACCAAGTCTGCTTCTGTGCAAACTGCTCTCAAGCCAAAGAGTTTTAGTTGCAAGTGTGCATACACTACAGAAATAATCACATCGTTTTTAAAGGTAATAAATAAGCAGAGAGTAAGCAAGGTTGGAATGGAGTAGGGAAGAGAGAACAGGTCAGCAGGCAGCGGGATAGGAAGCAAGAGAAAGTTAAAGCATACAGAAATTCTCTGATTTATCTTAATGAACAGTTGTATTGAATTAAAGCCAATAAATACATTGTTATATCAGACAGCAGTTAATTAGCAAAGTATAAGAAATAAAATTAAGCAAATGAGTAAGACTGTGGGAAGTATCTACAGACTGATTTTTGCTCGTTATTGCTTCAGACAGCTCAGGTAAAGACACTGCCGCTCTCTGACGACCAGGAGCAAAGCGACCCTGTCCGCCTAAGCCCCGGGCACTGCTCCCAGCAGCAAGCCAGAGCCAGCTGGGCACATGCATACA
Organism: Actenoides hombroni; assembly: GCA_024336885.1. Classification (NCBI taxonomy): domain Eukaryota; kingdom Metazoa; phylum Chordata; class Aves; order Coraciiformes; family Alcedinidae; genus Actenoides; species Actenoides hombroni. Next base: position 16,747,908 of record WUAM01000143.1, on the reverse strand, counting down.
GTGAAGCACGGATGTAAACCTGTGTCAGGCACCGTCAGGGGTCACACTACCAAAAGAAAACCAGCAGATAAACAGCTGCTTACACCCCACTACCCTCGACGGTTGATGCAGCCATTAAAGATGGAAGAATATGAGTTCAAGGTGTCACCTTGTCACGGGGCCTGCCAAGCACACCGATGTGTCCGTGCACTTGTCAAAATCAGAAGTTGGACGTTTCCACCACTCTGCTGTGAACTACCCAAGGGTCAGGCTGTCCACTTTACCCCTTTGTGTCCCTGCCACCATCTCTCGTCCTCTTCCTGAAGGTCGGACTCTGAGGAAGCCCTGTGCTCCAGTGTCTACTCACAGGAGCTGCTCTGGAGTATACAGCTTTTAAAAGGATCAAGATAACATCTTCTGTCTACACCGAGTCTACTGCAATTGTTCCAAAAGGGCCTTTGGGCATTGCTAAGGGAAAGTGCTTACAAAGCTAATAGTAATTCAAACATAGGCTGGGGGAGAGAGCAGGAACAGCATCCAGCAGCCATGCAGAGGCTCAATGAGGGATTAGAGGTGCTCACAGAAACCACACTCCAGTTATTCAACAGAAAGGGAGGAAGTTTTGTTCCAAATAAATTAGTGGAACTAATTAGGCAGCAAGCAGGAATCACAGTAAACTACCACGTTACACAGTAAATAAACTCAGCCTTAAGTGCCCCCAGAGAAACTCAATATAGGTGTCACGTCTCCTTTCACAAGAGGAGTGGAGGGTACAGGCAGCCTCCAGTCACCCAGCTGGATTTTAAACTGTCTGCTCTGGTTTTTAAAAACTAGAGTGGGAGGTTGATTCACGGTGTGATGCAGGGTTCAGCTCTGCTCATCCTTGGGGAGAGGTGTTAGGGCTCCAACAGCCTGAGCAAACATCATCATCTTGGACAAAAACATCCGGGGCTGTTTTCCTCACTGGTAAGCAAGAGGGTTGTGGTAGATCTCCCTGAAGGGGATTAACCAAACTGCTGCAGCATTTCAGCAGTCGAGGATTAGGACAGACTGCTCATCCAGAGGCAGGAGGGACACTGGATCTTGCAGCCTCAGCTCAACTGCAGCCCTGCTGCCAAACGCACCAACCTGTCTGGGCCTTTTACGGTCTATAAAGCAGGCACAGCCCTAAACACATCAGAGGCCTTTTCACCGACCAGAGCTAAAATGCTTCCAGGATTTTATCACCTGTCATTGAGTCAGATGGATTTGCCAAATCTTCCCACCTTGTATTCATCCCTCCTCGAATACCCCACGGCCAACACACCACCACACGTTGCCACCACCTAGTTAATGTGAACTTCCAAGGCAGCTATCTGCTACCCAATTCGTAGCTGTATTTGATTTTTGAATCTTCTGCATATGTCGGGTTAAACTGCACAGCTACCAGTGCTAAACCCAGCCAGACACTATTATCATGCCCTCACTGCAGAACTATGCTTAATTGCATGGTCCTATTTTCACCCGCCGACAGCCAAGCCAAGTGTCATTTAATGAGCAGCATGAACCAGTGAGATAGAAGAGGTGGATTTCTTTAAGCACAGCGCAGAAATCATGTGAGATATTTTCCTGGTTGTTTGATGACCCATAGCTCTACAGCTATTAACCATGAAAAAAAACCCACAAAACACACAAAAACCCCCAAACAACCTAGCCTCAACTAAATTCTAGCTTTGAACGTGCACAAAATTTTCCTTACCATGATAAAGTGTCTATTGTCAAAACACTGATATACAAGTGGAAAACATTCTGGGTAAGGAGTATGTGTGTATTTGCTGGAGTCCCCTGGAGGTTTCTCCAAATGAGGTGCTCACTTCAATGAGCCTAACTTGGTAATTAATAAACTCACTAAACAGACTCGACTGCTGGAGAAGAGATGAACAGAACTGAAGGAAACCCTGCCATGATGGAAGGGTTCTCAAAAATACTGTTACGAGTACACAGAAGGAAAAACATTTTTAAAAGGAAAATTAGGGCAGCTCAAGTGAAAGATGAAGAGTGAAAAAGTGGTCAACTGGGTGGACAGACAGATTACAGGCTACGAATCAAGGCACCAAAGCCTCCACAGCACCACATGCTTCACTCTGGACAGGCTGGGAGCTTTTGTGCTTAATCTTTATTTTAAAAGGTTACATTAGTGCCTGTTGTATTCTGCCTGCTGTGAAGTTATGATTCCTCCCCATGAATGATATTAACTCATTTTTGTGTCCATTTAATATGGTAGTTTCTTTCTGGCTTTGTCAATAAATTGGATTCCTAAATCATACAGAGCATTATTACCTATCCCAGTCAATTATTAAAAAAATACATCAGTGATAACTATCAAAAATTTATTTGGTGCTAAAAAGACATTAAGATGCTACAGCTGGAGGAGTATTTTTGAGCTGCTGTTTTCCCACTATGATGCACTGACCACAATACCACTCACAGTATGACTTAATTCATTCCCACTTAAGAAGAGGAAACAATTTTGCGAAACGACTGCAGATCTTAATGCCACAGGTTCTGCTTTTATACACACTGGGAGTATCTGCCTGCTTTGATGGCAATACTTTTGGGGGGGGGTTTCCTCAAAGTTTTGGTAAATTTGAAGCTGCTGTAAGCCATCATTCCACAGCTCCTCCTCCTCATCTTCAGTCTGCACTTGCCCAAGGGTTTGTGGTGAGCACAGGCTGCAAGAGGCCTTGCTGCTGAGGGTCTGTCAAGTCTCCTGGCAAATGGGAGAATGGCCTCTCTGCCTCTGGATATCCCCAAGAGTTTCATCATGTCTCTGGGCTAGGGACACAGGCTGTCAGCCAGTGAGAAACTGAGTGAAGGCTGCTCAAAACACCGTTTCTTTTTAAGTTAACTGAAAACAAATCTCAGCCAAGGGGACAGGAGCTGCCTCATCATTAGGGTGCTCACTTTTGCAAAGCAAAGGCCCAAGTCTCAGGTCTATCTAATTCTAGCCCCGCTTCCCCATGACAGGTATTAATGTATCAGCTCCTGATTCTGGGTGATGATTCCTGTTCTCCACCCTGACAGGCTGCTCCGACTTCTCCACTCTCAAAGGCTGCAGTCAATTCCGATTCCCAAACCAGTCTGTAAAACCTATGACTGAAAAAATGTCTCTCACCCGTCTACGAAGATCCGTTGATGATGATGCATTTTCACCTCTATCTCTTTCAGCAAGTCATGTGTGAAAGAAAACAGAACGTGCAAGGGGACAGCAGCAATTTTGTGCATGTGAATTGTGTGTGACACACACGGCACCTCTCAGCAGTGAGAAGGCCTAGCTCCATGTCACACCCCAACTTCTCTAAACAACCACTGTTAGTTTGGAAAAGCCTTTCATTCACTGAGCATTCTGGCCATATACGATGGCTCTAAATTGTTGAAAGTCTCTTAACTGCTGTGTAATACTGCAACACATACCAGGAATGCATGTGGCCATTTCTAATTACCACTAGCTACAATTATGACTACAGCAGAGGGGAAAGAAGACACGGTGACACATACTGTACTGTTGAAGCTGTTCACGAGGCCGATGGGGAGAGGAAGATGCAATGCTGCCCCAACAGTAGTGCTGGCAAGGGATGCCAAAGCTGCCAATCCCAAAACATTGCCCTCCCAAAAATAAAAAAAAACCCAGCCAAATGTTGCTGCTGTTGTCAAATGCAGAGAGATCCAGCTCATTTTCAAGACAGCAAAGCCCCCAAATGGGGAGAATTAATCCCTATAAAAAGCCACAGGTTGAGCTTCTTACGAAACAGGCAAAACTTCTTTCCCCTGCCATTTGCAGAGTCCACACGGCCAAGGTAGCACTCCACCCGCTCCTATGCATTAGCTGCCTAATTGCCAGCCAGGTTTCCACCCTGAATCCTTCCTGTCAGTGCTGGCTGGTAATGATTGATGCAGCAGACAGCACACAGCTTGATTTCTTGGATAGCAGGTTGCTGCTGCAAAGCTGGCGGTTAAGAAAAATCTCATTCTGAATCTTTAAATGAACCGCATTTGATGAGAAAGTCACCGAGGGAGCGAGAACAAACGCCAGGCACCAAGATGTAACGCTGGGGAGTCTGACACCGCACAGCGTAACCGCTCTTTGAAGAGCCCTGGTACAGACGTGCTCGGGAAGGCTCTGGAAGCCCCCGTGCAGTTGTGCAGGGGTGTCAGCGTGAGGCAGCTGCCTCCCTGCCGCTCGGGGAGGCCACGATGCACAGCCAGCCCTGTCTCGAACCCGAGGAAGGGGCTCTCCTTTGGCTCTCTGTGTGAACTCCAGACTAAAGAGTCTCTTCTGAATACGTGCGGTCACTTGGGCAGGGCAGATCACTTCCATCCTCCTCCTCAAAGCCTGGGTTCAAGCAAGCCGCAAGTCATTTCCATCCCATGTTAGTCAGGACAGAGGATAAGGGAAGGCCAGAAGTGACACATTTTCAATCCTAAATCTAGCACACGGCAGCAGCACTTCAGAAGTTGCCAAACAGAGGGCAAGTGGCTGAGGAGAGGTGGGCAAGAGGATCTGCAGAAGCACAGTCCTGCCAGAGCTGGTTTTAATCCTAAGCACCACCAGCCCAGGGTTTATGGGTCAATCTGCTTCGCCTTTCATGACTGTATCCCCTCCATCCTCTCCAGGCAAGCTGATGAAGGACATGCTTTACAGCTCTACACGGGCATGTTGGCAGTTACTAATCAAAACCAAGATGAGAAAGAGAAAAAAAAAAAAGGCAGAAGGGACTTCAGCACCATGAAAAGGGCAAAACTGAACGACAAAGTCAGCAGAGAACACAGCGTACCTGAATGCAGTTACCCACAGCACGACTGAAGCGCTCGACAGTCTCCATATCCAGCTGGAAACAGTTCCCAGGCTCCTGAAAGGCACAAGCTGCAAAGGCAGCTGCTGAGCCCAACGTTAAAAAATGGCCCACGTGAAAGTCTGGAACAAATATCATTCTTTTCACTAGTGGAGTCTACAGCTTAGAGGGATGCTGGGGAACATCTTTGCTTTTCTGACACTGTTCTCGATTGGAAAAACATTTATCTTTGCTGCAATATGTTGAAAATCTTTCCTGTGTTGAGCCCCAGACTTCACAATCAGATTTCACCCCTAAAATTCACAGCCAGCTCCCCAGGGAGGGAAGGAGGAGCTGCGTGGACACAAAGCTACGGTTCCCTTCTGGTTTTGAAGGAATGTGCTAAGAAACTGGCTCCGTGAGAGGAAGATGGTTTCGGATCCGCCTCTACCATAGGCTGAAGCAACATCCCTGGTGCTGAAGCAACTCTCCTAACCTTCTGCAGTCACTGAGGGAGCTGGCCAACGCAAATGTGGGGAACTGCAGTAGCATCCCCAGGAGCATGACAATCTGCTTCCCTGGGTGTGATTGGTGCTCAGTCCTCTGGCTTCATCTCAGTCCTCTTCACCCCAAATTTCTCTGACTACCCTGACCCTTCGTCTCCATCCTCTGTGCACCTTTTCAGCTATTCCCTTAACCACACACACACTCCCCGTGACATATATAATAAAAATCCAGCTCATAAAAACAGAGAAATAAAATTGAACGTTGAACTCTTGACATTTGCTATCCATTACTGTATTTGTACGCACTGTCTTTTCCCACTGCTCATTATCATTTGTCTCCATATCAGCCCTCATGGTTTTTTTTTTTAATCCAATTCTCACAGTATTTGATACTTCATATAATCACATACTTTGAAAAGCTAGAGAATCTCAGCTTTTAATGCGAGATCTCAGCTTCAGTCAAAGTGATTTTCTACCTGCTGGGTTTTGAAAGAGGGGTGCACAGAAGGAAGAGAAAATTCTGAATACATAAGTTCTCAGGGGCTCAAATGACACAATGAGAAAGCTGGACCAAAAAAACTACAGGAGGAAAAAAAAAAAAAAAAGAAAAAAAAAAGATTTCATTTTAATGAAGTCAACTTTTTAAGCCAATCTCATGAGGAAACAGGCAGAAAGAGTGTGACCTACAGGGCCTCTGGAGCTATAAAGGGGACTGGTCTAGATTAACACTAATGTCAAGATTAGCTAATATCCTGTTTCAGGAGAGTGTGCCACACAGCATTAAAACCTTCAGAAAATCCTGCCTCTCTATCTAGGCAGGTGTGGGCAGAACTGTCTTTAAGCAAAACATTTTTCAAAGCTTTCCATGAGGCACTGAGGTGAATCTTTGTTTAACTGTAATTGGATTTCCAATGGCAAGAGGTTCTGCCGTTCAGAAACCAGATAAAGGATGAGCTGGGGACACGGGGGAGAAAGTCCCAAATCAATTGCTGCTTACTGGGCAGTCGATTTCTCGTGAATGGGTCAGAGGACTGATAGCTGTTGAGACCTCGTCTTCAGAGCTTAACAAGCTGAATTATTCTCGAGTTGACATTTTTCTTGGGTTTGGGAAGTTTTGAAATTCTCCATCAAATGCCTGTTAGTGCCACAAAATGTGGTTTGCTACAAAATAATCTCATTATCAGGTTTCCAAGGGTTCACAGTGTGCCCTAGAGTTACAGATGTCCTGAGTTATCCTCAAACACCACTTTTAAAGTCTGCCAGGTGTGATATAAGGAATTTTCTTTATAACTTTCACTTTTGAGATCATTTCATATCTCCTTTCTGTTCAGGAAGCCATTGAGGGACTCATTTTAGCTACAAAGCTCTCTCTTCTAATCTTGATGTGCTGAGGGAAATACTAGAATAGTTTTGATATGATAAATATTTGGTTTTTTACTTTTGCACGAAAACAGCATTTCCATTCATTTGAAGCAGGAGTACTGAGTCTGATTAGAAATTTTGAAGCAAACAGGCAACTTCTAATTAACCACTTTTTGCAGGGTACCCTGTTTCTCACTTCAGGCCTACATACCAGCTTACGAGGGTAATGACACCACCTTCTGAGACACATAACTCCGATATAGTTAATTGTAAAAGATTTTTACACTTCTGACAGTCTAACTGCATAAAGAGATTAATGAAGGATTTACTTGTCCATTCATGAACAACTTGAGAACCTGCTACGTCTGCTAGACTCAGTGAAATGCCTGGAAACCCACCATGCCTGGTTTATAATTATTTTTTATTCACCATAAAGTCTAACGAGTAATTATTGACAGTTATCCTGATCCTTTCAGCTGTGTTTTCCTAATCGCAGCTTAAAAACCCATCAATATGATTTCTGTATTCAAAACTAAAGGGATGTATATGTTACTACTGCCATACTCACGCAGAAGTACATCTGCATCTATAGACCCTCCTATAGCGTATATAAGTATTTAATAAAATCAACCTGAGGATGCTGTTATTCTAGGACTGCAAACTGCATTCAGTGCGTCATGTTTTGACGCTTTCCACTGAGTATATCACAGCTGATATGGGTCATTTCAGACTGGACTTGAATTTTGAATATATGCATTAAAATGTAACCAGTCCTAGGGAAGAAAAAATATACCTGTGCTTCAAATGTGACAGCACATGAAACAAACTCAATTTTTCATTAATAGAGAATCATTCCTCAGCTCGCTGTGGAAACTGGGGGCATACCTGCTGAAGGGCTAATCTGTTACAAGGACTTGCAATTTGACAAGTGGTGTATAAAAACCACCCTTAAAAAAATACACCAGAGCAATAAATCTACTAACTCAGCAAAGCAGAAAAAGGTCAGATGCGTTTAGCTATCCTGTGATGCCAGCTACTCCGCTGACGTGATTCTAGATTTCAGGTCAAATTTAACATTGATCCCCAGCCAAGCACTGGATCTGTTTACACAAGACACTGGATCTAGCCCACAAACGGTTATCCTCGCCCTTGCCTCGTTTTAGTCATTATACAATAAACAAAAAGCAGTGGACTTCCCTCCCATCAAGTCCCTGAAGGGGGTTTTCAGATCTTACAGTGCTCGAGTAAGAGTATGACACATCAACAGCCAGAAGTCTACGCTGGCCACGCACTCGAAACCAGCCTGTAAGCAACCACGGCCAGCTCCTGAGGGTCACACACTGCAACGGGTTGGTCTCTTACATCAAGTGGGAAAGCCAATACCAAAAAGAATAACTACTTAATGATACCTTCCTCCTCTTAATGGTCCCTATAGAGAGCAACTTCATGGGCTATGGCATTGGCAGCAGATTCACAGAAAAGGTTAAGAGTAAAAATTAAGAAAAAAAGAAAAAGGATAAAAAAAGAATTATCATCCTCCAGTTCAGCATCATTGTCAAGACAGTAAGTACTGAAACCGATACGCTCGATCAATAAATCCTGTGTCATCATTACAATCTTCCCCCTCACCAGCCCCCAACCCCAACCGTGAGACAGACACCGGGTAAGATTTGCCAGTACAAGTGACACAATCCACATAAGCATTAATCAGACAAAGGGAAATCAAATAACAAGAGAAAAAGTAGAGAACCTGATTTTCTTTAGGCATTCATTAATGTCTATTCAAATATAAATGCTGAACAAAAATGTGCATTTCATATTGCGGGAAAGCACACTTGTGCCAAATCCTTTGGAGATTTGGTTCACGAACAGTTCATCCCTGTCTGAAGATTTGCCTGAAATACTGCCAAAAACCACTAACTCTTTACATTAGCTGAAATAAAAGCTACTGTTACAGAAGAGAGAAATGCAAAGGAGCTTCCCAGGACCGTGCTCCCACTCCTGTCTGTATATTCATGCACCTGATCAAATCCTCTTTGGTCTTTGCCCTTCTGCTACAACTTCAGCTGTGCCCAGTTTGAAAAGCAGCACAATACACCAGTGGCAGACCTCTTCCAAGTTACCTACATTGTAATTGTCAGAGGAGGTGTCTCTGAATCTTACATGTCTTTTCTAGGTTTTGTGGTGCCTTTCATGTTATCCACGGAAATCAAATTGTGAACAGTTGAGGAAAATTCTTACGTGATCCCTGTTCTCAGCCTCTCCCTTTTCTCTCCTGCCTATCAACTCGGGCACTCAGGTTTGTAGATGTACAAGACAAACACCAACAAGAAGAATTTCAGGTTTGGACTCAACAAAGAATCTGTCACAGAGAATTTTCTGTCTCTAGAGGACCACGTGTGGGACTGGGGCAGGGAAGAGACCTCTAAGCTAGAAAAGTCCCACAGAGCTCCAAAGTCAGGTCTCTGCTCTTCGTTGTGGTGCAGAGAGCAGATGATGCACAACACTGACACTGGTTGTGCCCACACTCCCCCCAGAGTGTAGAGATGCTGCTGATCAGCTCAGAGAAGTGACAGTTACAATTGCTGTGGTATGATGGTGCCTGGAGAAAGTCCCTGAATGCACGGAGAGGCCACCCCTCCTTCCTACACCCAGTATACCCATGATGTAGGGCTACCTGGTGGAATGGCAGCACATCCTCAATCACTGGTTGCCTATTTACCATCCAAATTCTCAAAGA
>WUAM01000143.1:16695556-16738410 GCA_024336885.1 Actenoides hombroni | reverse complement strand
CACTGGTTGCCTATTTACCAGCAAACTTCTCAAAGAGGTTCCTTCAACTCAGTCCAGTCACTTTACTACTTCTAAACACACCTATGACCCATTTGTTCTGTTCTCACACGTGCTACTCTACCAACAGAAATACTCAAGCTCCTTAGAGCAGGTTGTCAAAAGCTCTTGCAAGAAGAGATTCTGTACTTCAGAGGATTCTCATCAGTTACCTTGTTCCTCTTCAAGAGAAAGAAGAGGAATACAACTGTCCTGATTAACCTGGATTCCTGCAACATCTAACACTTGCACACAGAATATTCACAAACACCCTGTGAGCTGTGAGAATTGTTAGCATTCATTTTTCCCAGAGTTTGTTCTGGTTTCTTGTAAACAAGAACACTGGAGCAAACAGGACACGTACATATTCATCCCACAGCACACTGAATTCATCAGCGTAATACTGAGTACCAGCTAACCAAGGGAGATGCACAGACCTCCAGGACTGAAAGCCTGTCACCTGTACTGGTCAGATTAGGGGTCTGCATTATCCAACACACTCTTGGAAAGCAGGGGGAGGAAGTTTGCTGATATCAATTTATTCAGGGTAATGAGGACAAAGGCTGACTGTGAGGAACCGCAGAAGGACCTTATGAAATGATATGACATATGAGATGGCAGATGAAATTCAATAGAGATAACTGTCAAATATGCATGTGGGAAAAACAATCCTAACTTCACACACGAAATGATGGACTCTGAGCCAGCTGTGAGTACACAGGAGAGAAATCCTGGATTTACTGTGGACAGCCCCATGGAAATGGCAGCCCAGTGCTACCAACAGTCAGAGGAAAAAAAGGCAGCAGATCAAATGTTAAGAACAATAAGGAGAAAAAGAAATACATGGAGGATATACCAGGCTGCTTCAGGATCTTATATAGCATGGACAGCATGGAATGGGACTCTTTCTTCATGGACTTTTCCAATACTGACATAGGGACCCCTTAAACCAAACTCCAACCATGTGCAAGACAAACAAAAATGACTTTTGTACCTAACAAGAGGAGCTGTGGATATCACAAGCCCATACTGACTTAAATGTAGAGATTAAGTACACAGAAGAAAAAGCAGCTCATGATTATTATCTACACAGAAATCACTCCTGGCACAAAGTCCCTGAGCCGAGAACACCCGAAGCCTGGGCTGTGTTAGAGGAGAACATCACATGAACCTGCCCTGTTCATACTTCCCTACGGCCGCTGATGGAGATGGGATGCTGGGCTGGACCCCATAAATGGGAATTAACAGAACTGTCTGAAGTTCAGCTTTATGTCCCTTAGGAAGAATTTGAATTTTGTCCTATTTTTAACCCACCATACACTGAATTGGTAAATTCAGATTTCTGGTTCCAGTGCTGTAGAATTTTGCAAAATGAAGAAAAAGAAAGAACAGGATAAGGCAAGGAGAAGACTGAAGACATTGTGCATGGTAAGAAGCATACTGGTCTGACTTCCCATCACTTAAGAGACAAAGCTCACCAAGACTTTGGCTACCTATTTACACTGCTTTTGCAAAAATATCAGCTAAGGCTATTTCCAGAAACCAAGCATGTACTATTGACACAACCACTCCACTTTTTCTTCCCCAAGTCATAATACTGACAGCAACACAGCCACACGTCAAAACACCCTGACGTAAAGGTCGGTATCTGTGGGTGGGCAGAAGTGTCCATCTCAAGGAGGTCTTGCAAATGAATCCAAGGAGCTGTGTGGAAAAGGAAGAGGTTTTGGAAAAGCAGTAATCCAAAACAGTGGAATAGGAAGCTCACAGCAGCAAGTGGTAATGTGATGGCTGAATCTCACAGCGAGTTTGTGCTTCTGCTATCAGCGCTCTTTGCAAGAAATTCTGTTCCACAACACGCTCCCCTCCGATATTAATTTTGAATGCAAGACAGCTTTGTAGTACCTAATCCTATTAGCATGCTCCTGAAATCTGTAAGAGCAGAAATGTAAGACTGGCCCAGAGACTTAACTCTCAAGCTCTGCTCCCCCATTAAACAAATTCAAGTTGAATTCTACAGTCCTTGTTCCCTCAGGGACCGATTAGGTAATATTTACCAACGATGAGCGATAGTTCCGCACAAGAGTAAAGCAAAGAAAAATATTTACATGTAAATACTTTGAACAAAATATGCTTTCTTAATTTGGAAAAATTAATGGATTTTTTTTCTTCTGTACTTATCCCACCAAATTGTAAGAAAAACAAATGGTTGATTACATTTTTCCCCCCTACACTTTCGATTTGTACTGAGTTCTCTTCCTACAGTCTCACTACCATCTCTCCGTTTGGTACTGGGCTTTTTCAGAGGCAGAAATTGAAAAATACGAAGAAAAAAATAATAGAGAAAAAAGGAAGAATGAAGAAAAAAGGTAAAAATGATAATAATAATTATAATAATAATAAAAAATCTGTTATTTATAAAAAAAAGACAAAAGTTCTAGATTTTAGAACAAAAGCAGTTCCTGAGAAGCATTTTTTTAAGAAAAGTTTCATTTTCACTAGATGACAGTGATTTTGGCAAAGAGGGTGAGGTGGAACAACATTTGCTTCGGACAGAAGTGTCACCTCAGATCTGGGTTTACTCTCTGTGCAGCCAGGACAGGCATCAGCATCCTGTGTTAGATGATCCACAACGACTCTGGCACCGGCTGATCCCAGAGAACCCTACAAATCGCCTCCGGCAGCCGATGAGAACACGTTCAATTAAATGGATTTCTGTCCAACTTCCTGTTGCATGACAGCCAAAACACTGTAGCAGTTTTGTAGACGTTTTGCTGTGCAAAAGAATGAAGCAGATGTTTCCTAACACAAACCGTAGGCTGGTGGCTACAGCTTCGGTCCAGGAGAAGGCTGAGCATCAGTCAACGTGACGTAGGATGAAGAACGCCAGCGGAAATCCAGCAGAGCCTCCACCAGTCACACCCATTTCACATGATTCAGCAACAGACATGGGAACAATTCAATTTCAGCTAAAATGATTTTGTTTTTATTGGATTCTGGAATGAAAATCGGTTTTATATCTTTGAGAGACGCCCTGAAATAGAATCAGCGGCTTGTACTCCGCGTCCCCTCAGACATCCACCACCTCAGCGCAGAGACGAGAGAGGGTGGCAGCAGGGAACCGTTCAGCCCCCAGACACACCCGATACCTCTTCATGCACACTTGGGTTTTGAGAACAGCTAATTTAAAACAACCCTCCCACACCACTAAGTAGCAACAATTATATACTGGGGTTTAATAAATTCCAGTGCTTTTCTTCAGCTTTTTGAAATACCGGCGTTTCGTTTCTCAGGTCTGAAACACACTCCAAATGAGAAGTCTACCAAGCATGTATCAGAAGGATTAGGTGACTGACTTCTATTTCACAACTTCTCAAGAATTTTATTACACAGTAAATCTTAATGAAATACAAAACTGTCTGTGATGTAATAACTACTGCAAAGGGAAAATAGACAGCCTGGTAACGTGACATGCTGGGCACTAGCTCCCATCTCCGAAAGGAAGGGCTTCTGGCAATTACCCCGTGAAGCTGCCCTGGCCATGCTGTTCTGCAGATTCCTACCAAGGCTGCTGGTCCATACCTAGCTTTTCACTGTATCTTCCTAACTGCTCAACAGTGACATGTTTCTCGGTGCAGGAACAACACACACTGTCTGTATGCGATCCATGTGAATCAGGGTTCCAGCTTCAGCTCAACAGTCCTCTGCCCAATTAATAAAGTCTAATTATCTCTACCAGTTGGCTGTACTCAATGCATAGCTAAGGACACAGCTATCACCATGACTGTGCAAAAGGAGGCATATCACATCGGGCAGGATGAGGGCATTGGTACTTTCCATGATACTTTCCATGCTGTTCCAGAGAAACAATCACTAGAGGTCTATGAAAAGACTTCATGCTGTCCACACACGGACTACAGACACGTACGGCCAGGGCCTGGAGCACAACCAGCTTCAAAATGCTCCAGTACAACAGGAAACATCCTTCTTGGTGATGGGGTCAGGGCTGGGAGAGCTTTAGCACATGAGCAGCAGATTGTGCGCTCCGAGGATAGTGACCCATCAGCTCCCATCAGCTCCCATTTGCTCCTCACCTGCACAACCTTTATTCACCCCTGAAGGCCTTAAAACTGCACATTGCTGCATTTCTTAAGCTATATTTGTTTCTGACATGGAAAAAAGGCAAGTCAATGACATAAATAAAACCATAACAAATTGTTTTCTTCCAAGAAAAGTTTTTGTCTAGGAGAACATGGACATTCTACCTCACATTTCCTATCTTCATGCTTATTTAGTGCTGGAAAGCAAAGCATCTATTGGGATTTCTATTCAACTTAAGACTCTCTTTCTCCTCCTCCCCCTCACAAAACCCCATGAAATACTGTTCATTTCAAAACATAAATCCAAGATGGGAATTATTTGAATCACTTGTTCCTCACCTGCCGATAGCCTCTGGTATAACTGGGGCTGCAATCTTTCATTTATTCATTTCTTATTTCAGGCGTAAGCAATGAGAATCCCCACAACCTGTAACATTAGCAGTATTTCAGGAGAGACACAGGATTCAAAAGTGATTTATCGGAGCTCTGAAAAAGCTAAAAGGGGTTAAAACTGGTTATTCCTACCATGGAATCTCATGCTGACATAAAATGTTTTGAAAGGATGATAGAGATGATACAGAGAAGCAAGGATCCCTTGTAAATCAGTCAATATTTGCTTCATATTGAGACTTTAATGCCACCTTTATCTCTACAAAGTTGTTTCTGAGGTCAGGACTGCACCTTGCTGACGTTGGGGAAGCCATGGAATGCATTCAGAAGAGCTGGGCAGAGCACCAGGGAAATGAGGCTTTTTAACAGCATCTGCTCTCAGAAGCAAACGCAGCCTTTTCTGATAGGAAAGATAGTACCTCTGATAGCATTTCCCTCCCATGACTTTCTTCTGACATACCTTCCTGTCGCACTCAATTACAGATCATTTCAAGAACATTTCACAAAACTTCTGACTATGTCTGCAGGTCTTTGGCCCCGTTTTTATCTGATGAACAGTAAGGATTCAAACAGCTGCAGGAACATACTCGGAATGCAGCCAATTCCCAATATAAAGAGCTCTCAGGACTGTGGTGTGACCAGGCTCTAACCCAAACAGCAGCTTCGGGCCAGCAGCTCCTTATCAGCCACCCTTAGCGTGCAGATAAGGTAGGAGAGTGCAGGTCGAACCTGCCCTTGGCTACTGATACCAAGGGCCTTGCACAAGCCAGTTCAAACAACCTGGAAATCACCAGGAGGAACTGGCCATGCTTCTCAGAGCAAATGCATCAAACCACGCACTTGACTAGAAACATTAAAAACACTTCAAAAAAAATATAAAAAGAGAGAGACACCCTCAGCTAAAACTCAGTTACAGGACATGATGTTTGCTTAGGGAGTCAGACTAAGCAATTAGCCAAAACCAGTGCTGAGGAAGTTGTTCCAGGCAGTTCACCTGCTCCTCAGGCTTTGGGTTTCTCAGTTGTGTGTCACTTCAGAATCACATTTGCCTAACTTCCAGATTTGTTTTTCCAACTGACTACCTAAGAAACAGCGAAACAGATTGTACCGAAACAGCTGTGAAATGAACGCAGTAAATCAAAAAGCAAAGGTTTATTTACTTTCTCTCCCTTTCCAGTTCTTTAACCTACAGCAGTCCCAGGCTTTGCCTGCAAAAAGTTGATGAAAAAACCAAACCACCCCACAAAACCCAGGTCTTAGTGGATGGCACTCCTCTCACAGCACAAATCCTGCTGTTTGTCTGGAGACAGATCTCCAGAAGACATGAACGTGACATAGGAACATAAAAACATTAAACTCTTGTGCAAATCATGTCTGTGACTTATTCTGTGGTTTGGTTTGGTTTTTTAAAAGGAATTTTATATAGCGTCAATCACTTAGTATGTTTTTAAAGCATTCACATTCTTGCAGTCCAAGATAATGGCCTATATCCAGAAGAAAGAAAAAAAAAAGTAATACACCACTTGCCTAACATTTCTTTTCCATTTTGAGATAATTCACTATACACAGTTAGCTCCCTTTTGAAGCCAGAAAGGAAATATTGTGAAGAATCAGAAAACAATGGAAATGAAATGAAAACAAAGGGGAGGGAATCACTTATATGAAAATATGAAGATGACACATTTGAAAAGTACTGAAGCGTAATAGATCGCATTAAAGATGTTTGTGAGGAATGGAAGGAAATGCTCTGTCAGAGATAAGCGGTTTGACAGTCCCTGTTGCCACACAAAACTGAGTTTAAGGATATAAATCCAGGTAGCTTCTGATAAAATGATGTCAACCTTATTTTGCTTCTGCTGCAGTTAAGAGAAGCAGCTGCCTCGGCGTTGGACTGCTGGCACCGCTGAAATTTCTGGTGCCAGTTGAGCTTATTAACAAATTCTATTCACACACAAAGCCAATGGTAAAGGCACTGCTCTTCTGGCACTCAGATCATCATCATCTTCAGCCTAAGCTACTGCTCAGGGAATTCTGACTTTGTACAATAGTCACATTTTCTGATAGTAAAAGCTTCTGTCGTCTCTGTTCCTAAAATGGATTTTGTTGCTATTACAAATTGAATTTCTGGTTGGTGGCATTTATTTGATTATGAATTTCAGAGGCTATTTTCTTTCACGCTTTGAGCCTGTGCCTGCTCAGCCTAATACATTTCCATGCCACGGAGCTGACTGGAGCAGCTTTCAACCGCCGCACGAAGCAGCCCGGTTTGGTGAGTCTATATAGACGTGAGGAAGTATGAAATACAGCAAAGTTTGATGTGCGTCGCAGGAGCAGGCAGGGCTGGTCTAAATCACCATTTACCACAAATCTGCGCTTTTTTAGCAGGCTTTCACTGATAACTATCAGCTTAATCCTAAAACTGGATGCTTCAATTATGGGATTAACGTCAATCGACATACAGAGTAAGAGAAAGTAGAACTGCTTTCCTCACCGAGGTACTAAATCAGCCTCCCATTGCTGGCTCCACAGAGGCAGGCTGCCCACCCTGCAAGGAGATGGGAGGTTTCACATGCTGGAAGTAAATAGAGGCTTTTTAAACAATAAAAGCACGGGATTTATTGCAAAGTCTTTTAACACGACTTGAGTGGTCTGGAAGTGAAATGCACGGGTGTGAAGAGCATATCCATACCCAATACTCCTTCAAAAAGAGAAACATGAAGAGATACATCCCAAAAGAGGGGTTGCCAGTACTAGGGCTCAGCATCCTGCAGGTGCCAGGTTTTTAAATCTTCTCTTTTTATTCTTTAAAAGAAAAAAGACCCTCCTCACACATGAGTATTGTAAAGATATGACTTAGTGAAACTCTAAATCAGTCAAGAGTCACAGAATCACAGAATGGTGGAGGTTAGAAGGGTCCTCTGCAGACCATCTAGTCCAAACTCCCTGCTAAAGCAGGGTCACCCAGAGTAGGTTGCACAAGATGACATCCAGGACATCCTGCAACTCTCTGGAGGAGACACAGCAACCTCTCTGGACAGCCTGTTCCATGCAGAAATGCAGAGAAACTGCAGTAAGGCCATGGAGAAACTCTCTATAGAAAGTGATTCCTTTCCCTCTATGGCCATGGACTCACCCACCAAAACAAAACTGAAGGGTGAACTAGAAAACCCAAAAAACCCCCACCTCAAATAAAGGGGACCTTTGAATTAAGGAAGTCACCAGTGTTCCTCATATCAGCCATTTTTCTCTTTTTCTTTTTTTTTTTTTTCTTTCTTCCTTTTTTAATCCATCTGTTGGAAATTCAGCGCAGTTTCAACCAACACATTGGACCCCAGTGCATCGGACACAATTGTTGGCTGGATCCTGTGATCCTTATTCAACACAACACACCAATGCTGCACGCTTTCCACATGTTTTGCTTCGGAATACAGTCTGTGCTACAGACATACATTAGATTACGGTAGCAAGAGGCAAAATACAATTTAGATTCTACCCTGAGGAAATGTAATAACCCAGAATTAGGAAAGTCTATCATTCCACAGGACTTCTTTAAAAAGACAAATGATGAGCTCAGGAAGTTGACACATGCTGCAAGGTTTTTAAGACTCTTAGAAAGACAAACGCACAATCTGAGGAGTTCAAAGTTGACTGTGAAAGGCGAGTACAAGTCCCACCAAAATCATGGTAAACGGCAGGCGGGATGCCCTGGCTACCTTCCCAAGCCCAATCCAACCCTCCCGCACTGCCCCGTTCTGGCAGCTGCGGTTCGGTTTTGTACTTCAGCAGCTAAAGGCACCTTTTGGAAAGGAAAAACCAGGAAACAAAATAAGCACTTCAAGCCCTGCTCCATTGCCCGCCGGACATTAACATGACAAAGGTGCCCGGTGCTCTTTGCAGAGTGCCAAGCTGAAGTGGGGAGGGTCCCGTTGGTCTCTGACTCTCCAGGTAAACTCCCTAGCACAAGGCTGAATGGACATGCAAAGCCAGACAGAAGCCTTTCCTGTGCTGAATATGCATGTGGTGTTTCCTCAAGTGCATGACAAGAATGAGCTTGCATGATCTATGGTAAATTAATTCAATAGCTAAATGAATTTACTATCCTACAGAGATACCAGTGGTGAAAATGGATAAGCAATGTTGCTGATGATATTTTCACTTCCCCCAAAATAAACCCCAAAACAATCAGAGGGGAAAGTAACATGTTGGAGAAGACAGATTTTCACAAATATTTGTATTTGAATTGCTGATGAACTCTTCCTGCTGTTATTTTTATTAATGTTTTAATTATATATGCAATACACTTCATGAATAACTGAAAATATATAGGAGCTACAATATTTCACTAGCCAGAGAGACAGTTATATAGCCAACTTCAAATATACTTCCTTTCTGTTAAGGAAACAAAATGCACTGGAACCTTTTATGTAATATGTTTCAAAGGAGGTATGTGATGGAGCAGTTCTCCTGAGCTCATGCTAAAGCTGCAGAGCAGCATCTCCCCCCATGTCTCCAGTTTGTGGGGTTTGGGGTTTTTTTTTTAAGACGTACTGGTCAACTGAAAACACAATGAATATGAGAGAGGGCAGTCAGTTTTTATTGGGACATTTTAGGTTTTGGGATATGCTCAAGATCTCAGGTCCTAGGACAATAGCTCATTATTCCAAAAGTACCTCTAAAATGTGCACAGTGAGACTTTCTACAGTGAGCAAAACCAGCAGCCCTAATCACGCTACAAATGTTTACTAAAGCAATATTTTGAGAACAGGTCAATATGTAGGCGAGTGAAGGACATACCTTACTTTTAACAAACAGCTGAGTACATTCGTCCTGAGTCTTTAGTCAGCCCAAAGCAGTCTAGTTGGCTTTGGAATAAGCAGAGAGTGACTCCATCCCGTCAACCGGACGGTGCAATAACCCCAAAGCACTTCACACCCAAGAAGAATTAGACCCACAGTTGCTCTCATCCAGTCATCCCGACCTCATCTTAACATAGCAATACCTCACGTGGCAAGGACACCATCCCCATCTGAGCTGCGGGCCTTGAGGTCTACTGGAGACTTGCTGTGTTGACCCTTCGTGTAATGAAATCTTTATTATCATTTTCTTTCAACCCACACTGCTAAAAAAAATTGTCAGCTGCTTTAAAATGGTCTCCGCTTTTCTGGCCCTGCTTCTGGCAATCTAAGGAGCTGTCATCACTGTAGGAGCAGCCTGCTTGATAAGATTATAATTTTGTTTACATTGTGCTATAGGATGCCACGCTGAGTACAGCGCAAGGGAAATGGCAATCGACAGCACGCGATGTGCATTTGCAGTGAAATGCACGGTATCTTCCTTTATTCCTTCCTCAGAATGGCATGATTTTGGCTGATGTCCTTAAAGGTAAAGAAAAAAAATAAGGGGGTTTAATGTATTTCTTCACTGGAATGTATCACAGTAAAACCTGTAATGGCCTTTTTTGGCACCAAACCTAAAATACAGAGCAGTCAGAAAGCAGCTATTTATTGAAGCAGGAAATACAATACCAAGACTACAAATCACTTTTTCCATATCGAGAACTGGAAGTAAATCTGGCTAACACCTACCTCGCTACCAAAGGTAGAGCTCCCAGTCTCAAACCAGAAGCAGCCGAGTTTCATTTGCTGTGAGGCTGCGAGTTAGAGGACTTACTGCATCTCATTCTCCTCCTCTGTAAAACGGAGATATGGCCACCTATTTTAAGAGAGGGTCATGAAGCTCTCTTAGTATATGAGACTGTAAATCTACCAGGGAAGTGTAGCAATAATTTTACAGCAGTCAGTTGGGTTAGTTTTAATTTGTGTTTGATTAGTAAAGTGCTCTGGGCCAGACTCACAATACCCACAGAGTTCCTGATGCGGCGAGGCAAAATTTAACAATTATAAGGGTAGTAATATGTATTCAGCCTTAGCCATTAGCTGTTGGGAAAATGGGTCAACAATAACACAGCAGTATGGCGAAAGCATCTCTCCACCACCCATTCCAGTGCTGCAGTGAAGGGCAGTGAGGACCACGAACCAGATTCCTATTACCTTCAGAATCATCGCTGCTATTTTACCCCTTCTCAATATGCAAAATATTTTTATACACCTTTTTCTAACTCTCTCCAGAAATCAGTTTCTCATCTGTGTCCTGTTCCCTCCTTCCTACGAAAAGTCGGCCAGAGCTGGAGTACGTGGTCCCTGGAGCATGTGGTGGTCCCTGGAGCAAAGCTGGATCTCGGACTCAGCATCGGAAGGAGAGGCTTTGCACAGCTTTGTCAGGTCACCCAAAAGGCACCGCGATGAATCCTTAAAGCACTGCGAGTGCACAGAACGGGTGCTTCTCATTACTGATTGATGACGTACCAACAAGGGTTACCCACCCAGCGGTTTTACAGCCAGAGTCAGCCCCATGGGTAGGCAGGGAGCGAGCAAGCCAAGGGGGCAGGAGTTTCTGGGGGTTGCTGTGTGGGAGGTAAGTGCACAGAGCCCATTAAGAGAGAGAGGAGTCTCTGTGCACAGCCACCCACGTGCGCTCGGACAGAACGCTCCTGCTCCTCTGCCCGGCCACCCGAACGGGAAACTCCATCTCAGGGCTTGACAAGACAAATTGTGAAATTTATCTTTCTCAGACCGGACTGTCCTCTGCGTAATGGGAACAAAAAGCAATACCAACACAAGAAAAAGCAGCATTAAAACCCTTTTTGAGGATAAGAAAGGAAGCAGTCGTACATCAATACGCTAAGTCGGCGCACAACACATCACTTAGGTCTGGAGGCTGAGCTCAAGCCTTTACTGACCCAGGTGACAGTCACTGCACAAGACCTTGAAGCACAGCTGAGGGCTTCAGCAGCAGGACCTGCAACCACCAAAGAAAGGGAAATAAAACAAGAAATGCTTGTCCTTTCCTAACATAAAGCTCCCAGCTTTACGCAGCTCAGGCAAAATTTTTAAAGAGCACGTTAGTGCAGATGAGAATGGTGGGGTTTTCACTTGAGGACAATTGGAAGTGTCAGAACTTAGGAAGGTGTGAACGTCAAAACATCATTTCTTCATTAATGGCATCAAAGCCTCTGCTTGACTCAATGGTCACAGTTTTAAGGATTCATCAACGTCATACATTTGAAGTCTGCCAAAGTACACATGTAATTTAGCCCGATTGTTTAGGAATATATTTCATCTAACTCCTGTTGTTCGAAAATAGAGTCAGGTGATTTTGGCTCAGTCTGCTTTTCCTAACAACTGGAAACAATAGTAACATGAATTATACCTTACTGCATGCGTTCAAATGCAGAATGATTTAAACATGTTGATGAGAAGGAAATTGCTGAGACAGAAGCACCAAATTTCACGTTTGAGAAGTCTGAACCTCCCATTTGGAAGTACCAGCACATTTCTGTGCAGCAGCAGCAAATACAAAATACTGAATTATTTCCATTATCCCCATTTTGTAAAGTGAGGTAAGGAGACACTAAAATCAGCATTTACCTTGTGTCAGCAAATAGTATTGCAAACATCATGAGTAGAAATCCAGTCCCTCATAATGATAGCCTTGTTCCTGAGAGGAGAAGGTGCCATAGCCTCCCACGTTCATGCTTTCCAGGCTCCCACCCGACACAAACACCCGCACGGACCAGGCGTGACCAGCATCCTGGGTCAGGCCGTGTTTCACTGCTCTAGCTGATAGCTGCATATTGCAAAACCAGGCCTGCATTCTGGCTTTGTTCCCAACGAAGTAGCATGGCCTGAGCCAAGAATTGAGAGCGAGATGCACAGGAATGTATTTTCAAACGCAGCACCGGGCTGGCTTCACCCGCTGCCGGGAACAACGTAGGCAGGAGAGGCACCGGTAACGGCCCCTTTCACTACCAGCACTATCACTGGGTGCACAAGAACGCACACGCAGCAGGCTCCACGGCTGCGTGCGGGCAAAACATCCCAAGGGAATCTGCACCTCCTGACTGTACACGCCTGCAAAGCGCAGCAGAACCCGGGTCAAACCACCCGGGTCAAACCACCGGTGAGTCCAGCGGCAGAGGGGTGCAGAGCCGGGAGAGCGCGAGGCAAAGCTCGCTGCCGTTATCTCAAAGGGCACGGGAAACACGGAGCCGAGTGCGGATAATTGAAAAGGCAACTGGATGCTCTCCCTGAAAGACACACCAGGGCAGAGCGTTTTCCTGACGCTCGCAGCCAGCCGCACGAACGTGAACGTGAAGCAGACAGGAGCTGCCATCCCCGGCACGGGGCAGAGGGTCGGGTGCAGCCATTCCGCTCCCCACGCCGCTGACTGCACACAAAGCAGATGGCTTGCCGCAGGTGCACGGAGAATTCCTCTGACCAAAATCGACACGCCAAATTATTCTCCAAGCCAATGGCAAGTGGAGGGCACACGAAACGATACTTTCAAAGCCAGCTGGCACGTGCCAGCCTGGGCCTGGATGTGATCAGTGGCACAACGGGCGCACGACTTTGCTTCCATCTGGTGTGGCTGGCACCGGTGGAGGTCAATGCGAGCTGGAGGAAGAGAGCGGGGCTCAGATGAAGCAGTTGACCGATGACAAGGGAGAATTGAATGGGGGGCGGGGGGGAGAAGTGACCTGCAACAAATCAAGTGTGGCTGTGTAGATGTGTGTCTCTTCAGCATGCTCAATAAACAGCAAGAGGGTGACAGAGATGCTGAAATGGTTAAAGAAACCGCTTCACGTCAGCCTGCCCAGAGTTGTGATGAGATGGATAGATGCAACTAAGAACCACTGACCTTAACAACACAGAAAAGAGTGTTCTGAAAAATACATAGATAAACCAAATGCACAACAGGAAGATGAGTACCAGTGTGGGCTATGACTTGCACACTAATCCACACAGCCCAAACACACAAACGAGTAGTCTGAATGAGAGCAATGTTGGTACTGCAGATCACATCAGGTATTGGTAGGTGTTGAACAGAGGCACCCCCCAAAACCCCATTCAATCTCTGACTTGTCAGTGTGATGCATCTTCAGGCAGAAACTTTTCACTAGATCTTTTTTCCACCTTGCCTCTCACTTTTCAATCGTTACACTGAGAACTGATCCTGTCTCTGGTCAGTAAAAACTCATACATCACATTTTCCAACAACAACCTTCAGATTTTAACTGCACCTGATCTGGGCCCTTAGCAGGAGTTTCCACAAACTTCTATAAAATCACATACTTATTTTTCAACTCTTTCACATCAAAAGGCTTTGTACAGGGGCCACACAGGCACAGTGGGCATGCTGAGATCGCCTGTTCTGACCCTTTGTTTACAGGTGTCCATATAAGTGCATCAAACAGCTCTCACATTCCTGGGCTCTCAGCAAAGGGAGCCTTCCTTTACTTTCAATATTTATATACAACAAAGTCCTGTTCCACAATGAAGGTTCCCATGCAAGACGGCGAGACAAATAATAAACCATAGGATTGAAGGGTACAAAACCCAGTGAGCCAACAAGTGCTCCAATTCAACAGCAACTCGCTCTGCTCACACAGGGAGCTCAGCAGAAAGCCCAAAATGGCAAGATGCCAAACTCGAGCTCCTCAGCACAAAGGCACGTTTCCTGCAGCCCGGGATCAGCAGCGGTAGCTGTGAAAAATCACAAGTCAAGAGGCACAGTCCAGCTGTAAAATGCTTAACGAAGAAAAAGGGGGAGGGAAGGGCTCGAGTCAAGGTTATCATCCAACATGAACACCAATGTGAGCACAGCTCACCTCCTGCACTGCCCTACCCTCACAGCTCTCTTCTGCCAGTCCAAGCATCAAGGTGTTTCTCTCCACCACTGACTTCTCAGTTTACCTCAGCCATCTGACTGAAAAACCCTGCCTTAAAGCAATCATGTTTTTAAAAGCTGTTCATCACCGTAATGCCTAATAACGGGTCATTATCACCCACAGTCCTAATGCCATTTAGCACTCCCTTCTGACTGGCTAGCCAACGTCCCAGGAAACCAGACAGTTCATCTGGGAGGTGTTCAGGTGACAAAGCAAAGGCTGAAGGCAGGCACATCTTCTCCCAGGGCAGCTCTTGTGCCCACTGACATTTAAAAACAAGCAAAAGTTTTCCTTTGTTGGTAGGCGTAAGCTGCTTACCCAAGGCAAATGTGCTTGTTTTCTGCCAACCATTCAAGTCTCTCTTTTTGTTTGGAGGAAGGGAAGGAGAGAGGATTATCCAGCTGAGGTTGGGTAATCAAAATCTTAGGGAGGGTGAGATTTGTTAAGGGCTGGGGGTGGAAGAGATGAAAATTGGCTTGATATGAACATATTCACCTTTTAAAATTATTTCCCCACAGAACTTCCGACACAATTGGATTAAAATGTCAACACATGAAACCTATGCTCAAGTGGCCTTCCCAAGGTCTCCTATGTAATCAAATCTTGAGGTCCCAATTCAGTGTTTCCCAAGTGCATTTACATCTTGAAATCAGCCAAGAACATGACAGGACAGGAAGCATCCTCTTAAGAAACACAGGGAGTGTTTAGAAGGGAGATTTCTGAAGATCTTCATCAGCATAAAAAAAGCCATTAAGAGATGTGCCTGAAACCTTCCACACAATTTCTCTCCAATTTAACTTTTACTTCTTAAAAGATGCATTTTGTCTTATGAATAATGTTTACTTTTGAAGAAGTAGCTGAATTTTCATTTTTATATCAATTTCTTTTTTTTTTTTTTTTTTTAATTAGATTTTCATCAGAATGTTCCCTGGAGCATGGGGCAAAAAGTGAACAAAATGTGCAGTGCAAAACCAAATCCTTTCATTCCCTCTTACCAATTTTTTTTCCTCCTGATCCTTCCACTGAAGGGTTAGCTGCTCGGAGAGACTCCCTATTCAACTGACAAACCAAGCAAAAGGAGCTGGCCGTAAAATATTAACTTCTGGTTTTTTTTCCTCATCTTCAGGAATCAAACACAGATTAATTATCAAAATTCTCAGCTTTTCCCTCCATCATGTTATTAGCACAATCCACAGGGAAGAACACCCTGCACAGCCCATTACCAGCTATAATCATGTATATATTATCAGCAGCCAACTCTGTTTTCATCTGCGATTGCACGCCAAGCCCACAAGCCAGGGTGGTTATCTGTGGTCCCTGCAGCTCCACCCGCATCTCGGACAGAGCTCCAGGGGCAGGGGACTGGGCAGGCTGTGGCTCTGGGATGGCACTCGACAGAAAACATGAACCTGAACGACAGCGGGGGAAGGCAGGACTCAATCCCCAAACGTCATCTCTGCCCTTCCGAGCTGGGTTTGTTTGCTGTATTTATGGCAGCAATGCCTTTTTCACTGCACAAGTAACTGCCCTTGCCAGCCCACTGCTTTCCCTTAGGCTACTTTAAATCTCTCTAAAAACCAAACAATGATCCTTATCTTAATATAAAGTATCTGTGAACAGTTGAGAGCAATACAGAAGAGCTTTAAATTGAGAGAGAGGGCTCAATGATGCAAGAAGAGCACTTTGTCCCTAAATACAAAGCGGATCAAAACCCAGTTTTGATCAAAAGCACAAGCCATTGGTGCCTGGCTGTGGAAGGCTCTCCTGGCCCTCACCCAGCAAAGCCCGTCACTGCACCATCAGCTCTCAGCCTGCGGTTCCCCCCTGAGACAGGGCTGCCAAAAGTCAAGCCCTCCATGCCTAACACTCATCTGTCACATCCCTACCACCCAGTTTGGCACAGTAGGTCATGGATGCCAGCCCCTGCTCAGAAGGGAGCTAGCAGTGGTATAGTAGGGCTCTTCTGCAAGTTTGGATGCCCTGGGCAGAAGGCAGCCCCCCTAACCAGAACACCACTGCCTCCATCTCCACCTTTTAATGGCCAAGAGCTCAGCTAGAGGCAGACAAAACCCAGGATCCCTCTTGTTGCTGAGCTGTTCATCCTTCCTAACCTTCATCCCAGTGTCTAGAATAAAACCACTGCACCCTGACCTGCTGCAAGGCTGGTCCTGCCTGTCACCACGGGATTGATTTGTAGCACAGAGCCTGTTTCACTGGCTCGCTCATCCTATCTTCTTGGTCACAGTTGGTCACACACACCTACTGGCTGTTGTCCACCACCATAAAGCTTTTCTTCTGCAATTTTTTTTTTTTACTAAGAACCTCTCATCAAACCTGATTATTATGATCTGTTATGCCTTTCTTGAAGAATACTGTATTCGAGTAAAATAAACAAACATTAAGCATACATGGGCAAGATGTGACCGCAGCCACAACCACTGCCCCGTTATCGAGGCCAGTGTCACATCCTGAGAGGAGAGAAACTCCAACCACTAGCAAGTGGCTTGGCACACAGTAAGCAGCAAACAGACTCAAGATGGGAGAACAAAAGAGACTACTCAGTGGCATGAGCTCACTTGCTGCAACCGTTACTATTTCCAGTCTTTCAGACTATGCAACTGTTGGTCAGGATGGGTTCCAACACCAGATCGACTGCCACTGGAAATGGAAGCAAACTGCCTGGGGATTTAGTGCCTACTTGGACACTGCAGGTTAAAACCTTCCCAGAAAAGAGTGAATTTTTTGGTGCTCAAGTTCCATTTCATGGCACTCCTTTAATACTGGAAGAAAGCAAAAGAATTACAGTGACATTTAACTCACACCCCGGAGCCAGCTAATCAGACAGAGCAGGCGAGCAGAGCAGGGTTAGGAAAAACAAGGGGGAAGGGGGGGGAGAGAGAAACAGCAACTGGAAGCACTGCAGCTGGAAAAAAAAATGGGTGGAGAGGGACTGACATGGGGGGCAGGGAGGCTGAGGGATAACAGGGATGTGCAGAGGAAGGAGACGGGAAAGGGGTGAACAACAAAGGGATGTAGACAGAGCACAGGCCAACACTAGGAGAAGAAGAAAACTTAAGCACAAAAGGAAAGAAATTTTGCTTCATGGGGTAGAAAACCTTGCTGCATGAGAGCAGAGCAAAGGGAAAGCAGAGGACGGAATGGGAATGCAGGAAGCATCACAGAAAAAAAGAGCAACTAGGGTTCAGGATTTTCAAACAGCATCCAAAGGATGCAAGAGGGGGAAAAAAGGAAGGGAAAAAGGCAAAAGGCAAAAAGGGCCAATCAGAACAGACCCTAAGAAAGATGGTGGGGGTCTCAGGGACCCAACTTATGGAAGAGCACTGGACTGTCAAGGCAAGAAACCCTGAGAATTATAAAATGCCAGAGGACCTTAAATCTGTCAAAGAGAGTGGTGACCAACAGCAGTATGCATTATATGGTACCCACTACATATTCTCCTCCCAAATAAAACATGGCCTTTTAGATACTCATGTTTCAGAACGTGGGAGGGCTTTTGTTTGTTTCTCCAAGTAATTTTAAATAACATAGCAACACCTCCAAATACTTCTTCAAGTGCTTTCCTTCTTTCAGTTTGGATGTAAAATTAACTCTGAAATAATAAGAGCTTAAATGAAATGCATTAGTGTCACTTTGCATTTGAAAGTATTTGGTAACAATAACACCATAAGACTCAGGAATTCTGTAGTGCTTTATAACTACACTATAGCTACTATAGCAGATATATTCATCTTTATATGAATGGATACATCCTATTAAGTTCTACCTGAGGTACCTGACAACACTGGTAGCTGTTTTCAAGGAGAAGGAACAGATCTTTTAACAATTGGGTTTTTTTTCCTCTACACTGGAGGATTATAGAGCATTACTAGTTCCAAACAATGATCTTACCATGTTAGTATCAATACGCAGACAAGAAGATACAGTTCTAATAGAATACTATAAAAATAATATTGTAAAATCTTCTTCATTTCAGAGAAATAAAAACTATAGGCTCTATAAAAACTAAATCACCAACAGCATTCAGGAGACTCTAAAAATTACATCAACACGTACAAATTTTGCAAAAGCAACGTTAGCCAGCCCTAAACCCAGACATTGTTTTTAATCTTTAGTACACGAGGGCTGGGCAGTTCACAAAGGCTCACAGAAAGCTCTGCTAAGAAAGTGGCTCAAGGCCTGAAGTCGCCAGCCCCGTTCTGATAAGTGATCTCTGAAATAGCCACCATCAGCAGTAATACCAGAGATGCCATTGCTCTTACGGGACTAAACGGCGAGAACATTTGAACAACCGTAGGTGACACTCAGCTAAGAAATGGGAGCAGAATCAGCAGGGAAAGAATATATCATCAACCAGTTGGAGACTCGGATACAATAACAGCTGCAACATGATACACTGCAGCACTGTATTTGTTCATTTTATTCTTCCTTCTAAAATACATGTGGTGAAAGCGTGAGGTGATAAAAGGGCAAGATCTGCACTTCAGGAAGTTACGATGAATACAAGTAGAAAATAAAGTACTATTGGAAAACCAGAAATGACAGAAGTATGACAGAAGCAAAAGATACTAAGACCAAGGAGCTTATTCTTCTTTTCCTGTTGCGCCAGACAGATACTAGCTATCTCAACTGATATCCCAGTTTGAGTGCCACTCCTTAAAATATAGGGAAAAGTCACGGGGGGAGAGAGGGTAGAAAACCAAACCCAACAACTAAGTGATTTCAGAAGTGCAGTCAACAAGAAAAGAACCAAGATTTCTTCTTTACCATCTCCTTTTCCTGCAAAGCAAAGCTGACCCAGGATTAAGTTAAGGAGGTGCTAAGCATCGTCCAAAAATGTCCAACAAGGCAGGAACAGAAGAGGGCAATCATCAGTTCTTCTTGTAACAACTGACAGGAGGACAAGTGCTAGAAAGAATTAGGTATTAGAAAAATGAAAGTCTTGTTAACAGTAAGAGTGGTGAAGAACCCAGAACAGGCTGTCTGGGGAAGATGAGAAATCAATATCCAAGCTTTAAAAAGAGGTTAGACAGACTGTCAGCTTCTGGAGGTGAGACAGGTACACTTGATCTCGCCTGAGAGCCTGGCAACGCACTAAGTTACCTCCCAAGGTCTTTACCACATCAGCATTTCTGGGATATTTTTAATGCTTCAAGTAATTTTTCTCAATTATGGGATTATTTCATATACGAAAGAACACGCTCGATAACAGTGCTGGCATACATGAGCCAATTCTAACCCCCTCCTGTCTTAATTTCTCACTGAATTTAGTATCTTCCATTAAAAAAAAAAATTTGCTTTTCTTTTCCCCCCCTTTTACTTTGTTTTCCTTTCTTGTCCATGGGCACAATACTCTGGGTGTTTCTATCCTTTGGTTTATTTTTCCTCAAAGAATTTTAGAAGTAACAAAATATTTTACGATTCTGCTCCGAAGTGACTACGTAACTTCTCTTTCTTGTTAACCATAAGGTGATGTTTTGATCCTGTCTCTCCTCTATTTAAGTACATAAGGTGCCCTAAGGTATGTGCTAATTGATACTGTGCATCTGACTGCTGCGGGGAGCAGAAGAAAAGTGTCCACTAGCACTGCAAGTCCCTTGTTCTCTTTACTCACCGGCATCTCTCTGCGACTTTCAGAAATCAGTCAAGTAAGGCAGTCCCCAAGCACACAACTGCTTTCTGAAGCATCTCCTACAGCAGGAGACATCCTCCTGAGCACTGAAGAAACCTGAGGCACTTGACAATTGCATTCTCCCACAACATAAAATCCTGTCCTTTATTTGTAGTATGGGCAGCAATCTTTGCACTGAACTGCAAAACAAATTAGAATATCAAGATTTGCTAAACAAATACTGACTTTGGGACCTGCACGCAGAAGAACCACACGACATCCTTTCCGTTGCAAACAGCAGATCTTTGCTCTACCAACAGCTGAGCAGAAAATTTCTGATAAAAAGAGGGTTTGGAAAACAACATCAGCTTGGTGAGCCTACAACACTGCACGGGGAGCCAGGGCCCGTGGGGAAGCTCTGCAGTGCAGCCTGGCACAAGGCAATCATCCAGTAACTCCCACCCTGGCAGCTCATTAGGTCCACAGCAACCCATTTCAGATCCCCGTTTTACAGCAGGGATGGGTATGGAACTGCAAACTGCCATTTTAAAAAGTAAATATTTTAATTGCATTTTACTCCCAAGTAGGTTCAGAGCCGTCTCTCCAGACTTCCCTCAAACCAGAAATTTCAACTCCAAGCCCAGTGCTGGTTGAAAAGGCTGGAGTTTACTGGTGCTTCAGAAAAGGAATGCAAATTCCCATTTATTTCTGAAACCAGCTAAAAATCACACCTTTCAGGCACGGAATGTTCCCACGATCATTTTTGCTGTGGTGGAGGTGTACTGAGAAATGGATTCATCTCTCTTTTTTTTCTAGAACTGCTGGTTCTGCACAGATTAAAATCACTAGGTGATATTTTTAATCAGTATTTCTATACACCGTTGCTGAAATGAGGATATGAGAGAGTTCATTTGTCTTTAGAGAGCAAACCAATTTGAACACTACTTGAGCACTAGCGAGCAGCAAGGATGCGTGAAGATAAAAGACTGGGAAGAGCACGAAGCCCTTGGGCACTGGGCTACCTTCCCTACGCTCAGTGCTCTCCACATCACACTGGAGCACACTAAGGCATATTTCTTTCTATCCCGCTCTGATTAAAACTCAGATTTAAATCTCTCCTGTGCAGAGCAAGAACTCTTGGTGCATAACGAAAGCGAAGCTGGCATTTGAAATTGGCAAGTCCCATGTTGTGGAGGAGGCTCCATCCTCCTGCTGCCTGCAGGAATGTGGTGGGGCATCGTCCTCTCCCAAGGCCAACGACCTTTGGGAAGGAGCTAAGAAAGACCAAGAACTGTTGCATTTCTCACCTTCTATATTTAAGAAAAATCACAGCACAATGATGAAAAATCATGCCCCCCAAACTGTCCCCCAGTCAAAGAGTTCCATTTTTTCCAAGACAACTTGATGAACTGTAAAGCTCACAATTTGTATTCCAGTCCTAAGTCCAGCCTTGGCTAAGTCTAAAGGAAGCACTGACAGCATTAGCTGGAGCTGCAGCACTGCTGGGTGCTGCCTTAATAACTTTTTAATCACCCACACAAAAAGTCAAGTCGTTATTTCTGACTAAGTTGGTTAATTTACAAATAAAAACCACCCAGAACCTCCCATTGTTTCTAAAGCTTTGCGAAATTAAAGTACTTTTTATTCCAGTTACACAACACAAGGACCCAACACAGGATCGAGGCTGGATGTGTGACAGTTCAAACTCATTTCACTTCAGATGATCTTGAGCTTTGAACAGACCACCTGTACCCTCTAGACATGTTGCATTCTTTATAGAATTCCTTTAAAGAAAGGGAAAAGGAACACAACAGGACAAGACACAGGAAATCTGCTACGCGAGGTTTAATTGCAACCATTTGTAACCTGCATTTCACCCAGATACATATCTTCTTTTTAAGCAGATATTGCTAATTAAGCAGAGGAAGTGGTGATTGCCGAGCGAACACTCGCGGAATGGAGTTATCAACACCATCTGATATAACAAAGGTAACCCCAGATATCGATCCAGAGTTAGACGGCCATCACAAACTGCAAGATCCCAGGACCAATTAGGGGACAGGGAGGCAGGATGCAAGACACCAGGACCACAGTTCTTGCATCTGAATGAGGGCTCAGCATGACCCTAATCGACTTTTGCCTGGGGAGGTGACAGGGGCTGAAATGGGCTATCTACTCCTCCTCCATCCACGGGTATCACAGTATCTGAGACCCACCACAGAGTGCATCTGTATTCTTACAGCCCTTTGAGGTAGGGAATCCCACCTCCTCCCAACCTAAACAATTTACCTGGGGTTATATAGACTCAATAACACAAGGGGAATTAAACATGAGTCTCTTGCACTGCAGATTAACTTGCTATGCTACTAGGTCATCGTTCCACTCTGGAGATGTCATTCCAGGCTATTAAAGTACTTCAAGGCTCTAGCAGACTTGCCTAAATTTTAAAGGAAGCCCAAAAAATCCTGGTCAGGCTGGCAGTCACAAAAAAAAGACCCCAAACCAACAACAAAGCATTAAGATAAGGGGATCTTGAACTAACTGTTGTCTTGCATTGTGTATCAGCTTATGGGGCACCGTGCAGCAACCTCTTAAAAACCTGAGTACCCCGGTAATTTAAAACAAACAAACACACACAAAATCAAAAACATACGTAAAAAAAATTTAAAAATTAATCCCTCATCAAAGATATTAGTTCAAAGTAGTACTGACATACCATCATGGTACTGTTAGAGATAAGGGCCTTGGAGACAACGTGATGGTTCTGTAACACTGTTCTGTGGTTAGGATGGAGATCAGGGATCCCGTGCTGTGCCCTGGTGTACAGCACAGACATATATCCAGAACCCAACTGCAGTTTCAGCCCACTCATCAAATAAAATAATGTTTTCCATACCTGCAACCACTTGCTCTCCACAATCTCAGGGTGACGTGAACATTGAAGAGAGCCTGGCAGTAAATCTAAAAGGCAGGTAAATATTAGAACATTGTTTGCAAATGTTAAGGCTGAAGAAGAGTCTCTGGTCAGAGATACAAAGCCCTTCTGTCCTTCAGCCCCTCACTGCTAAACCTCCAAGAGTTCCAATGCAAATAGGGCAATGCTAGAAACCAGGCTCTGAAGCTCAGCTAAATGCTCCTTGAAAGCTGGAAATGAAAAGCTCCCCAGTCTTGGGTTGTTTCTGTTAAGCAATGCATGCTGTGGTGCTGGCTCACGGCTGAAACAAATTGCTGCTGTAAGTCTGTTAAAAAAGGGGAAAAGAAAAAGGCTACCATATGGTGCTGACTGCAGTATCTCTTAGCAGGTGAAATGCATCCAAAACACTAGCTACCACACTTAATTATTGTGACAAATTCAGGGATTCAAGGTGGGAGTGTTTCTGAGGTTTTTTGGTTATTTTCAAATAGGCTAATGTGCTATCCCCACCCAGAAAAAGTAACGCTGGGGTAAGAGACAGGAGGAGCAGAGGACAAAGCACACGCTCACATGGAGACATCGGTGCCACCCACAAGGAAGCTCAAGCACTGAGTTTGTGAAACTTAAACCAGCACAGGTCTTGGCTCATGGATCACAGAATGCCAGAATGGTAGAGGTTGGGAGGGCCCTCTGGAGATGATCTCATCCCACCCCCCTGCTCCATCCAGCAGGGTCACCCAGAGCAGAGGGGCCAGGGTCGCAGTGTGCAGGCAGGTTTGGAATCTCTCCAGAGAAGGAGACTCTGGGGCTCAGCTCTCTGGGCAGCCTGGGACAGGGCTCCATCACCCTCACAGCAAAGAAGTATCTCTCTGTTTAGGTGGAATTTCCTGTGTTCCATTTCGTGCCCCTTGTCCTATAACTGGGCACCACTGAAAATAGTCTGGCCCCATTCTCTCAACCCCTGCCCTTTAGCTCTTGATCAGCACTGACCAGATCCACTCTCATTTTTCTCTTCTCCAGGCTAAATGGCCCCAGGGCTCTCAGCTTTTCCTCATCAGAGATGTTCCTGTCTCCTCAGCACGTTTGTCACCCTCCTCCAAAGGAGAAGGATGCACTAAGCAGCAGAGTTTCTTGCACAACTCCCTTGACTTCCCTTCCTGTCTAACCTGAGCATCTGCTGAAGTCATACCAGCACTAAAACCACGTACAACACATCTACGCTGATGGAAGGTGGTGAAGCCAGACAGTGTCTGTCCAGAGCACCTCAGAACCTGCTTACACCCAATGTGGACATGATAAAAAATGCTTAAATGGTTGCAAAAGCATGCCAAAGCCTCAAAAAAATTACTCAGACAGCTTCAGTGTGGCTGTCTGATCTCAAGGTCCACGATGTCTGATGTGCTCAAAGGAATACTTGGGCAGCAGCTTTTGCCTGATGTGTTTTCAACTACATGTAAGTGCAATTGTTACTTTTCACATTTCAGCATCTTGCCTTTAAGACCAAAGGATTCAAACAGCAGAGCCAAACTCAAGACTTTCCAAACTCAAGAACAGGACAGAGGGTCAAAGCTTTTCTGCGAGCTCCCAGAGGGATACTGTTGCTAGGGAAACACAGTCCCCATCACCAGCAAGCTACCACATCCACCTCTCTCTGTTTTGAGAGCTCACCTGCTCTGCACATTCTGAGTTAGTCAAGAGAGAGAGGGAATCCAAAGAGCACCTTAAATACAAACAAGCATACAGACTAAGTGTCATACAAACCAATTAGCCCCATGCACAGATGAGGCACATTGCCAAGTTATTTCCCATTTGGAGTAAAGTTTCCCAGGATACTGCTGGGATCCTCCACAGCTGCACCTGCTCTTCTCCTACCCCACATTTCAACAGCACACTGTCCATGGGTGTCATACACTTATGAGAATTAGATTAAGTTATTCCGACAATATGGCTTTTTGTCTTCATAACTTATGCTTTTAAGAGTCAAAGATGTAATTTTGTTCAGCAGGAGAGGTCTGTGAAACGTTTCCCCAGTACCTGGTGCCCTGAATCATGGCTATCTCAGCAGTATGCCCACAAATATTAACCTAATTCAAGCAACAAGAAACACTCATCTTCAACTCAAATAATTGAAAAGTCTCCATGAAAGACCCAGGGATTTGATTCACTGGTTTTTTCCCCAGGATAAACACTTCAGGTGAGCTCTGCTAATTACATTCATCACAAGCTGAGCTCCTGAGGTTCCCGGAACCCAACAGATTAGTTGCCTTGATCATTTCACACCTATGAGTTATACCTTTTTTTTTTTTTTCCCCTTAACAACATCCTAAATCCAAACTCTTTAACATCTTGCAAAGGAGATATGCACATGTCCCCATATATACACACACAGTTGAAAAATTGGATTAATTTTCTTTCCCTTCTAAAAGCCCCAATTTAAAATAAAACTTTGGCTAGCAGAAACAGCCAGTTTCTACTGGGGGGTAACAGCACAAAAACAAGCCGCCAAAAAAACCCCACTCAAACAAAAGAAGTGTTTGCAATTTTAAATTCATCAATACCCATTTTGAACAGCACCTACCCTGAGCTGCAGGAGTCCTTCTGTAAGTTAAAACCACCCAGACCACCAATCCCCAGTCACAGCAGCTTTTCCTCACCCGGGAAAAGCAAGTCGTGGATACGCTGTGTAGCTCAGCGCGCTTACAGCACTCACCTGAAGTGTTCATCCTGGGGAAAAAAAAACAGTGAATTGAATCCCTGGGTCTTTCATGGAGACTTTTCAATTAATTGAGTTGAAGATGGGTGTTTCTTGTTGCTTGAATTAGGTTAGTATTTGTTAGTGACACCAGCTTGAGGCACGGAGAACACGAGTCAGGAGTTTCAGTAGCGAAAGGCTGTGGTAGCGAGTCCTGGCCAAAAGAAGCCTTTCCTTGGTGCACTGCTGGCAGTGCAGCATTCCAGCATCATCCCTGGGTGGCAAATCCCAGGTGACAAACTGCCCAGGATGGCAGCCCGAGGACTGCAGTGACCTGCAGCACAGCGACGCTGGCCTCAGCTGCAAGGAGAGTCACCAAAGGTCCCCAATGAGCTCCCGCTGGCCTCAGCGAGCATCAGCAGCAGAGGTGGAAAAGAGAAAGAAAGAAAAGAGCAGATAAAAATGCCTGATCTCACAGTGCAAAGATTGCCTTGAGGTCACGTCTAGTGAATAGCGGTCTGATGACCCAAACTGGTTTCTGTGAATAGCTGGTGACTTCCAAGAGTTCAATGTCCAGAGCAGACTGCCTTTGACACGTTCCCAGGCCAGGCAAGGAGGAAAGTGGGACACTTTACCACTAAGGGAGTGAAGACTATCCCCAGGCACCTGTGGGTTGAACAGAGGGGTGGGGACAGATGGACGGACACACACAGAGCTTGCAAATACAGGAGCAGGAACTTCAGCCCCAATTAAAATATTAGACGGATGAAAAAACTTATTAAAACATCAGTCTTGTCTTTAATATAATGGACATAACCTTGGAATCTTTGACCACGAACGACCCAGCCTCTCAAAAATGTACCACAGGAAAATGCATTATTAAATCAAATCTGAGCACGGCTCAGAATCTCAACTCTTTGTTCCCCGATGCTGTGAGGATGTGTCTGGGCAGGGGGTGGAGGGAGAGGTAGGGGAGTTATGAGCAAGCTGGCTCAACTGACTTCTTGTAAATACCACAAAAATGAACGCATGACCGTATTCTATGAATTGGATATAAAGAGAGAAAATCATTCTTAAAGAATTCTCTTGAGCATCAGATTGAAGAAAACATTTATGAATTTTCTATCATGTTGCAAAGCACCATGTCAGGCAGGATCAACCACATAAAATTATTTTTGTGACAATACATGTAAATGGTTTTAACATTCCCCGTCCCTCTAAAGCAATCGCCAAGACTAGCCAACCCATCTGAGAGTTCAGAACTGGAATAGGGCCTTTGAAGAGATTATTTGCAGACTAATCCTGTATTTTCTCATGGAAGCATTCTACAGTTCGAAGTACCACATTCACACAGCACATTTCGCCTTCCAAAATTACCTCTGAAAGAGCCAGTGAAAAATTACACACTGTGTAGAGAAGCGTGTCACTAAATGATGCGCGTGTCTAACAGAAATAGATTTTTTTTCAAGGGGTCCTAAACTCAGTTTTTCCATTTGTTCATACAATAATTTATGTATAAAACCCTATGCATTTCAAGCAGACACACACAGCTGCTAGGGCTTTCTGTTTGCTCATTTTTGCATGTTTAAACAATAATAATAATAAAGAAAAAAAGATAAAACCAAACTCCTCTTTAAAGGTACGACGTTTGAGTTTTTTAGAATCTGAAAAAGAATGTATTTACAATCCTCACAATGCTAAAACAACTTCAAATAAGAGCTGTCTATCAGAACATGGAATTTTAATGATAGTTGCTTGAAAGCAATCATGGAGGGATGTCTTCCACACATCTTCAATATGCATCCTGTGCAGTGCCTTGCCCACAAAACTCTATTTTCTTTATTCCCCACCTGTGATTCTCAGGAATTCAGGCTTCTAACATTGGTCTTCTCGATGTCACCAGGACAGATGACTCAAATAGCACCTGGTCAAAAGCATGAAAGTTCCAGGGATATGTTCAAGCACTTCAGTGTACCCTACACTCCCACTGAGGCAGGAAATAGGGAGGTTAGAGTAACCCACCAAGTATTTTTGATTAAAAAAAAACCCAGACACAAACAAAACCACACACACATGCACACACAACCACTTTGCTTATGATGCAGAGAACAGATCCTCCAAATCCTGCTTTAAATAACACGAAAAAAATGAAGAAACCAAGAAACTAAGATGCAATAAGACTGGTTTGATATTTGGATCAACCCAAAAGAAAAACCAACTTATCACCACTGGAAATTTTCCTGATGGCCTGTTTAAAAAAAAAAGCAAAACCAACCCAACATTTCTTACCCAAGTTACCAGCAGATAATGAATGAAAGTGGTTAGGGGTTTAGGAAATCTTCAGGCGAGCTGCAGAGGAAACTGTTGGGATGCAGCTTATTCCAAAGCTCCATCATTGCAGCAGGCAGCAGCGAGGCAGGCGTGCTGTGCAGCATTCCATCACACACAGTACGCTTTCCACTGCTTTGGTTTGCTCCTAATGAACTCCGAGGCAATAACGCCACACTGGAAATTCATTGGGGCAGCAATAAAAATCTGTGGTTGCATTCTTATCTCTTCCTCGGGCCTGAAAATACCCAGGCTGAGCAGCAGTAACTTGCTCGAACTTCGAAACAAAAGGGTTTCAATTCGCTGCAGCCCTACATGGTACAAGGAGCTGGAGACATCCTGTACCTGCAACAAGCTGAGTGAGCCAGAGGGATCATCACAGGACAGGGGGGAGAGGCAAGGCTGGCCTTGATTCATGGATTTGTTCACCACCAGTCTCACTCGAGATAAAACATTTAAGAAGAAAACATATGTGAATATGCAGGAGCTGTAGCAAGTCAGATGTCTTTCTACACAGCACATAACTGCTAAAAACTAGAGCAGCACACAGCGCAGGATGGGGACGAGAAGGCTGCCTGCACCCCTGCCACTGGAGAATGAAAAGAACACCTCAAATCAACTTGAAATATATAAGTATAGATACCCATCCTTCTTCAAAGCTGCACCACATCACACTGTGCCAGAAAGCTGACCATCAGCATTTCCATTTCACTAGGAGACAGGTAGGGAGCAGAAGAGAGCGAGCACGTCAGCGTGAGCCAAGGAGATCAACCTCATCACAGTGCTTGTGCCACCACATCACCCCTCAGAAGCAGACACACAACAACCAGAGTGTAGCTACAGTTCCTCACCCACATTTCCCACCCATCCTGTTTTCAGCTTGGCCTCTCTATGGTTCACAATAGCCCGTTGTATTCAGCTCTGTAGAAAAATAATTTCTTTTCTGTATGTTTCGGTGCCCCGATGTCCAAGATGGGAGCAGTGCTTCTCCCTTCCCCACAGAGACATCACAGAATCATAGAAGTGTCAGGGTTGGAAGGGACCTTAAAGATCATCTAGTTCCAACCCCCCTGCCATGGGCAGGGACACTTCCCACTAGAGCAGGTTGCTCACAGCCCCATCCAGCCTGGGCTTAAACACTGCCAAGGATGGGGCTTCCACCACCTTGGCCTTGTTCTCCTGTTCTGCAAACACCACTGACCCTGTCCTGGGGCTGGACACAAACAGAGGCCAATACAGACAACCTGACTCACAGAATACAGCTGCCTTTGATACCTTTTCTAACACAAAGAAATTAGATGACTCTCATCATCAAAGGTGAACACCACTCTGACAAAGCCAAGGCTTTCCTCCAATAAGCAGCTCGTATCTGTAAAACCCCGTGGCACAGCCACACAAGGTTTCATCTGTTTTACCATGGAGATGGGAGAATTTAGTTTCACTGCCACGTTCATGGTATATCCCTGATCCTTGGCTCCTTACTGAAGTAATTGGGTGAATTTTGGGTGAAACAATAGGAAAAGTCTCCAAAGCAGCTTTCAATAATTTAATTTAAAAAGAAAAAAAAAAAAACAAAACCCAAAAAACAGGTTGGATGAGACTTTGAGCAACCTGCTCTAGTGGAAAATGTCCCTGCCCATAGCAGGGGGATCAGTTAGAACCAGATGGTTTTTAAGGTCCTGTCAAACCCAAACCATTCTGTGTCAAACAAAAAAACACTAAAACTCACACCATCTTTTTTTTTTTTTGGCTGTGTGAGGAGGAGTACATTAGATCAGAGCAGGGATAGTAAATGGCCTTTTAAGTGTGACAGAAAAGAACTGCTCAAATGGGAGTCCCAAATTGTGCTTCCAGAAATACACTGTACTTACAAACCAGGAACATGAAGATGCCAGAACAGTGCCATGACCTATATTTCCTGCAAACCAATTTTCTTTGTAGGGTGGATGGAAAGAATCCAACTGCTTTTTAAGTTCCTTTTCTTTCTGCTGGAACTATGCCTTCCCATACACATTTCTCCTACGGTCAACTTTCCTGTGCCCCACAGCATATAAAGCATGAATTATCTACAATCTTTTTATGCAATTATAAACAATAAATACTGCAAAATTGTGTTTCAGTTTAAATTCTTTATATCTCACTTCCCTGCTTTTGTAAGGCACCAATTCCCTTAAAGAGGAACCCTAAACAGAAGAATGTTATAGAGGAACAGAGGTCCCCTATTGCAAGGAATTTCTGTGGATGCATTATTGATGGAGCATAGCTTAGCTGATGCTGGCAGAGCATGCAAGTTCAGACCTTAGCATTTCCACTCTCAAAGTTATAAGTTTCCCCACTCTCCACCCTTTAGCCCTGCAGCTTCCTTAAGTAGTGTAAGCAGGGGAAACTCTAAGCTCAGGCCACAGTGACAGACTTACCTGAGCTTCTAGTGAGGTGGCACACAAAGAAAATCCACTGCTAACACAAGGCAAAACCATCCCTAAGGACTGGAGAGACTGGGAGACTGGGCCTTTTTGTCCCATCGCTGAGGGTCGCTGCTTGGGTTTTGCACACGTGAGGACATCCAAAATGTCAACATCCACATTTATCCAAGTGAGGTATTTACTCTTTTGGGTACTCCCATCCTACAGGAAAATCGTATCCTTTAAGGAGAATATTAAAAAATCAAGACATTTTTAGAAGAAAGGAGGTATCTCTGTCTGCCTTCTTTGACTCCCATTGCCTCGTGACATCCCTAAAAATTCCTATTTTGCCTCAGGAGGAGGAACTTCGGCCACGTCTTGCAGATACACTATGCTCAGGGTGGTCAACAAAACACCTGAAATGATTTATGATAGGCTTCTTTTCACTACCCCACCCCCCTCACAGCTAAGCTTGCCAAATGCAAACGCTCTCTCTCAGGCAAGGAAATTTGGAAACAGAACACCTGATGCAGCTTTTATTCCAAAATTGTCTCACGTGTGTTGAGTGTCAAAAAGAGCCATGTTGTGCCACAGCACCCCCTCGTCTCAGCGAAATTGAAATCATTCCGTGTCTAACACTTTGAATGATTTCCCAACTTCTCACTTGCCCCATCTGCTCCTCTCCGTTCATTTTGATTTGTTTTAGCCTTTGTGTCTGCAGTGGCACCAACAAAACTGCAGCATCACTGCAAGTTCCTCTGCGATGGAGCGGTGCCAAGTTAGTCTCAAACTGAGCCTCCTCCACAAGAAAACCACACAAAAAAGAAAATACAAGCTCACCATCCAGTTCTCTTTTCTCTCCCTTCCTCCAAAACACGCACAAGCAGCTATCTGGTTTCAATGCTGAGCTCTAAAATAATATACACTCTATAAGATAATCAACATTAAAATGATAAATCAGGTGTCCACAGAATACAGCAAAGCACATGAATGTCACATCTCAGCCCCAATTTTGGCTGATGAGTTGGCCCAATCATCTAAAGAATTAAGTCAAAACTACTTGAGTTCACGTTTCTTTGCTGTTAGCATGCCGTTTATAGGGCTTTGAAGGCAAAAATACCAGCTGCTTTCCAACATTTAAGAAGCTGGGAGTCTGAAATCAGACACAGAACTTTTAGTTAGGTGGGGAAACTGCTAAAAACAACAGGCAAGAGATAGACACAAAAGAGTTTTTTTTGTGAAGACAGTACACACAAGGTAGGCAATCACAATGCTCTCCCTGAACTTGGAGAGTCAGGATACACCCACCCAGGGTTTTAAAAAGGGTCTTAAATATGATGCAAGAAAGATGTTACAAATAAGTACATGGAAAAAACCCACCACATTCTGCCCACATAAGTCTCCACTGAAAAAGACTCAACTCTGACCTAGGAGAACCTTAACAAACTAAAAAAACCCTCCCACAGGCTTAAAGTTGGTGATCACCAGATGAATGAGGGCCCACAAAGATGCAGATCAGGAATCAGTCCCAAGACTCTCATTTCTGAGCCACCAAGGACCAAGTACCCAATACTGCACTGAAAA
The DNA here is from genome assembly GCA_024336885.1 of Actenoides hombroni. Taxonomy (NCBI): domain Eukaryota; kingdom Metazoa; phylum Chordata; class Aves; order Coraciiformes; family Alcedinidae; genus Actenoides; species Actenoides hombroni. The sequence goes on along the minus strand of WUAM01000143.1, from coordinate 16,706,548 downwards.
AACCAGCGCTCACAGCTCACACCCCTAACTTGTGCTCAGTGTCACCGCAAGCATCACGCTGAAACGAGCTCAAAACCCTACATGGTCTCAAGTTGCCTTAAGTTTACTCTAAAGAAGGTCAAAAAACCAAAATTTAAAGCTCTCCAAAACCTTGGCATACACTTCAAGAGCAACATACCAATAGAGGTGACTGCATCTGTGGCTTGGTTTGGCATTTGTAACCGATGTTCATAACTTCTGCTTTAGCTTCAGTGAAGCACACAGTGAGTGTACTAAAGCTGACCCATACTTGGCAGTAGCTCCACCATGCCAAATCATTTAGCTAGAATTTCTTACAGTAGGTAGCCTCAGCTGTGTATTTCCCCCCCCCAAGTGTTCACTGCTTCCTTCCTTTGAAGCTAATGAAATTTAGCTTTACAACTCAAAAGATGTACAGCCATACATCTTTAAAGAGAAGCCACTAAACACACTGCTGCTGCAGCATCCTCAGCAGCCAGTCACAAAGTTGAGCTGGTCCTGAATTCAGGGGACGTCGTTCAGCGGTTGTTGAAGAGTCAATGAGGCAGAAAGCAAGTTAGCCAGGCAACTGCAGAGCCCAGAGCGCAGTCAGATGTGGGAGCTGCAAGGGAAGCAAAGGTGAACAGAACTAGGGAGCCAGCATCCGACATTTGCAAGGTAAATTATGTTTGTATCAACTGTGTAGAAGTAGGAAGAGAAACCTCACTGGCAAAAAATGCTGGCTGTTCCATAACCTGCCCTGTGAAAGGTTTTGGAAGGCTGAAGTGGACATCAGGGAGCATGTGTTCCTAGTGCTTCTTCAATAACAGGGGGAAAATAAATCAGGATACGTATCAAAATGAATTAACCAGCTTCGACGGACACGCCACTCGCCTCGGAGCACAACTGCCCCAATCTCTGCTCCTATCTGTTGACATCTGCTGACAGCTGAAAAATGCTTTTCCATTCCCTCATTTGTACTTTTGAAATAAGGGCTATATGATCTCCTTGTCACTGGGCAAGTCTTAGCAGTCATGATGTACAGCATAATTCCAATGATGAAATCTTAGTCGGTTACTGCTTTATTCCACAAGATACCAAAAGAAAAGTTGTCAGCCAAATGTCTCCGGCCAAATGCAAAATACATTATTAATGAAATTAGGAGTACGAGGAACCTTTTTGTGTGGCTTTTCTATTCAATTATTCCAAGAGACTCCACTGCACAATTACAGTAGCTGAACTTTGCTTTTTAAATGTTGCCACATGTAAACTCCACCGTCTATTTGCACTTGAAGTGATAATCTGAAGGCAGAGTCTGTAATAAGTTAAATTATTAATAACCTCTACGCCAGGTCCTCCTCCCACTAACAAACATCACGGTACTCTAGCACTCTGCACAAGGTGACATTCTTGTTACCAGATTAATATTGTATTTCTTCAAAATTTCTATTCAGAAAGTACACGAACAGAGAGGCATTTCCACAGAAAGGCAACCTATTTCAAAGTAAGACAGCAATTTAGAATTAAAAGCACTTCCTTGGTCTCCAGAATCAGAATGAACTGGCCAAACCATACCCTCCAGGACCAACAGTGATATTCAGACTAGATCATTTCTCAACATGGAAGGAACACCTGGTCTCCTGTGACCAGGGCACTAGATAACCTGAGCTTGTGCAAGGTAAACTGTAAAGGAAAGGAAAACCCCTGCTGATCACGCCGTTATCACCATCGTCAAGGACCTGTTCAATCGGAGGACTCAAGGAGCTGCTCAAGGAACTGGCAGTGGTACACATGCCTTGCCGTGCCTAGCTACACTGTGCAAATCTGGCTCAAACTGATAATGATCAAACCTCATTACAACCTGACAGCTGTTCAGTGGTTTATACAGTGTTGCCCACTCTGAAGATTTTAATCACGAGTCTCATGATATTTAGCATTCTTTTTAAGCTCTCATTCCTGAAGTCAAGCAAGTACTAAGATTCTCCACTTCCAATAAAAACGAATTGGAGTTTCTATCCCATGAGCTTGGAACAAAGCTTTAAACATGACCTAAATGCAATATAATGGTTTCTAAACTCAAAAATAAATAAATAAAAAGGCACAGACTGTTTAAATTTGTGAGGTTTTTAAACTGAAAATGTGATGTTTTAAAGCCTATGTCAGGAGCTGGAATGTTTGACAAAGCTGCACATGAATCATCTTATTTCAGCTTCTAGTGCTGAGGATAGCCCAGCAGCCACTATCACAACAGCACATTCATGGCCTGTGGAGAAATAGGATGGAATAGCAGGACTGACCTGTCTTGGAGGTGATGGACTTGGCCCTCATGCTGACACACAGCACATCTCCTCTGCCAGCCTCACCTCTCCTTGCTCTCCTTTCAGGGAGCACATTGACTTGCCGAGTTCTCCTTTCAGCATTTTATACCACATCACTATTTACTCACTTTTTAAAAAAACTTTTTGAATACATACATTGGAAATTCTGCTGGCTCACTTTACCAGCTGGATTCAGCAGCACAGCCAGATACAGGTGGATGCAGATACACATCACAGGTATTTGCCAACAACAAGCAACTCCACCAGATAGATCATTACACTGTCAAACAGCAAGGGTAGAGCCCCTATCACCTAGTAAGTGCAAGAACAGGCTTAAAGCAAAGTCTACAGCAAAATAAATCACCCACACAAGGAATTACTTCAGTTTTCTATACCTTTGCAACAGTGAGTGCCTTGCTAGAACTTAACACCTTTCCTCCAACACTGATGCCTGTCTCTTAGAATCAACTTCTACTGTCTCCCATAGTCTAGTCCAGCTCTAATACATTTAACTCAAGAGAAACCCAGGTGACAGTGGGGGAGAGGAGATGGTGTACTACCCTACACTGCCTTTTGGCTAAGTTCTTCACCTACACATAAGAAAGCCCTTCTGGCTCGGAGCAATGGGCCAGCTGGCCCTGTATTCAGTAACCTTGACTCTCTGGCAGTCACCAAGAGCAGACACATATTGTGATAATTCACCAGAACACATTTTCAGCCTCCAGACATTTGTGAACTTGGCATTTCTACACGAGAAGCTGTATCACCCCGTGCATTAATCCTCAGTTCCACCACCACATTTTCCAGCAGACTGTTTGGTCACTGTAAGCTTTTAGCAGCCGTCCCATCCCAAGGCAGTGAACTTCCCTGTGTACCACCACCCCCTGGGAAGCATCTTCCTTGTTCTCTATCTGCTGCTTGCTCATTTTGCATGACACCCTTCACTTAATCTACTGGGAAAGACAATTCCTTATTCAGTTCTCCATATGGTTTTAACAGGTCTCTATTGTAAGTGCTCTCTTTTCTGGGCTAACCTTCTCCTGTTCTACAGCTCCACTAATCATGAGGCCACTGCTGGAAGGTCATTTCTCTGGATAACTGCTACAGAGAACTTGTGATTTAACTGAAGTGACACCAGCATGAACAATAAAGAGCATACTCTCAACCCTGACCAAGGCTTGACTCCAACACTGGCACTGTCATCCTGTGGACCAAGCCACAAAGCCTTTACCACGTGAAAAATACCCAACTAATGTTATTTAAAGCATGAATTTAAGCTCATTTGAAAGGCTGCAAAACCATGTGTAGGCACGGCTATTTCAATAGTAAAGCTGCAATTTTCACTTTAGCTTCAGTTAACTGAAGGCATTTAAACATTAAATCTATATAAGCCAGCCCTAATCTGGAGGATGTTTCCGATAAGGGCCTGCACCAGCTTAGCAGTGTAGGGAAAAATAAATCAATTTTGAAGTGAGACTCGTTCAGTGATCATGTACATCTCAGACCTATGACTGGAGGGACTTTGGTCTATTGACAGTAATCACACACTCCAACAGAAGCCCAACATCATCTCTTCATTCACCAGACAAAATTTCACATCGGAAAACAATAATGACAACAAGTGAGTATTTTCAGCAGTAAGTTATCCTCACAAAGAGCACTTGACCTTCATTGTAATTCCACACCGTCTGCAGTAAGCCACCTGAGTGTGTATAACATATAACAAATAAAGAAATATTAAAAATGATAGAATGCTATCAAAGTAGGTCACAATTCAAACGGCACAATTACTGAAAAAATGATGTGTGAAACCGCATAACTCACACTCCTTCTCACCCTGATGAGCTACTCTATAATTTATTTTGCCTAACAACAGCTTCTGTCCATATTGTCTCTTTTTATCCCCAAAGACTCTATTAATGCAGCCCACTGTGCCGCATGACAGCATAATGCCCACATGAGGCATGAAATGTCACAGATCACAGCTTTACACCTGGCCAACATAATATATTCATCAAATTCTTTCAAGCAGTGGAAACGTTTGTTGTTATTTTGAGGGTCAGGCCACACAGAGGCAGATGGAATGGGCACTTTATTTACATGCAAAGTCCCTAAGCCTATTCACTTTATTTATGATGGACAAAACACGGCCTTACGCGATCATCTAAGAAGCCCTGGACCAAAAATGTTGTTATTTTACAAAGATAAGGAAGAGTGGTTTCCTACAAGGCTTCTGAACGACTACAAAGATTCATTTTATTCCTTAAACACGACATTCCCATACTCCTGAAAAGGTCAGAGTTGGGATTTTTGAATTGCATCCTAAGAGGAGATCAGCATAATGAAGACCCACCAGTATGTTAAGGCAACTCTGACAGGCGGTACCAGATTGAGGAGACTCTCCCCTGCACTCACAACTGCCTCTGTGGAACCCCACAAACTCTGTAGAAGCTGCCTGTGTAACACGGGTTGATGTGGTCAGCTCTTTTAACCAGAAATTCAAGACCCATGGATGTAGATATTGGCTTTACCCATCCCTCCATAGACTACAAAACAATCTAAACTGTCCAGAAACACAAGAAAACATAGAAAGGCAATCCCTGGATGCAAAATATATCACTTTATACACTGTGTATGTTTTGAGTGATTTTGAAACAGCGTTTTAAATTATTGACATTGATGTGATCAGAGTTTTGGAGGGGATTTCTATATAAACAGCAAAAATCTTTGCTAGATGGCGAGTGTTAACACTCATCTTTTCATAATCTGTGTTGCACATGAGCATCAGTGATCCAGCAGCACAGCCTCCTTGTGTTTCAGCTTGCAGGAGAACAAAATCTCATGACAGGTCTTCCAGGAGAAAAGAAAAAACCAAACCAAAACATACCTACTGTTACATTGCTCTTCGTATGTTGTTAATAAAATTATGTATTAGAGTCTGGATGCATATCTAATTTTATCTCTCAGCATCTGCCAGTGCTTCATGACCTCTAAGATAGACTGCAAGCACTTTGATAACCAGACTAAGAGGTAGCTCAGTAGATACAGACCAATCCTCCAAGTTCCCAGAACCACACGCTGACTGAATCACAGCCAATGCACCATCCCTAAACCTCCAAAGTAACACGAAGCCCCTTCTCCCCCTGAAAAGCATACTGCTACCCCACTGCTCTTCCAATTTCCATTACCAAAAAGCACTGAAATACATTCCTAACCAAAACCCACACCTTCTACAGGGAAGAGGTGCATTTTTTGGTGTTGGTTTGTTTGTTTAAAGATTCAAGTTCAGATCACTAAAGGGAAAACCATGAATATAAAGAAAATATTTTACACATCAACTCCTTTCTCCTAAAACACCAGTTTAAGTAAGATTTATAATCTATTGACAGATGATTCTTTCATTCACTTGTCCTTATAAAACAGGGAAGAGAACCAGCACACCAGAGCTTAGGGAAGAAGAAGGAACTACCCCATGGCCAAGTTGAAATGTAGGGGCACTTTTCTAGAGGAAGACCATAGTTACCCAAATTGGAACTGAGCTTTAAGATGTTAGTGCCAACATGACGAAATTCTAGGGGAGGGAAGAGAGGTGGTTTAAGAGCACCTTTACCTACCATTCCACAAAAAGGAGTTAAGTAGAAAGGAAACATGAAGTAATGCTGGGTGTCTGGATTTCCTTTCAGCTTAGCAGCTGAAGGTGAAGAAAGCCCCTGGCCACGTGGATTTGTCAGGTGTGCCCAAAGAGGCGTAAGCCTGTGAGGACGAAAGCACATAGACCAAAGCAACAGCTCCTGAAGGAAGGCAAAGCATTGACTTCATCCTCATGACAAAGTGAAAGCTCAGGCTTTCAAAGGAGATGTAAAACAGAGCCCTGACCATTCATCGTCATTAAAGATCCCATGACAATTCTTGCAAGAGTAAAAATGTTAACTAACATGTCCTGGCCAATATCCAACTTGGATAATTGCATTCTGCTTCCTAAATTCCCCTTGCATTTTCAATTGGATTAGTTTTTCTTCATTTCTCTTCCCTAAACCCCTCCTGCATAATGTTTCCAGCCCAGAATGGCTGCTGTATTCCACACCAGAGGTGCATGAATTATCAGTGCTGGGCAATCCCAGCATACATTTTGTATACATTAGTTAAAGAAAACGCTCTGTGAGCCAGAGTAATACCTTCAATGCTCACTGAGGAGCACTTAACTTTTCAAATGAGAAACCCCACTGATGTTAGTAAGATTTTTTTTATTTTTATTTTTTTTTCTAAAACACTGCCCTGCAAGGAGGAGTAAGTGCACCAAACCCAGCCTCCTGCCAAGCAGGAAAGTCCTTTGCTGGGCCACATCCTCAGCTTAAAGAAGCAGATGCAGTTGCTTTAACTTCAACAGAACTTTGCTACATTAAAATAGGAGTAAATATTCATACAGTATTTTTTCCACTAAGTCACTCATGTTTAAATGCTGCAAGAATCAAAGAAGTTGGCTCTTGAATGCACCAATCTGCGGGTATAAAAGAGGAACATCAGAACATATTCTCCTTGGTTTTAACTGGCTTGCACAATCGCCACGCAATTTTGAAGGAAAGCTGGTGGTTCTTTAACTTGGCACACCGATGAAAAAGGAAAGTGCTGTGCAATACAAATTTCCAGCCGTTCGTTACCTGCACTCTCCTTCAAGTACTCACGATACTAGAGGCAAACTGAAAAGTCCTGACCCAACACATTTGATGGAACAGGAGGAGCAAAGGTGATTTATGTGCATAAAAGCAAAAACTGACAAGCCTTTGATTTTCTTGTAGAACAATCCCAAAACGATTGTCAAGACTGCTTAGGTTTTTTGCCCTCTGCCTGTCCTGTAATAGGACCATTTTATCCAACACGCTGTTTTATAGACACCTTGTAAAGGGTCATTTCCATCTGCTATCCGGGTTACTCAAAAGAATACTTTCCATTCCCTCCTCCACGAACTCTTAGCTACAGCTGAGAATTGCTTGTTTTCATTTCCAGCCTGCTTCTGCATCCCTGGTAAAGCGTAAAACCACAAACATACCACCAACTTCATTCTCGAGAGCTCGGATAGCAGAGGGACATCCTGAAAAATTCAAGAGAGCAACGGTAGGCAGCCTGCAGTCAGATGAATGGGGAACACAGAGAATACACTCTTTTTGGTTTTTCCTCATGAGTATCATAACCCTCCTCCCTTCCCCCTTGCAGACAGTGAATTTACTTGATAGGTGTCACAGTGAAAGTATCCATATTTGCCAGCTCCAGGCTGGGTCAGCTGCAACATCACACTTACTGCCCTACACAAAGTGTGGAAGGGGGTGATGCGGGACCTCCGAGCACATCCTACTTCAGTGGCAAACACTCCTAGTACTATGGAACTGAGCAGTGAAATGAAAGGTTGGTACCAGAGGGTGAATATCAGGCACAAGCATGATTTATGCTCATCTGATGAGCACAGACAGATCTGCAAAGGAATTTTATGTCAGAATCAGATGGCTAAAGAAACACAGAGATTATGTTCCTGATGTGCAGTGTACACACGATGCTGGTAAGGAGCAAGCCAATCGTCAGAAGTGACTAATTTCCCACTGCTCATGGACTGCCATTCTGGGTACCGGTCTTGACACCAGCTCAGCTTCTTCTGCACACAAAAGCTGACATCACCATGGGAAACAAGACCCATTCTCAACCACACACTCATCTGTTCCCATAGTTCTGCTCAAGTGGAGGAATAGGCTGGAGCTGATGAACACTGAAGTCTGCATCCTTACGATAAGTAGTACTCAAGATTACCTGGGATTTCTACTCTAAACAGGGGATTGAAAGCTTCATCCTTTCACTGCAATTTAATTGCAAAAGTGCGCAACTGTTCATCAATGGCCTCAGCTTCACAAACAACCTGAAAAAAAGTCTGGAGTAAGATATCTCTTTCAGCCACTCCTTCCTTCCCATTTTTTGAAGATTGCTCTCCCTGGAGTGGAAACATCAGCATGCCCGTGCTCTGAAACACAGCAGCCACTGCCACAACCAGCGATTCAAAATGAGCAGCGCTACCGGAACAGAAGCTTGGGATTAGGGAGATCTAAAAATGGAAGGATTTCCCTCCCCTCTGAATCCTGATGAACCCTTCCAAAACCTGACTTCCAACACTTTAATTCTCTGTTGGCTTGCTGGAGGAAATCATCAGAGGCAAAATTAGAGAGCGTCGGGTGCCGCTCTGCAATAAGCATCTGTCAGTCAAGCAGGCATCACCCCGTAACCCACCCCAAGCACTTCCATCCTCCAACCCAGGGGAAGGGTGCTGGACACAGAAGGTTTGCTCAGGCCAAAGCTGTACCTCAGTCAGTTAGTAGCACAATATTTCAATTTTTATTTATTATTTAAAACAAACAGAGTCCTTGTCTCTCCCCCTCTCTGGTTCAAGCAGTTTATACATTTAATTCAATTTTAGGAGATACATGTTCGTTTACTAGAGCAAACAAAAACCTGTAATGAAGAGCTGCAGTTCATGAGAAGTAAGCAACCTGCTTGTCTTCCACTCAAAATTAATTTTTTAGCACCAAATATTGACATTAGAAGGTAAGCAGCTTAGTTCCATGCCTGCTTTTCACACCTTCCAATTAAGCATCAGGGAATTTGGTGTGAGATCCCTGAAGGATACGTGCTGACCTAGGCTGTGATTTCAGCATTACATCCCATAGAAACCACCATCTAAACTGGGCTGGCTTCCTCAGAATAAACCTTCTTTGCTCAGTTTGCCTCAGGAATCTTCCTCCCTTTTATCTCTAGCTTTCCTTGCCTTCACTCCTTGCATCGTCACAGAGTAAACCACAGAGAGAAGAGGATGATGGTGTCATGTACTACTGCACTCCACTTGGTTAAGGAAACATTCAAGCAGAAGACCTCACCAGCAATTAAAGGAAGAAGGAAGGGGGGGGGGGGGGTGGTGAAAAAAAGAAAAAAAACACCAGGAGAACCTGTTGCAAAAGAGACACAAAAAATATTTCATTCACATTCAAGCTTTGGGGTTGGGGCTTTTCTTTTTTTTAGATTTTGGGTTTAGATTTTCCACTCACATGAATACCCATAAGCAGTTTAACACCACAATTAAAAAAAAGCACAGTCAATTCCTGAAATCCAACATAATTATCTTCCACAGAACTACTGAGGTCTACTGGAAACGTAGCTGCAGCATTAGAGGGTTATTTGCTCCAAGGACCTTTTTAATATGGCTGTATTGTTAACACTGCAGTGCAAAAGCCTCTCTAGTCAGAAAAAGAAATTTAGCTCAGAAACACAACTTGTGGGCAATGAAAAATGCATTTGCTTCAATTTGCACTCATTTAATAATAGCATTATTTAACACGATCAGTTAAAACGACTACCCTCAAAAGACACAGCAGTGCACCTCTTCTCATGAGACTCCCAGGGCACCGAAATGAAATTCATTTCTGCAAACCAAACATTCAAAGCAACCAGCAGCGCTAGAAAGACCGTATTTAAAAGGGAAAAAAACATTTTGTGACTGACCAGAAAAAACCAGCAGCCCCTCTCTATCCTCTCTATACCTCCCCCCCCCATCATCTTACTTTAAAGCTGCCACATATTTCACCGGCAAAGAAAATTATATTCTCCCCCTGGAAGTAACAACGTATTTGTCATTACACTTTGATTTTCATTCAAAATCAAGAACCCACTGAATTTGTACAGACCGGGAAACAGCGACTAAAATCTGGGTGTCTACTCTATCGCCTCGCTAATCAAACCTCATAGATCCCTGCATAATTATTTTCCTACAAGGTTATGCCTAATTGGCCACTAACCTAACTGATTAATCACCGACATTCTAAGAAGGCGCTGAGGAAAAGGCTGAAGGGCGACAAAATATTTATTCGGGTTGTAAATATTAACCCAAGAGGGGACGAGCTGGTTCAAGTTGCTCCTGCCAGGCTGCGCACGCAGAGGTGGATGGAAAGAGAGCCCCGCTCCAGAGTCTGCCACACACACACAGAAATAAGAAAGAAACCCGTGTCTCACGTTCTTTCCCACTACGGCCGCGGAGATGCTCACTACAGCTCTAAGTTGGCTTTGCCCGGCTCTGGAAGTGTTAAATTATTCCCCACGCCACGGAAACAGCGGGTTCTCCGAGCGGAGCCGCGGGTCGCATCTCCCCGCTCGCACGTCCCGCTCCCGCAGTTCTCGCCGACTTCGCCCTCGCTGCCAGACGAGGAGGCAGCGGGCTGCCCGGGCATCCCTCCCCGCCTCCTCGCCGGCTCCGCCGCCGCGCCAGCGCCTCCCTCCCGGCAGATAAAACTTTGCGCTCAAGTCCGCCGCCGCTACGCGCCTTTCCTTCCGCGCACGGTTACGCGGGCGCGCACGGTCTCGGCGGCGGCACCCGCGGAGAGACGGAACACCCCTTCCCCCCGCCACGACGCGCCGGGGAGAGGAGAGGAGGCCACGGGCTACTCCCACCGCGCAGCCCCGCGGATCGCTCCGCGGCTCCCCCGCCGCCTCCTCCTACCTGCAGCCGGCGCCGCTCCCCGCAGCGCCCCGCTCATCATCATCATCCTTATCCTTCTCCTCTGGCTGACGGAGAGGAGGGGGGGGTGGGGGGGTGTTCGCGCCCCCGTCCCTTCCCTGCGCTGGCGCGGAGGCTGCGCCGGCGGACGCGGCT
>WUAM01000143.1:16682619-16695322 GCA_024336885.1 Actenoides hombroni | reverse complement strand
TTTTCGCTCGGGGCTCCGCGGAATGCCTGCGGAGGGCGAGAAGAGGGTCGCCGCTTCCAGCTCGCTGCCTGCCCGCCCACAGCCTCCCCGAACCCCACCGACTCCCGGCGAGACCTTTCTCACGCCTCCTCTCCCCGCCATCCGCTCCCCGGGCTGCGGTCTCTGCCTTCTGCCCCAAGGGCCGGTAGGAAATCGGAGAGCAAGCCGAAGGAAGTCATTGCAGCGGTGGTGGTAGAGGGGCCGGGCTGCTCAGCACCCCCGGCTTGGTGGCCGACTGACTTTGCGGGGTGGGACACCCGAACCCTCTGGCAGCCTGGGCAGCATGGTCTGTCCCCAGCAGTGGCCAGGCAACGGGCGGCCAGCGGGAAGACCGAGGTGCCTTTGGCCAGCAGACGCGGGTCTCTCGGAGCAAGTGCGGGCACTAAGAGGCGTTCTGGGCCCAGTGGAACGTGCCGTTGCGCTTCCTTCCCGTGCTGACTTCTCCTTGGCCAGTTCCACCTGGCTTTCCCACAAGAGGTTTCCTTCCTGGCCGCTATCTCTGCTATGCAGGGAGGAAGAGGAGATGTCTGTTCTTGCTGCTTGAAAACGGACTTTGAAGGCAGAAATACTTTTGAGTGACAGTTTATAGTCACGGTAGATTAAGCTTCCCGTTTCGCTCCAGTTTGACATTAGGTATTCCTCTTGGAAGCTCTGACCTCACCTGGCTCTGTCAATGGGTGACTGGTCTGCTGGGCATTGTCCAGGGAGGGAAATTATCATCTGTGTACAGGTATCTTTCTTCCTCTTGTCCACTTTTTCAATGGGATGTCACCAAACAGCAAAATTAATCCCTAGCATGGAAGAAATTCACATGTGAGCTTGCAAACCACAAGCAGTGAGACAGCGATTAAAGTTTTTGCCTAATTCTAGGAGATCAAGCTTGTAATAGCTAGAGAATGAGGCTTAAGCTGCTTTACATGTTCCTTCATATGTAAGATCATTAAAGCATCTGTGGTTACTGTACCTCCTAGCAGAGGGAGCCTTGCTGGAGGTGTTAATAGTTGCTGATCTTGGTGATACCGACTTGTGCCATGTGACAGGGTGTTAACCTTTTGTCAGTGTGACCCAACACATCTGACTAAACCATTTTTCCTGGCCCCAATCTCTTACCAGCTCTCCCGAGTCACATATTTATTACAAGAGTAATAGCTCTTCCTGCTTAATAGGCTGCTTTGATGCAAACCTTGAGCCGTTTGACAATGGCTGCCTCAGACATTTTGTTATCCTGAACTCGTGGGTGATAAAAGATGAATAAACCTGTCAAATGTGGTATTGATTATGTGATTGAGATGTACCCTGATTGCCCTTCTTACGCTGTTCCTTCAATTTCTATTGCTTTCCTGGGGTTTGGGCAAGGATGGAAAGAGGAACCTACAAAACGGCACTGATCTTGCCAGCCCAGTCTGCTCCAGTCCTGACACGTCTGTGGGGAATACAACTCTTGATAAAAGGATTTGTCAGATCTCAAGCCCCATGTCTTTCTAGGGTTAAATTATGGTGTCTCTAACTTTGAGGCCCCCACCAGTTTTCTTCCCATTGCTTTCTTGCCTCATTTTGGAGGGAGAAGTTCGGCAGAGAATCTGTCAGGTTCACATAGTGATTAGATTAAGCCATAGTTGAGGGCTTGGGAATCTGGGGGATCGGGGTTTAGCTTCCAGCTCCAGTACCAATTCCTCCCTGCTTTTAGCAAAAATACTTGCCAAACATAGGCAGGATGATCAGTTGGGTTCAAAAGCTTACTGTTGGTATGAATAACTGCCTGAGCTTCGGGAAGGCTCTCAACTTGCTTGGAAAGGGCATAATGATGCATATCTGTACCAAGAACATCCAATGTACAACTGCTTATCCACAATCCCATCCAAACAAAGAGACACAGAATTGGGAAACGCTTGCAAAAGATCACTGAAAGAGATCTATATGCAAGTGACATTCATTTCCATTCCGTAAACGCAGATGTCTGAGCAAAAAAGCCACATAAGTGCCTCTGAATAAGAGAGCACTGGAGTGCTCACACAGAGCTGTCTGAGCTCCAGTGCCTCTGAGTCAGCTGGGAAGCAAGAGTGCCACAAACAGCTGGGCAAGCAAAGGAGCAAGCCCCGAGAGAGGGAGCAGGAGCAAAGATGCTGCAGTGCACAACTGCAGTGAGGGACTGATTATACTCATCTCCAAGCAGGCAGAGTTTGAAATGGAAATGAGGAGAAGATTTCCCTGCCACACAACCCAGCAGCTACAGTAAATGTTGCTCTAAAACAACAGGGAAGCAGGCAGCGTGCAGCATGGACTTTGTTTTGTTTCACCGTTACTCAGCTCGTCTCAGAGGTTCATTTAATTGTTACTAAAAAAGTCCCATACAGCAATGAAACACTAAAAACAAAACCTATTTCTACCTTCACATCTTGACACTGATATTGAGGTCTCCCTGCATGCAGAGACTTTGGCTTGTGTACTCAAAGCAGAGCAAATTACCAGTTCTTTACACAAGTCCCATCCTTATGGGCTTGGAAACAAAATACCACCTGCCATGTAATGCAAAGGCCTCTAGAGCCAGGAATTCAAAGGCCTCACATGTGAGCTGCTGGGTAAGTACACAGCCTCCTTCTGCAGCCAGGCATGTCTGAGAACACCTCAGGTGCCTACTCGACTCCAGATTCCTAGGAGGAAACCAAACCCACCTTCACTGGTGGTTCTCCTGGACCATTCAAAACTTCCAGACACTTTCAAAACTTCCAGGGGAGGATCAATATTAATGTCTAGCAAACTTTTGCCTCTGACAAAAGGGGAAGTTCAACTTGCCTTGCCATCATCCTTCATCACAGCCAGGGGACTTATTTCCTTCCTTTTTATGACTGCAGGAAACTCCTAAACTCCTTCTTCCTCCTTTTTAATAGCTTTAGGTTTTTCAGGCAGGACATGCATCTTCTGATGACACCTAAAACAAAGCCAAACCAAACAAGAAACCTAAGATTGCTGTTGACTTAGTCAAGACAAAGGTACTAAATCAAATACATGCCCAGGAATACCACAAATCTCATATGCATAGATAAATGTTCTGAAGTTTATGCTGCAATGCTTTTACTGTAGCACTTCACATCCATGGATCTCATGGAGCTTAATAAAGGTGTCATTCCCCCATTCTACCAGACAAATGAGGTGAGGTAGCTGCTGTTGGACTAGTGGCATTGTCTGGAAGTAGATCAAGTAGCATGACTTGATTTTACATATCTCAAATACATACAGAGAGATTTGGATCCTTAGGTGGACTAAAAAGAAGATTTGTCTTTCTGGAGGTTTCCTTTTGACCTCTGTTACAAAAAATACCCTGTATCCACCAATCAAAAGCAGGAGATTCTTTCATCAGAAGTGACACTATGTAGATCGTAGCAGTTCCCAACGCCCCAGGTTCCCTCCACCCCAAGCAGCTGCTTTCTAGGTATTTCTCCTGCCCTCCTGGGGTGGAAGAAAAAGGGGTGGGGAGGCATGTTCTGGGATTATTGGTACAACAGCTTCCAGTTCTGTCAGAGACAAATGACCAACACTTTCTTTGTGATTTCCAGACAAATACAGTAAGTTAAAAGGGATTTCTGAGATACTTCCTCACAAAATGCATTGCATCACTGTAGCATCCACCACATACTCTTACACTAAACTCCAATCTTCAGAGTAATATCCAAGTGTAAACATTAGTTTGGATTTACATCCAAAATATACACACCCACCATTCTCATCCACTGAGAGTAATTTAGTATTTTTATGCAGAACTCATCTCCAAAAAATACTACTTGCCAAAGTACAAGTAAAAATCATTAACAGTAATTGCACTATTTCTTCTTCCTTAAAATATATTCCTCTGTATTTAATTTCTGTAGAAGAAAACACAGATATTTTCAACTGCCTCATATTCCTTTCTAAAGCATTGGAGATATCAAATTTCAATAGCTTAAATATTAAATAAGAAAAGTAAACTTAAAAATTGATACTCACATTGCCTAATATTACGTTTGGACATATTTACACCAGTAGCAATACTGTAGTCATCCAAGCAGGAAACAAAACCAGTACATATTTCTCCAGTCACAAATAAACTAATATTAAAAATCAACTATTTCTGCACTAGAGTTTATATTCTACTCATGAAAATAGAAGGATGGTGGCTTGAGGGGAATTCATACTTAAAACTAATTTAACAATATATTAGTGCCAAACATAGAGAATGTGTGTAGGGCTATTTTATAGAAATAAAGATCCTAAATTCAGCCAAAACATTATTTGCTGTGAATTATTCACTTAGCTCTGTCAGTCCCTGAAGCTTTAAAAAGGTACTGTGGAAAGCAGAAAACATTTTAAAAAATAAAATAAAATTTTAAAAAATCATGCATATGCAAAGCAAAACAGCATCAAAAGTCAAAGAAGTTTCCAAGGGAGATTAACTTCAATGCCAGAGCAGGGTAAACAAATGGAATTACTTACAATATAAAATTATCATTTGCAACGACATTTTCTTCATGATTTAATCCCACACCAGGTCTCCCATGTAGCCTGTGCTAGACCACATAGCTATTCTGTTCCATCTTTCACCTGCCACGTAGGTATGTAAATACTCCAGTCTATTTAACAGTTGTATACATCGTGCGAGCTACTGCCTGTGTTTAAAACACCCTTGTTTCCCTCCAGCTGCTCACAGGGCTTCACAGATCCCAGGTTGCAAGATGTTGGTAGATGAAGTGACTGACTCTTCATCTCTTTGGTCCCTGGGCAGCAGGCTGGCACTGCTCCCTCCAGAGCTCTTCCTTTTACTGGGCAGGAAAAATCCCTCAAAGGAAATTCAAATCAAGAACTGGGGTGCTTGGTGGCTGGTTGGACTGAGATTCTGGTAATTGCCACGTGTCACCTTCCATGGCAAACCGAGCCGTGCATAACGGCACAGCGAGTGCAGGAAAACAGACGTTCTTATTGAAAGAGACATTAGCACAAAGAGCAGCAGCACTCTAAAATTCAGTACAAGAACAAAAAAAACAAAAGTCAGGCTGCTTCGGCCAGTGCAGAATTTTCTTCCTGGCAAGCTGAGGAGGAAAAGGAGGGTTTGCACTTCAAGAGTGTCTTTCACAACAGCCTAGAAGCGATGGGCTTTTTGTCCCAGCGCAGAGTTAGGCAAAATGGGCTCAAGATCACAATTCTTTGCTCTAACTGGGCCTTAGTTTCACTGTCTATTGCTGTTTTCTGTATGCTGCACCAACAAAGATGTCCAATATTCAAGCTAAGTTTCCTGAATCTCATGATTTCTTTCACAATTTTCATAACCATGCCTATCAACTGAGTTCCTGGCTTAAGCACCTCTTCCCTTAATCCCCTAATTTGCAGGGGCGGTGGAGGGGGCGGTTCTGTTCAGCAATGCAAATCAGCCAAAGGAGGATACCACCAGGATTAACATAATCCAACTGCTACAACTATTCAATTTGGAGACTAAGGATGATAAAACCTATTTTCCTAGTCAATCAATCACTGTGATCGACTTGCAAAAAAACTGGAGTGCAAATCGGTGTAAGTTAATGAAATCAGCAGAATTATGTCAAATGACACCCCTGAGAACCAGCCCCTGTGTTAGAAGCATCCCACTATTGCTGTGAAGGGAAGTCAGCAAATTATAAGAAACTACATAATTAAGAGCTTATCAAAGCACTTTATCCCATCAAGCACTACCTTACAGATACCAGGTATTGCTTTTACTAACACTTAAGGAAATGAAGAGCAATGAGGATGCTTGAAACACCACAAGGCACTCGGAGTGAGCCAGGCACGGAAGGTGACGTACCACTGCACATCCCAACTGATTCAGGAGGTTACCCAGGGAAACAGGAGAAGAGAGTCATCACTGGCTGAAGCTGATCCAGGCTCTGCTGTCACTCTCAGTTCCATTTGCGAGCACATCCCAACGACAAGGCTTCTGGGCTTCTCTCCTGACTACTTCTGCAGTTAGTGTGGTCCCACCACCAGTCCCCACAAGAACAATTACGTGCTCTGTCTCCTTTCCTTCTGGCTGGATTGTCTCAAATAATAAAGGCTTTTGCAAATATTAACTGCCTCACAAAAATCTAGGACCTTCAGATGGTGACTACTGAAAATGAGGATTTTTGCACTGGAAGAGTGAAACAAACCTTCCTAACAAATGCAAACCTGCAGGCTGTGAACAACCCTCCTGCATTACAGGGGATCTCGTACTCAGTTTGACTTAACTTTCCAAACTGATTTGACCCTGGTACCTCATGCAGCCTGATGAAAACAGTATTAGCTTCTTTTCCTGTAGGTGATTCATTCAGCCATTGGAATGGGCTGCCCGGGGAGGTGGTGGAGTCACCGTCCCTGGATGTGTTTAAAGAAGGGCTGGATGTAGCACTCAGTGCCATGGTCTGGCTGTTCTGGCAGTGTTGGGTCATAGGCTGGACTTGATGATCTCAGAGGTCTTGTCCAGCTTCAGCAATTCTGTGATTCCTTAATAGCTGATTCCCTTTCCTCTAAGAACCCATACCCACCTTCCTCATCTAGGGTGTGCACGAAGCTAACTGAGACCTTAACACAGACTCTGACACTGACAAATGCCTCTTTTTGATCACTTCAGGTTGTATGAATCTATCACATACACGTCAAAATCAAACACAAAGTAAGGGAAGCATTAATTAAACCATTGCAAACACAGGCTTGACAAGACTATGATTTAAGCAGAAAACTGCCTGAAGAATTGCAATTCAATGTTTTAGTTCGTAACCCACTTTTTATATCATTGTACAGAACTGGAAAAAAAAGGGAACGCTTTCCCCCCTCCATCCCCTTCATCTGGTTTATTTTATCTTTCAGCTCGAGCTGGCAAGTGTGTCACGGCATCGCCTGTGAAAAAAGGTGACATAAATTGCTCACAGAGTTGAAAGAGAAGAAAAACTTGTAAACAAGTTACCTATTCTCATACTCTGTCCCCTAATTCCAAAGACAGAAACAGCAGCACATCTTTAATAGGATGTGGCTTCTTCTCCTCCAGCTCCAAGTCTAAGAACTGCTCCATTGAATGCACGTGCAGGTTCCCCTGTGATTCTTTATAAAGATCACCCTCGATCACAGATACATTAAAAAAAGGGCACAGCCATTCTCAGAAAGCCAGCAGGCAGAGTTGGTTGGGTTGTTAGGGAACAGTGCGGGCTGATTTACCAAAGGTTTACTTTGGATGTTAATCTGGTGCACGAACAATTGCTGTGGACTAGAGACTGAAAACTCTTCGGAGATTTCCAAGACTCAAAGTTCACCTGGAACCTGAAAGTCTAGGGGGTCATGCAATCTACAAAGAATAAAAATTAAACAAACCTTTAACTCTAAAAACATGTATTTATCTAACATAAATCACGTAACCTGTCTGACTGAACATGATGGAGGAGTCAGTTGTGTGCAGAAAGACGTGGTACAACAGAGGAAAGTGCTGTAACGGTAACCCAGAAGTGATGCTAAGGGCACTGCACGTCAGCATACAACACCTCCTCTATTAATTTGTTAAGTGCTTTTCAGCCTATCTCCCATCCTTTAATGTCAGAAAGGTGTATTAGAATATTGAAAAGGCTGGTCAGACTTGACATCTGACCCCAGGAGGGGTCAGGGACACGATCTCCAGGTCGGAGCCGGTTGGGAGGGTAATGCTAACTTTCCCCTAATACCTCACAATTTCATTTCTTTCTTGACTCTAGAGATACCCTCTTTCTTCTCTTGATTTCAGGCTAGGCTTTTTTCTTTTCACACTTCTCTATACGTAACCTGCTTCTGTTTGCTTCTCTGACTTCATATGTAAGAAAAGAAATAATGCCTTTTTTCATCAACAGGAATTGATCACTTGCACTTTGGATAGCAATAGCCACTCTGACTATCTTATATTTCCACTCTTGTATCACTGGCATCCAAAACTACCTATCATCTGAGCCAGAAAGATGATCTTACACAAGAATAAGATGCAAAATTTTCCCCTAAAGTGATAAGAACCTTCCCTGGAAGCTGCAAACCCTGAGCTGGCCTGTTGCTCACTTGGTAGTCTTCTGTGGTAGCCACAGTCTGAGGCCTTCACATCTCTTTGGTTTTATGATGAGCTTACTACCAAGCTATCTTCAGTGTGTGGCCCCTCACTTGGATGTGACAGGGAATGAAATTTCATTCACAGCAGGGTTATTATTATTGAGCTGGCTCAGGAGCACAGATATCATACCATTGTTTCCATACATCACTCCCCCTTCTTTGCCATCTGCTCCTGGAGTTGTCAGTCAAATCAGTTTGGGTATTCTCCATCATGGTCTTCAAGTCTCCTTCTGCTGACCTAGTTTAATTTTGCATTTGCATCCCCAAATTACCCAGCATGCAAGTTCATGAAGTTTATGTGTGTGATTTATCTTAAGTCTCTCCCCCCCCAAAATGTGTATATGTGAAAATTTGATATTTGTCACTCTTTCTGATAGACCCTGGTACAGCTTGAAATGTTCCACAAGACTTATCTGCATTGGCCACATTGATTTATCAGATTAATTTAACTTCTTTGAAGAGGCTTTCAGAAATAATCAGCTCTATTGTGTTCACAGAAGTAATTCTAAATGCAGAAATGTTAATTAAGATCCAGGGTTCTGATTTGGCTTATTGTTAAGATAAGGACAGCTCTGAAATTCCATTCTGCTTGGCTTTTGGAACCTCAAAGAAGTCCAGGGGTCCCAGAAGCAGAAGGCCATCTCAAACTCTCCTCTTTCCAAAATACATGCAGCCAGTTCAGAGCTCTGCCCTCAGTCTTCTCCTGCACTATCCTAAGGACAAAGCAACTTTCAGTGACAGCATTGCTAAGGTAATTAACCCTTAATTAAATCTTTATTTCTTGCACAGGTAATCTAAAAGAGATGAAGGCTTCCAAACAACAAGAACAAGTACAGATGTAAGAGACTAAAACATACAGATAGAACAGACTAAAACTGAAGTGGGAGATATTAGAACATCTGCAGAACATTCCCCGTACTACAGGAATCCAGTTAAAAAATGTGTAACGGTTTTCAAAGGTTTCCTGCTATTCTCAATACCACCATCACTTGAATAACACCACCTCGCTGCTTGCCAAGTAAAACCGTGCTGGTTTAAAATGGAGTGTTCTCCCAGAGACTTGTCCTAATGCAAGTGGGGTGAGCAAAACTGTATCCACATGTCCATTGAAGTGTTGCTGTGGGTTTCTCTTCAGCCCCCAGTGGGGAGCACGGGTTTGGATCCTCTACTTGTTGCTATGGTAGCTACTAAAGCCACTGCTCACAAGAACTTTTGAATTGCTCTCTGTGTTCAAACATGCTTTGAAATAAGGTTAAAAATCAACAGCTACAGCACTATTAAGGAGCCTACTGCTGACTTCTTTATGTTTAAAAAAAACCCAAAAAACAGGAGCACTTAACGCCCCCTCTGCCTCTCAGTTGTGTTAATACCAAAGCACATGCTGTCTGCAAATATTTTTCAGAGCAGAGATTTGAAGCAGCCCTTCTAAACAGCTCAAATTATTTATATAATCAGAATCCACTATATATTTTTTTCTTGATAATTTCCGACATGAATGCCTGCTGTACAGGTGATCCCTAGTTGGAGATGTATCAAACAATACTTGCAAAAATAAATAATAATAAAAAAAATCATTATGAAAATAGATTTCTAGGCATTGTGTTGTGTGTATTTTGGGGTTTGAAGAGTACTTTTCCCAGTTTGTCTCACTGCACATATTGCACCCTGGCTGCCAGACCAGAACTGCACTGAGGCTCCAGATCTCTCTTCTCACTCGCTTGTCCCAATCTTGCCATTCAACACAAGCAGAGACTTTCCCACACCATCTCTGCTCGTTGTTCCAGAGTCATCTGGCTGCATGTTCAGAGGCAGCCTCCACAGCCACACGACTCTCAGGAGACAATGAGTTGAACCACACAAATGCAGTTGTCACAGCCAAGGGTGACAATGCATCGGAATGAGTCTGTGGATAGGCAGCCACATCTCCCTGGGTTTGCTGAAGCATCTCCGAAGCATTTCTGAGTCCTCATTATGGTGCTCATTTCATTATTATAAATGTTAATTAAAAAAGAAATATTAAAATTGGTAGACAGCCCCTCTGCCTGGGCTCGTACATCCAGGATCATGCCCGCTTTAGCCGAGACCAACACATGCAATTTTGAGATCCAGATAGAAAGGGAATTGCTGATGCTCAGATAAGAACTCAAGAGATTGAGACGAAGACGCATTAAGGACTCTTCCTCCATAACTAGCCCCCCAGAAGAGAGATTCTATCTGAAGAGAGCATGGAGCAAGAAGCAGCTGCTGTTCAAGAAGCAGCTTTGTTTTGCATTACTCTCAGAGGTTTTTGTCTGAATTAATAAACGATGCCCTAAGGGAAAAGGTTGGAAGAGACTTTGGCAAGATGTTAGCCCTTCTTTAGCTGGGGAGACAAGCCAGCAGCCATACAGCAGTTATGGAATAATCTGCCCATAGGGAAGCTGCTTCTTAGCTCTCATTAGTTAGAGGTGGGGTTATACCCTCAAGCATGAAGCACAAATCTAGGAATTTTAAAAGCATTAGTAATAAGAAATCCACTATTAGCATTGTTTCAGCCCCTTTTAATTGACCATAATGCAAATATATTTAAAATGTTTAAGAGATACCTGAGAGGAATTCCAGAAAACAGTCCTCTCTGCTGGTACCATGATTTAATCTGTTACAATGCCCGAAGAAAATGAATTCACATCTTAAATAATTCATACATTTATTGGGTCAGAGGCTCCATCAGATCTGATGCTCTGCCAATGGAAGTGGCAGAGATACAAATGAGAAACCAGACAGGAGCATTAGGCGTAAACTTTGGAACTGGATCTAATCCCAGCCTTCTTGAAGTAAGATGTGTTCTGATGAAAACCTGGTTTTCAGGCTCATGCTTTCTGAAAGCACCGTGGGTTTTCCCAACAGGTGCACTATCTTCAGGTCATTGTAGCTAATAAGCAGAGCCACACAGCTTAGAATAGTAATAACAGAGATCACTTGTGCAAATCAGTGAATGCAGACAGGAGTTTAACCCAGCCACAGCCACATTAAGTCTTTCTGCAACGTCGGTGAACAGCCAGCAGTGACTTCTGGAGCTACAGAGGATAAAACATCCAGTGTAAAGGTGGGAGTACTGCTGCACCTTTGTAAAACTCAGCACAGCAGCTGTGGTGTGCACAGTACTATAGAGGCATGAAACCCCTAAAACTTCACCAGCAGACACCAATTAATTTCTTTCTTGTTTCAGCTCCCTTTAACAGACTGGTAACTGCTTAACATTCATAATAATGGACTGCCACAAGTCTGAGTGGAACCAAATGAGGCGTGCCCAGGAATCAAGCTTTTGACACAGTTCTGCTAACTCACCTCAGCCGTGGCCTTTAGCACCCGCGGGGACCCCTTCCCCGGATCCCATATGAGAGGGCTGCCAATCACCACGAACCATGCCAATCCCTGCCACTGCTTTATATATTGCAGACAAACATCCATTAGAGAGGAGGTCAGGGCCACCAAACTCACTTTACTCACGACCGCAAGTCTGTCGAGACCTTTGTTTTTAGAGATGAAAACTGATGGCATTAACCCCCATGCTGCAAAATGAGCAATGAGATGGAGTTTTCACTGTAAGTCAGCACAAAGTAGCCCAGGAGGAGCAAGACAACACAACGACCGAGTTAAAATCCTGGAAGGGAAACTTTTAGATCAGTTGCTACCAGCCAATCGTCTCTGTTGGATGCACTCCAGGGATAGTTGAATTAATTCAGCCAGGGTGTTGCAAAAGGCATGGATAAGCAATCCAACATCCATTTGGGAGAGGTGGTAACGCGGCACTACGCTGTTCGGAGATAATCAAATGTCAGCCTGGCAACTCTGCTGATACGATCATTAAAAGATGGGCTGGATTCCATGGACACTCCCAGGGTTTTCATCCCTTGAGATGGAAACAGCTTTACCCCACTTAGAAGAAAAATGAATATTTTGCATATATAAAGCTCTTTTATCCCCAAGGACTTCGCTCAATCTGGACTAGATTTATAAATAAACTACCAGCAGGTGTCTTTGGGGTTGTGATCAATTCCTGATAGTCCGGCCCTACGCGCACGGCGGAACCCGCGCGGAGATGATCTCGGTATAACTGAGAACACGAAGGGCAAAAGGATTAGGGTCCCATTGCTTGGCACGGGTAAGCATTGGGTAGGCAAGAGTGAACACTACTGAAACAGTTGAACAGTCTGCTGAAGGACAAATTTTCACTAGGGGCTCAATTCTGCACATCATTTACTTCCCTGTCACTGAACAAAAGAAGACATGTTCAAGTAATATTAAAGGTCTGAATATAAGGTCACACCATTCTGATGCTCCTAATAAGATTTCTGAAAGTATCTTAGAGTTCCTGTGTAATGTGCAGCTTTCTCCCAGTATCAATACAGGCTGGGGGATGATGGGATTGAGAAGCAGCCCTGTGCAGAAGGACTTGGGGGTGCTGGGGGGAGAAATGGTGGACAGGAGCTGGCACAGTGCACTCTCAGCCCAGCAGGCACTGGCACCCTGGGCTGCACCCCCAGCAGCGTGGGCAGCAGGGGAGGGGGGGATCCTGCCCCTC
>WUAM01000143.1:16634811-16682263 GCA_024336885.1 Actenoides hombroni | reverse complement strand
CCCAGAGAGGTGGTGGCTGCCCCATCCCTGGCACCATTGCAGGGGAGGTTGGCCGGGGCTCTGAGCACCCTGCTCTGCTTGTAGATGTCCCTGCTCCCAGCAGGGAGTTGGACCAGATGGCCTTGAAAGGTCCCTTCCCACCCAAACCAGTCTGTGATTCTATGATTTTTTGAAATAAAAACCAAGAGTTCAATTAGATGATTATTTCTCCACAGAGAAGCATGAAGCCTACTAGAAAACTCTTCACATCTGGGATCTGATCCTGTCATCACCTGTAAAACACTCCCTACCATCTAGTTAGCATTTCCCATTAGGAATAAGTACACCTGAGGTGACATCACTCCAGTGGTTATCATTCTTCTGGATCACTGAAGCCATGTTAATTCTAGCTCTCTAAGGAGGCATCAGCACCACATCAGAAGGTTGTAAGAGCACTAAGAGAATGCCAGAAATACCTGTGTCTCTAAAAAAAGACCCAAAAGACTAAACTCTGGGATTAAACTCATCAAAAACAAAAGCAAAAGCCAATTATGTACCTAGTATGGTTATTTCTTCTTACAAAAAGATTTCTTTAACCAAACCACTTGAACTAATCCACCTGCATATTAAAGGGTTTATGACTTTAAAGGGGGAAAGGACAGCTTGTTTCTCTCTACCGCACCAGGAGATAGGAAATGGTGAGTTATTTGGCTGTGAAGCAAAAATGGCCCATCTATTTTGCATGCCTGACACATGCCAGCTGAGAGCGCACTGGACAGCGGCTACATTACCATTAACCAGCATTTACAAATGAAACTTCATAGGAAGAGTAATGAATGCCCCAGAATTTCTTTTAATGTATTCTCCCATTATATAGCTATGCCAATAACCTTCCAGGAAAATGAGGAGGTCAAGGGAACAGTCAAAGTTGACAATGCTGAATCTCAAAACTACTATTATTAAACACGGCACTTCGGAAGCTGAGAATTACTGATAGAATGATGATGTGCCAGTTAGACCAAAGGTGACCGTAAGGCCAACAAACTACTCGAGCAGGACCATCAGTCAGGGCAAAGGAGCGAGGAAAAAATTGGTCTGAGGCAATCTACACCAATGGTGCAGTTACAGAAAGGGAAGAACGAGTAATATGCCAAGCGAAGATAAGTACATAAAACAAAAAGCAAAGTAAAATGAAGTGTTGCATCACACACGTCCTCTCTCTCATAAATACAGATGCCGGAATCACAGAAGGCTGCTGGTCTGAGTCATTTCACAGTCTCTAGGGTAAGGAAATTGATATACAAAACATTGAGGCTTCACACAGAAACTTATAAATAAGGACTCCTAAGAAAGGGGTGGACACTTCCCACTTACATGTTGCATCCGTGAGTTTTGTAAAGTGGTGATTTTTGCAAGAACTCCACTGCAAGAATTTTCCAGAAGCATATGGCTATAAAATACAAGTGGGTCTCCTGGGGCCTTGTCTCCAATGCAGCTTCTGATGGTTGCACCTCTGGAAGGTGACATTTTTGGTAGGCACCATTTAGTACTTCCAAGGGCTGTTCCTGACAACATTTTGATCCACCCAGGAGCACACGCACATCAATAAAGGTCAGTGACAATGGCCTGCCATCAGCAAAGCAGAAACGGGGTGAGCAGCTCCCTGGTCATGTTGCATCAGCTTGTCTAATAAAAAATTCTTAGCCACCAATTTCTTCCTTGGCTGTTACTTGTGGTGACTCCCCATGACAATTTTACCTAAGCACAAAAACATGCCTGCTGGTCCTGCCACAGCTTGCAGCCCGCTACGTAACCTGTCCAGTTTCCCCTCCTTTTGCAGATCCTCAGAGCAACAGGAAAAGAGAATAGGAATTGTTGAAGCAGGTCCAGAAGCCCCCAGATGGCAGGCGATTGCAACAGTCATAAGAAAGAAATAACACAGCTAAGTGAAAATAAAGCTTACACAGCTATTGCTAAACTTACCAAATAACCCTCCCTCCAAGGCTTGAACCAAGAGGCAGAACCATTCAGCAGCAAGCCAACTGAAATGAAAACCCTAAAGACAAACTCAGAGCAAGGTCCTTCCTCACATACAATACAGTCTTAATGTATATTTGCAGTGGGAGTGGGGCAATGTGAACTCAGCATATCCTGAATTTCAGGAGCTCTTCAGAAATCCAAGTGATCTGTTAAGACAGAGTAGAGCTGCAGTTATGCCCTACATCTCTTCTAGAATAATGATAAAGAAAGAAATGTGGACTATCACAAGCAAGGCCAGATATCCAGGTTATCAGAGAAGCTCTGCTCATACAGAGCCCACAATTTCTAATGTTCACACCTGTAGAAAGAAAAATATCAGGAGAAGGGAAGAGGCTCCCAGACAGGGTCACCAAGTGATTTTTGGTGGTTTATTGGGATGTAGGAAGGGACCTTAGAAGCTCATGTAGTTCAGCATCCCACTCAAAGCAGGATCAATTTTGAAAGCTATGTTTATTGCTCTTCCAGCTCCTACTCCTTCTCCTAGACAGAAAAAAACCCCATCAGCCAGAACCCCCTCTTCCAGACCACATCAGGGAGAGAGACTGCTGAGGTACATCCTAATCAGCTTGCTGTCAGCCAGGGAGTGTCTCTTCCTTATTCCAGCACCTCAGGAAAAGCCCTTTTCCCAGCTGCAACAGATCCAGTCAAGCTTGGAGTCACTGGCATCTCTGAACACAGAAAAAGGATCTACCTGGCTTCGGAATTGCCACCTATGGCCCTGTGATAGAGATCATTCACCTGCTCCTACAAGGTAGCCTCTAGCTCAAGAAGCAAGCCCTGACCAAAAGTATTTGATGTTGTAGAGGGCAGTATGGTAACAGTTTCAATATTTTGGATTCTCCAGATATGCTCCAGAAAATTCCCTCCTTAATTGTCTTTAAAAGGAAGGGCAGGATTCAGCACTGGAGGTACAGTCCTGGCTGCACTTCTGTAACAGCAGGGAGATGCTGGAATAGCACTTCCTAAAATGCAAAGCCTTTTAGCTTTGAAAGGCACGAAGGTTTTACAGCATGGCACGATGGATTGCTTAAACAAATGCTGACTTCTCTAATCTTCAGAGGAAAGGCAATTTCCCTTTCTCAGTGTTTGCTAAACCCCTTTGTTCAAGCAAAAATAAAAAAACAGACTTCTCAAAGAAAATTTCACTCCCTTCTCCCCCCAGCCTCTATCTTCCAGCCTGTATTTACAGCACAGAAACACATCATGAAAGATATATGAAAGCAGTTACTGTAGTTAGGCATGGAGCTGCGTTGTGAGTTGCGGTCGTGGCAGCATCGTACGTGGTTCCTTAGACAGTTCAAAGCATGAGCCACGCTGCACACGGTGACTGTCGTGATAACGATACACCAAAGAAGAGGTGAGATTAACATTACATGGCTCTGCCACTAGATTGCCCAGATCAGTGCTTTTACCCTTTGCAAACCAACCAACCCAGAGTGGGTCATACAACAGCAGATACTTGTGAAGATAGAAGCTTTATAATCTTTACATATTCTTAATTCTCCTCACCTCAGCAACAGAAAAAATTAAACCTATTTAGTCAACAGAAATTCTGTTATCCCAACAGTCAGTCAGGATATTACCTGTTCTAATACAGGAAGGGGAGGAGGTTCCAAGTCTCTGGAAATTGGGCTGATTTTTTTTCTATTTCCCTCACACACGCCAAAGAAATTCTAAACCCTTCAGCACCAATGGTGCACCAGCACTGGAAGCCTGAAATTCTGAAGTCTTCAAAGCCAGAAAAGCAGTTCCAGTCCCACTCCAGTTCTGAAGATATCAGGATATGACAGCAGCTTACCTGCATGGGTGTTACTTAGAGCTTTCCCATATCCACACAACTGGTACCACTGAATAAGTACTAACACAGCACATCTGATCTTACGTCTGCTCCCTATTCAGCCTATTACTGGCTTTATTTAAGTGGAAGGCAGAAATGAGATGTCATTTAAGATGGATTCTCCTACACTTATTCACTTGTAGCGTTATCTAGGATTCACACATATTAAAATCCAGAAGATATGTGCTTGCTTTAGTAGGTCTGACATCCCGATAAGAGGTGTGACACTTCACACGTTAGCCAGAAGGTTATACTGGCCGGAGTTCAAGACAATATCCAGGAGAAAATTCCTTTTGCAGATTTTGAAATCTCAGTTCCAAACAACATATGCTAATACCTCTCACCGTTATCATTTAAGAATGGTAAAATAAACAAACAAAACAAACCCCACAGCCAAATCTGAAGTGCTGAATATAAACCTAACCTATATAGGGGTTCTTTCCCTTGAACACTTCCTTACCTCCAAGTACAGAAGCAAACAGCTTTGTTTAATGACCACTATACATTTCTGCCCTTTTTTCAGGCAGTATCTTAGATTATACTATTCACTCTATTGATAAAGAACAGTGAAATCTATTTCCAAACATTCATTTCCTTATCTAACATAATATCACGAGCCAATCAACATTCAAAATACAGGTGAATCCAACATTTCTACATGCAAGTAATTCTCAATTTTGTTTCATGTCTTTCGTGCTCAGATAACAACCACAGTTAACTCCTTCTCAGCCTGATGCTCCCCTGTAAGTCTACAATGAAAATCAAAGTACTAAAATAAACCAAACCTCAAAGGAGATCATTTCTCTTCATGCAGTACCGAATTGTTTCCAAAGATATGATCTAGCATTTGTTCACACTTCCAGAATTTATGTGGATGTTCTGGTTTCACTGGGACAGAATCCCAGGCCAGCCACAGTCTGCAGGCCATTAGCAGTCTGGAGTTAGGGCCAATTTGTATTTGACATACTGACATGGAGGCTTAAAAATTGGTGGTTCTTTCTGAGATGAGAATAGACAGATAATGTGAGAATTTTATTTCTTTTTTTCATTTTGTTTGTGGGGTTTTTTTAAATCTAAACTCATGGTCTCTGCCATTCTGTTTACCTCCCATCATAAAACTCAGCTCCCTCCCAGAGTGGGAGCCCAGCTGGTTTAAGACCAAGACACTTTCGCTAAAACACAGAAGTAAATACAGGAGAACCATAAAGGAGGAATATGTTGGGTTCTCACATTCTTTCATGTTAATATATCAAACTAAGGCAGGATCAGGTCAGGCTCTATCTCACATCTGGGTTCCAGTCTGGCTCCTACATACACACACTCCCAGGTGTTTCCTTCTCTCCAAGTCAGAGAACGGGCTGGACAGACCAGCCCCACAGATGCCTATCAGTGTTGGGAGAAGCCTGCAGAGGAGAGACAGGACTTACTGGTAGAAGCGTGGTTTGCGGCCTTGTGTCTGAACAAGCAGCACTGACTCGTGGCCACCAAGCTCAGGGAATCAGCAGAGACAGCAGAAACCTGTCTGTCCAGATATAACAGCTGCAGCTTCACAGGAAGTCAGGTTGCATAGTTATAGCAAGTCAGATCAAAAGCCAGTCCAGTTTCTCCATGCGTCTAGCTAAGTTCTTTTCTATAGCTGAATTCTCCCTTCCTCTCAAGATGCTTTAGTGGAGTTACACGAGCTAGTGGCTGTACACAGGATAACCCTCATCTTCTAGTTTATCACTCTTAACACACAAACCTCACAGAGACAATAGGTGTGATTCCACGTATAGCTGTAGGTGGTTTGTCTCTAAAAGAAGCAGTTAAAACCAAAGCCAATCACTTGATTTGCTAATATTCCACCAAAGTATCATTTACTATGGACATACTGTTTATTATTCAAAGCCTTGGCAAAAATGCAGAAGAGTTTGAAGAACAGCTTCAAAAACATTACTTTATAGAATCCCTTAAAGCACTTGCTCCCAGTTGCCCTTAGGAAGAAGCAGTGTCAGAATGATTTCTTCATGTCTACGTCTACTTTCACAGCCAGCTCTTAAATCATTTCTCTCTGCTTCAAAGTAAAGAAATAACTACAATCATATGTTCTTCACAGTGGGACTTTTCTGACTCAAGTTATGATGCTTTGGACTTCTCTAGGGCCAGGGCAGTGAGGCCTCTTCCCCTCCCTCTTCTCTGCCCACAAACCTTCGTGCTCCCTTTTTGCATGGGGCTGAAAGGCCATAAAAACCTCACAGGTTCAGAGCATGTCCTCAATAAGAAAAATATCCCACGATCGTAACATCTTTATCAAGTGGAGAGGAAAGGCTGAGCAGGCATCACGGGAACCAAGGCTACCTGAGTGTGAGAGGAGCGGATCTGCAGAGCACAGTGGCTGCGCTGAGGGCCTTGCTTTTGGCGGGAGTTACTTCAGCCTAGCCCGAGCTTGATTTAAGTGGGCTAAGTGTCCATTAGCAGACAGATTAGGTGCACTCCTAGAGCATCTCTTCTGACTTCATTTCATCCTAAAGAGATCCACTTTGTGCACTCCAAGAACCACAGTGCAGTGAATGAGAGATTACCTTAAAAGCTTACCACTGACCTGAATTAAAACACCAGGGTAAATACCCACCTGACAAACACGATTTCTGTAGCCACGTCCCTTTTTGACCTGATTTACAGCACTATGTGATACAATCTGAGCAGTTCCAGTTCCCTGACGCTAGTCATCCTCGCTGTTAATTAAAGAAATATTACACTTAGCTAGCTGAGGAAATGAGCTTGACAGGTAAGCAAGAAGAAAAGGCTGAAATCAACTTAAAAATTCAAAATCTTAGGGGCCTTGAGTTACTTTCATTAAAATACGTGTTACTGAGAAAGAAACAAAGTCGACACTTGAAACAAGTTTTCGGAGTCATAAACCTCCATTCTTTTTTAAACTTTATACTGGCTTTTAACTCATTTTTAAAGAAATCAGTGCTTCAGTGACAGCTGTGATCAAAGCTGCTCTTTCTGCAGTCAGGAAGTGAGGTTGTTCCAGCTACCCTGATGACAGATCTGTTTCTAGTGCTTCCACACTCAGTTCCAACCTTTTGGCTGCAACTGATTTACAGCCTTTCTAGCATACTGTTATTATCTGTCTTTGGGTTTTGCTTAGTTATTTAGCATTCAAAATTTAATTTTAGTTGTATGCATTAATAATCCCCGTAGAGGTGCTTCTTTGGCACCTTTCAGATGTGGTTTGCAAAGTAATTTACAGATGCTAAGTCTAATTACTGCCCATGAGGTTCTGCTCTGCCAGAACATACTGCCTTCTCTGTTCAGTGATCGCACAAAGCCGTAATTCATTCAAGCTGATACTGGATGAACCTGGAAGACACCAGCAAGGCCTTGACCCCAGAAAGACTTGTGCATACAAAGATGAACAGGCTGCAAAGAGATTATTGAAAACAGGGATAAAAACAGTCCCAACCATTTCTTTTTGAACATTAGGAAGAAATTCTTTACTGTGAGGGTTGTGGGGGACTGGAACAGGTTGCCCAGGGAGGTGGTGAAGGCCCCATCCCTGGAGAAAGTCACAGTCAGGCTTGAGGAGGCTCTGAGCAACCTGCTCTAGTTGAGGATGTCCCTGCTTACTGGGTGACTAGGTGACCTTTGGACGTCCCTTCCAACCCAGGGCACTCAATGCTTCTATGATTCCTTGGGTCATTCCTGGTCAGATCGATTCTATGAAGGTCTTGAGAATATGCAGGCTAACCGTGGTAGCTGTGCAGCTAGAAAAAAAGGGGAGCTTGAGAGTGACTGATCATCAGCTGCAGGACAGGCTAACATGGTGAACATCATCCGTCTGAGGACTAACAAAGGTCTGTACAAGGCACCGTGATGTCCTGTGGCTGAAAAGGTAGAGACTGGGAAGTGTACAACTGCAGCATGTACAACACATAGCCCGCATTGAACACTCAGTGCATGCAATATAAATGAAGCCTGCGTGCACAGTTTGCAAATAAATAAAATATTCAACCGCTTAGAGAGATAAGAAATAGGTGGCTGCATAAGAGGATTATGCTGCATAAAGAAGAACTCTAGCTGGAACTGTTTTGGGGTTAAACTCCTTTCCATCTGCTTGATCCTAGGTCCCTGGGGTTATGTTTGCTCTCTATCACAGGGACTCGAAAAAAGGTTTGTTAAGCCAGTTTCAAGCTGAGCTGAGTGTCTGGACAAGCCTAAGCAAGTCTGCTCGCCGCTTTTAGTCCTTGGACAAACAGCAGCAGCCAAGAGCAGCAGCAGGACCAAGCAGCCCACAAGGGAGGCACCCCTGGAAGAGCTGGCGATGCCAAGCACATGCAGTGCTGGGAGGTGTGACAGTACAAGCACTAGGAAAGTCACAGGCAGCAGGGTTTTCTTGGCCATCCAATAAACTCAAGTTCTAGAAGCAAAATTCAACTTGGAGTTAGAATATTTGCTGTAAGCTTAAAAAAATAAAAGAAAGTTTCCATCCATGTCTATGTATACATTTACATTCAATCTATATGCATTTTTAATAAGTGACGAGTGTGGCACTGGCAGAACTGAGTAAGCACATTTTTAGTTGCAGATGCTAAAAATAAGAACCTCCAAAATAAACAGTTCCTGTTTTCACTAACCACAAAGAAAGCATGAAAACATCTACAGAAGTCTCAACTAGGAAAGGCACAGCTAGTGAAATGCCAGATTTTGCTGGGGTATAGAAATAGGCAGTTATAAATCTATTTTATATGTAATTTTAATAAGCGAAAAGAAAGCGATCCTGACAATAGTAGTGTTATTGGATTACATCCATTACACTCATTTACAACACAAATACAGGCATTTTATAAAGAGCAAGCAATTTGTTTTTGTGTTGAGATCTAAATTTGTCTTTTGAAATTTATACTGGGGAGGTCACAGATGAAAAAACCCTGAGATATAGAGGACTATTTATAGAGTTAGCACAGCATATAAGAAATCAGGAATTTCATCAGGTTTTGCTGGATTGGTTTTTTCTTTCTTTCTTTTTTTTTTTTCTTTTTTTCTAAACAATATTAAAACTTTTCAATAAATATAAGGAAGACTCTGACAAAACCACAGGAAAATCTGGAGCTTACAAGTACTGTGTAGACTAATAAACAAGGGGTACTGAGATGCACGATTTTAATGTAAGTGCTTAGATCAAGCAAATGTCACTTTAAAATGGTAGAGTGGAAAATCCTCAGCCTGCATGCGTGGTTGTTGAGACAGCTGTAATTCTTCCCAGGGTACAGCCTGGCCTCAATTTATCACTCTCTTCCATTTCAAGGTGTGCTAAAACAGGGATGGCTGAGGAAGAAATGGTCTCATTTTCCAGAGCACAGCCAGCCAGGCCAGGGATCACTGCAGTCAAGGCAGCAGCAGGGCAGAGTAAGGGGCAGAGCCAGATAGCAGGGGAATGGAGAGAGAACCAAGGCTGACTGAGACAAAACCCAAGGTCCAAGAAGCAGCTGTGAGTGGAAGCGGGATGCTCCAATGCTGGCCAGCTGAGGAGGAGTTAGAACACATCCCAAAGGCTGGGTGCAGCGGGAAGCCTCAGGCCTGACCAGACCTGGGGAGTTTCCAGAGAGTGTTAGGAAGCTGGGAGATAGCTCCTGCCCACACCTCTATATCCCAGACATTCACCTCCATCCTGTTGCAAGAGACTGTCCTGAAGATGCCCTATTGATGGCACATGCCACAGGGCTTATAGAGAATGAGGATAAATGTGCCCCTGGTTCCAGCTTTCTGTCTCATTTCATATCAGCAGCTCCCCTTGCTTCCCCTCCATTACGTCGATGCCGTTGGTGGCAGAGCCAGAGATGCACCCTGCTCCACCACTCCGATTCTCATGGAGAAGGCGTACACGTTGCTGCCTGGTAATTAATTGCCACCTCCTCCAAAATCAACTCAATCAGACTCTGGGAATAGGCTGTGATAGTCAGCAGAAAGGTGCACATCAAATCACAGGGCTCTCCTTCTCATCTCGAGTTACTGCCCAAATGTAAATGCAGAGCACAGACAACTTTATCATGTAATTTCTGTTGCTGATCCACTTATCTAACACTTCATGAAATGAAAGCCAAAAAAATTAAAATCAAGACACACTTTAACAGTAGACACTTTGTGCTGATTTCCTCCCACGAATACATTTTCAACTGGGTTTTCCCCTCAATTTAAAATGATACCTTGCAATCAGTTTAAGATCAGCAGAGGAATTCTCAATGCTCACATAGTGCCTATAATCAGTTTAGGCTCTATTATTGATACATCTTAGGCTATAGGTGTTGTCCAGCATGTAGCTTTAAATTGATCAGCCATCTGGTTTTCAGACTGGGTGTAGGAAAACCACTTTAAGCTCTTCCACGCAGAGGAAATATTGGATTGTCTCATTGGATAGTGATGCACTCTGAGGACACGGCAGGGTTCATCAGGCCGGTGCTTGGGTATGGCTACATGCACAAAGTGCTGGAGGGCAAAGGAGTGCAGCTCTACAGCGTGTTAGCTGCTCCACAGACAGCTCTTACCTTGTGTGTAACTATTCTTCATCTTTCCCTGAAGTAACTTGTTCTTGTAGCCATAACCCTGGGAATATGTCATATGTACTTAAAGGGGTCTGGCAGAAAGATGGGGGCAGTCCTTTTAGCAGGGCCTGTTGTGACAGGACAAGGGGTGATGGTTTTAAAATAAAAGAGGGGCGATTTAGACTGGAGAGAAGGAAAAAATTTTCTACATTGAGGGTGGTGAGAGCCTGGCCCAGGTTGCCCAGAGAGGTGGTCGCTGCCCCATCCCTGGAACCATTCCAGGTCAGGTTGGCTGGGGCTCTGAGCAACCTGCTCGGGTTGTAGATGTCCCTGCTCCCTGCAGGGGGGTTGGACTGGATGGCCTTGAAAGGTCCCTTCCCACCCAAACCAGTCTGTGATTTTATGGTGATTCTATGATATTTCTGTGGTTCTGGGTTAGCAGCAATACATGTGTATTGAAAAGAGCAGATGTTAAAAATGCTGTGAAAGATTAAGAAACCAGCATTCCTGAAAAGGGACAGGAAACACACTGTTTATCCTTTTAGTTAGCAAGATGAATGCTTGGTCTCCTCCGAAGCCACAGTTACTGGTGTATGTGCATGCTGGAAAGCCAAGGCTGCAGCTGGGAGACACTGGGACAAGGAAGTGATGTAGTGACAGAAGGAAACAAATTACTGGGATCTTGAGGCAATCCTTTGCAGATTGACAAGTGTAGGACCAGACACTCTGAGACTCACCTCAGGATCACAGTAGGAGATGTTAAAGGCAGACTCAGGGTGCGAAAGGAGCTGTCTGCTCTTACAGCACTCCTCCTTTGGTGAAAAGGTAGCAAATCACATAGAAATATTCCTCAGGCTGGACCTGGCCCACAGGCTATGAGTCAAGATATGCTGCGTAAAGTAAAACCACACATCTAGATGCTCTCAGTAGCAAAATGCTCTAAGTGTAGAAAAGTATCAAGCACAAGAACTTGCCCTCAAGGAAAACAGAGCCAAGGTCTCTGAACAGGAACAAAGTGACAGCAAAAGCCTTCTTTCCTGACACGTTACCCTCTGGCTGGGCTCAGTGAGGACCAGGACAAGCTGAAATGGAGCCCTGGGCAGGCAGCGGGTGCTGCTGGGAGGCCCCTGGTCAGCGTAGTTAAGAGCTGCTGGTGCACTTGGGCCCTGACACGCTGGCAACGGGTGAGCAAACATTTCCCTTACTGCCTTTCTGGGAGGACCATTTAAGCACCATCTCACTGAAGCACTGTGAGAAGCTAAAGCTTCTAAGATTGCTAAAACTTTTTCTAGAATGAGGGTGACATACAAGTGCCAATCAGCATAAATTCCACTCATCTAAATACATGTTTTAATTTAAATAAATTAAAAAACCCTTCAAAATTTTTTTTTTTTCCTGAGGTCAATCAACGTAACAGCTCTTTCACCTTGACCCTACTGAGACTGGCATCTTCTTTATGCTGTTTGCAGTCCCATTGACTTTAGCACTACTACTGCTAGAATAAATTACTATTAAGGCAAGGAAGCACTGTCGCTTTGCAGCGCTGCAGAAGAGACCAGGTACATCTTCCTCACTGCACACTGAATAATACAGGAGCTCAGTGCAGTTCAGCAATCGTCAGCCATAGGGCAAAACTGATGTCCACCCCTCTGTGCTCATTCCAGCCTCTAAGCCAACTCCTCTGTGGTACCATTTTCCCCTCCCATGTCATTTTTCTCCTGGGCTGGTCTCCAGTGAGGATCACTGCACAGCTGGGCCACTGTCTGCTCTGAAATACCAAGAGGAGTAAGGTCAAGTGGAAGGGTTAAGGGCTGCTTAACCCTCACTGGATGCTGAGGGAAGTCTCCCTGTAGCTGTGCCCTGGATTGCTGTATGTCACAGGTTGGCCTCACTCCCTCATGCAACTGAAGTCCAGAATGCTCTGATTTTAGAGAGGATAAACACAACAAAATGAAATCCTGCCTTTAATCATAGGTGTCTATTACAGACTTGATTCTGTGATGTTAATCTGCTAATTAAACTGGGTAGCTAAATTTTCTTGGGTAACATACTGTGCAGGTTTTGCTGCATTACTACATTTATTTACATGGTGTTACAGCAGGGCTTCTCAGGAGGTGTTACTGTGGTAGCAAATGCTAGCAGGGTAATTGGTCTTTACTTTCAAAAGAAAGGAAAAAACAACCTTACACAAAAATAATACTCTTTCTTTCCAGAGTAAGCTTCGGTAATGAAATTAGGACTTCTAATACAAAGCTATAAAGAGTGACAAATCTCTCTTGCAATTCTTAATTTGTGTTAACCCCTTGACTCTAGCAGGTCTGGAGCTCCTGACATTAAGTGCTAATGCATTTAGCATTAAACACACACACTAAATGCATTAGAATTATGCCAAGCTAATGGAAGCATTCACGGCCTGTCAGATAGGTCAAGTATTTGCTTCACTTGGGTGTTTACTGTGAGCGAGGCAGCATTTCAGCATCAAAGCCTTGTCAGAAACTTTAATGATCTTTATTTGAATAAATTGCATGGCACTATCTTGCATTTCATTGTTTTTCCTTCCGTTCTTACCAGCTGAAGGCTGGAGTTTGAAAGGGTATTCTAATTAACATTTTACCACTAGCTCACTGGTATGTAATTTATGAAGAGCAAAACTTTTGTTTTGTTGTATCTCGAAAGAGGCATCATCTGGATTTAAAATACAAGGAGCTTAGAGAATGTTGAATACAACCTGTCTGAAGCACAGTAAGAGAAGAGAGTCCTGTGGTGAATCTGTTCCTTTTGGTGTTTGAGTATAGAGGTTTGAAAGAAAGAGGAACAGAAGGAGAAGAAATTAGTATCATGGAGTATTTGGTTTGTAAAATATTACTCCTATAATATATTATGAAGTGCACTATCAAGTGACAATCCCGTGTACTTTTTAATACCCAGTGATAAATAAAAATTAAGTGTACTGCAGCATGCAACACCCTTAGATAAACCTCTACCTACTGTTATTCCAATGAATAGATCTGTACATTCTCGCAGATATCACTATGCCAAGCAAACACCCTAAAATATTCAGGTTAATTCCAGATCATATATAAATATACAAATCCATACACAAACATATACACCAAAGTAAAATGTTTAGACCATTGCTCACAGACTGTACTGGAAATGCCATTTGGCTGGGAAAGGGACAGGTTATCCGCTATATGCACCAGTATTATGGCACCAGGTCATTGGGGGTGGGCAGATCATTCTACCAAGCCCTGATGAACTGCTGTAGTCTCATCCTCTCCACTGCCCATTTATTTGTCAGCATCACTACGCAAAAATATAATGCTCTAGAGAGTTTGTGTTTGCTTTTTAACTTTACGCAATTAGTGTCCTAAATTGTTAAGCATGAAGCACAAATCATCCTGGTAGCCACAGAACATGTTCAATATTGTCCTCTGGATTTCAGGTTACAATGGCAATAGAGATTTCATTCCAGAAAGAAGCTGACACTCAATTTGGAGTTGCCATACATTAGGCAAATGAATACACAGCACTGCAGACGTTCTGCCCGTGACTTATTACGAGGTTTGCCCAGGGCAGCAGAAGCTGAGAGCTGACAATGGATGGCATCTGGATTTTCAGAGTAAACCCCCAAACGTTTCTTGTTATTCACACCTGACAAAGCATCACTAAGACATGCTGCTTTTGATTTCTACCTGTCAGGCTACATTCCAGCCCCTGTGATGCATCCACCTGGAAAACTCAGAGAGACAATTTTGTGATGGGAGAAATAAGACAGCAACTGAATCCTTGCAAATGAGAAAGCACGTGGACTAGTCTGTGTTTCCTCCTGACAGCTTTCCCCATGAGCCATCTGATGGCAATGCCTTGAGTAACCTAACTCCTCACTTTCTTCTCTGAAATGCCCTGTTTATGGTGAAATGAATGTCCAGATTCAAATGCTCAATAGTTCAGCATTAAAAGAGCATGACAAACTTGAAGAGAAAACCACTGAGCTGGACTTGCATTGCATCTCTCACTGCCTTTGCTTCCCCAGCATCCCTCACCCCACAATCCTGACACCCGAGGGAAGCCCCCAGAGAGCAAACAGAACTGCAGCCAGTCTGAGCAGATAAAGGCAAACGCTGGGGTATCTGGTGGGACCCCGCAGCAGGCAAACCCAGAATGGGACAGGGGAGAGATGCTCTTCTTTCCTCAGACAAACCAGGGTGTCAGGAGGAAAAAGATGTCAGTGTCTCTCAGATCCTTTGGCAGAAAAGTATCTAGTGTGTGAAATTACCCTGTTTTTATGCTTCCTCCCTGGCCCCATCCTACCTCTTTTTAGGCAGACACTCGCTGAGGCAGAGAGTGTCTCGCTTACGGTGCTCGGCACAATGGGGCTCCGCTCTTGGTAGGCTCTTAAGAACAACAATAAACACAACTAATAATAATAATCCTCACATTACTGGAAGTATTTTTAGGCTAAGGCCCAGTTTAAAGGCATAATTCATTCACAGCAATGAAGAGAGGCAGGAGAGCATCAGTAACAATCGTCTCACATTACAGAAAGCATACTGAGATATTAGAATAGCAGGGCAAAGATAACTCCTCCTCATTACCAACTGTGAGCTGCAGTCTGTGTGAGATATCCTTTTCAATATCAAAAAGCACACAGTTCAATGTAGGCAGGGGTAAAAGAAGGAGATGGATGCCTTACACTACTGGATTTAAAACTAGGACGTTTACTATATGCAAAGAAAGCCAACCTTTGGAAACGGTTGGTTAAAAAAAAAGAAGGAAAGAAAGTAAGAAAGAAAAAATCACCTGCTAGTTTCATACTATGGAAAAGAGTAACTCAGCAAACTCCATGAGTCAGTGTATCATCACATAATCTGAATAAAAAAGCAGGAGCTCTGCAAATAAGTGTGAATGCTTCAGTAACAGTCCCCCTTCACACTCCCTCGTCGCTATTTTCCCTTTCATTAGCAGGCGTAGTGTTTCATATTAGCTTATTGCTTCTATACCTGCTTTAGTTTCTTCCAGGAATTTCCACAGACTGCCTATCAAGCAGCTCCAGTTTCACGGCCTGAGCTTTATTTCTGTAGGTCAACTGCATTAGTAAATACTGAGTGTGCAGGAAGAGGAGGCTCTGTGTTTAAGGAACCCGCTAAGATTCACTTCAAATAGGCAGAACGTAACCATAGCAGGCAACACTTCTGCTTCCCCTCCTGAGGCATCTCCCCAGGCACCAAGGAACACCTCTGCTCTGGTGCTTACCTCAAAATGTCTTTGTGCTGTAAGGGCAACCAAACGATTCATGTGTGCTGGAGAAATACAAGATGCTAATTGAAACACTGCAGCTGGAGAAGGCTGTTGTTTTCTTCCAGTCACAGGTACTTTTGACCTGCTCCCTTTCGAAATTCAATTTCTAAATAATTTATATTATTCATGATAGACTCTTAAACCAGCCAGAAAACCCAGAAATTTATAGACTAATGGCTAAAATCAGCCTCAAGTAAGTGTGTTTCAGTAATGGTGTGGCCCAGTGAGATAAATTACATCTGTTGATGAGGTCCAAAGCGTGGGACATGTGCTAATAGAGTACCAGGTAACTGCAGGAAACACTCTGCACCCAAAGCAGCCCATGGCTGTGCAAAAAGAGTAGAACAAGATAAAAGAAATCACCCTTGCTGTTTGTAATGCCTAGAAATGCACACTGCACTATTCCACCACATACATGAGCAGCTTCTAATTTCTTTTAAAGGAGCTTCCTCTCCATTAATTTCTCTTCTTCCTCACTTACCCTGGGACCCAAAAGGAGGATAGAACTAGGAGGTCATTAGAAACTGCAGAGCTCTGAGGATGCTGTGAGGGAAGGGGCCAGGAAGGATAATGGGATGCAGGTTTTGTCACCAGCCTGGAAAAATGATGTGGCAACTCCAGCAGCACTCAGACAAGAAGCTGAAAACGCCCTGCAGCACTGAGAAATCCTGCAGGCACCATGGGGAAAAGGCAGGAGGGCTCTGCAGCTACAGCAGTATGCTCTGCTTCCTTTCCAGGGGTAGGAGGAAGCCTATGACCTACCTTGACGAACTCCTGTCCCACAAGTGAGGCAAATCCCAGCAATCGAGAATACCTGATTTACAACAATTCTGGGCAAGAAACATTGGTGCCAGGAAGGGATTAGAAAAAAATGCAAATGGAAATGCTGCTCTGTGGAAGAGGGCACTGTGGTTGCTCATGGCAGGTCACCCGTGCTATAAAATAATTGGAAGGCTCTTGTTAATTGATTTGTATCATTTACGTAGGTCAACATCAGTCATTTTCATATTGGCATCAAACTACTGAATCTGGGACTTCTGCTAATGGATCTTCTTGGATATGACCCATAAATGAGTACTGTCCTGCCTGCAAGAGCAGCAACAATAGACAACACAGTCAGCACTGTCACAAAACCAAGCATCTTTTAAGAGTAATGAATAGCTTTTGAAAAATGTCATGTAAGCAAGTAACTGATTAAACTTCATGATGAAAAGGAACATGGGCTGCTTTGGCTAATCACTGCTCACTCTCTCTGTCCAAACCTCAGTCCTTCTTTGGGCCAATGAAGATATATCTGAACATATACCTGAAATTAAAGTGATCTAATGCACAGCAGTAATT
Source organism: Actenoides hombroni (assembly GCA_024336885.1). Taxonomy (NCBI): domain Eukaryota; kingdom Metazoa; phylum Chordata; class Aves; order Coraciiformes; family Alcedinidae; genus Actenoides; species Actenoides hombroni. The sequence goes on along the minus strand of WUAM01000143.1, from coordinate 16,665,238 downwards.
GCTTCCCCTCTCTTTCAGCAAGGAGCTATAGATTAACTTGTTAATTCAAAATGTAGCCCATTGAACAGTCCTCTCTCTGCAAGGATGGTTTCAGAAGGCTCAGAAATAAAGCAGGACAACATTTGTTATTAAATCCTTAAGATTTTCTAAGGTAAACAAGAATCTGTGCTGGTGCTCCACAACTTTCTCTTTTAACTTCCTAGGGGCTGTGGACTGAATTTGATGAGGTCAATTCAGCAGTCTGTACATACATTCTCAGCTGGTTTTCTCTCAAAGCACAAAGAGATACGCATCAGGAAGGGAAAATTCACAAAACCATGTGGATTCACAGGCACACAACAAAAAGTAAATACAAAATGATAGCAGACTTAGATGCTATCAGAAGTTAATCCTGGCTTCTCTGTGTCTGCTTTTCTCCCTCAATACATTACAAACCACTCTTGCCATTTTATTTCTTCTAGGCCTAAGAACTGGAATGGGAAGAAGGTCACTTAGACCCCTGCACTCAGAGGTTCCTGCAGAGGTCTCTCATGGAAGAAGGAGCATAGAATAAGGACCCTACGCTAAAAAGTTATTTGTTAGCTAAATACAACATCCAAAAGTCCCTGCTAAATCTTGGTTTCTTGATTACCTTCTTGGTTTCATGTTTACAATTTATGATCATAATGATGTAGTAGAGTAACCAGTGAAGCTTCAGTCAATATCAAAGCTTTAAAACTACTCTTTTGAGAAGAGCATCATAGGCTTCGTGGGTGTGCACAGCTTTAGGGTGCCTGGCCATATCCAGTGGTCTCCACAACAGGGCACATCTACGTGGTTTTAGGAAGCATCAGCATTCCCTCTGAGGCTTTTGAGACAACCTCTGACATCTCAGGCATTAGCAAGTTGGTCAGCAAATTTAGGAATTCTTCCGTTCCGAATTTGGAAAGCAAACCCTGATGGAATCCAATTCAGATGCTGCCAAGGTAATTGTTCCAGTGGAGACATTAAGAATGTTGAATCTATTTCCTTTTGGTTAAAAGATTCAAGCAAACCTGTCCATTACATCTTGTACTCTCTGAGCTGGATGGTTTAGAACTATATCAATTTAGACAGGGTTTTTTTTGTTTGTGTTTGTGGTTTGTTTGCTGTTCTGTTGTTTGGTTTGGGTTTTTTTCAGAAAGATTCAAATGCTTATTTAGAGCAAAACTAAATTAAAGTTAATAGAAAGATGGTGTTTAGTTAAAGACAGTGGTAGTTAAACAGTGTTTCTGTTTCATTAACCTGCTGAATTGGAACCTGTGGGATATTGTGAGCAGAGCACGGTACTTAGAAAAGCTCAGCAAGATGTTTAGTATTGACTTCATATATAAACACAGGAGCTGGAGCAGCATTACAATAGTGACTGATTAGTATTTATATTTTAGGGGCAGAAGACAAACACTGGCTGGAAGCAATCTCATCTCTGGAGTTTTAAACTGTTAAATGTATCATCAAGGATTTCTGTCTTTCTCTCCAGCATTAGCCAGTGATGGAGACTAAATGGATCATTGATCTGTTTCAATATTGAAAATTGGCCCAGGATATGAGGGAAACATCTCAACACCTTATCTGCACAAGAACATAAGTGAATTTCAAGCCCTGCTTGGTAACCACATACACTGAGACAAAACTTAATTTTCCACCCTTCTTTTTCATATATCTTGATTTTCTCCCCCATTTGTCTCTGGAAATTTCTGAATTCATCTCTTCAGCTTTATGAATCAGACCTTAGAGGGCAAGAAGATGAAACCTTGATGATCTAAATTAACCCCTTTGATATTGCAGCTGCTGCTAGAAAGTAGAGCTGACCTTATCTAGAGTTGCCAGTCATTTTGTGATATTTGCCTAGAATTAAAAAAAAAAAAAAAAGAGACTGCTAATAACAGTAGAATCCAATTAAAAATTCATTTATAAACTCATTGCAAAGAGGGAGACGACAGGGAAATGGTTAAGCAGATGAGTGCTGGCCACACAAATGGGAATGTTCTTAAAATTTCTCCATGAGTATCTAAAAATGAACATTTTCTCTGCACCTTCTCTGTGAAATATGTCCTGAGGGTTTCTAATTGATTGATAAGCAAGTGCCAGCTTTCTTCCCAAAGAGACAAGTTCGCTTACCTCCAAATTTAGGAAGTATAAAATCATTATCTACACCATTTAAGAATGTATTTCTCTTTCCCTGCTTTTACACCTTACTCCTCCTGTCCTCATCTCTTGCTCTTTTGCAGAGCAATAGCAATCAGATATCCAAAAAAACTTTTCTAAAGCCTTCCCTTTGAGTTGTGCAGCCCCTTCTCCCCACCATGGTTTAGCATTCTGCACTGGGAGCAGAATTCTCCCCTAGCTACAAAGCCTAATATGCCCTGAACTTTCCATTTCTAAATCTGATCCCAACTGGAAACAAATGCAATTTTACAAATAATAGGAAAGCCTGAGGTTTGGTGTGGAAAAAGCTGAAATAGGCAAGGGGAAGATGTGATCTTTCTGTGATGCAAATAATGTTCTGCATTAAATGCGTAACCAAAAATAAAGCTCCCTGAGGTATATTTGCTAGTTCAGACAAGAAGGAGCATCCTTAGCATATAAACACATAGTGTAGATTGAAATATTTCTCTGTGTGAAAATAACCAGGGATATAATTAGCATGGTTCTTGGGCTCAGTTGTGGGTTTTTTTTCTAAACAGTTCAACTTTCTGCTGCTTTTATTGAAAATATTGATGTATTGGGCTATATGCACAAAGGTAGCACTGTGTACAATCAAACATAAAATGTGACTGGGAAAAATGTTAAACCTTTTAAATGCCTTAAACATCCAAATGTAATAAAGTTACGGTAAAAACCTGCAAATAAAGCTTGTCCTCCCCTCATCCAGTCTGCATCTAATAATGCAGATGTCCAGAATTAGCAAGAGAGATTGGTAGTGGGCTGAGATCCACAAAGGGCACAATGCACATTAAACCTAAGCTCATATTTTTAACCCTTTGCTAGGTATCATGGACTTTTAAAGTAAAAATCATCAATTTAATTTCACTAACTTTTACTAGAGAGAATTCATTGGCTGATTTAGGGGAAGGGCAGATTGAGTAAATAAATATGTTTCGGTGCTTAGCTTCCCATAATGCCAGTGTTAGTAGATTTGATGAGTACAGCTGAATCCAGTGAAGTTACATGACTTGCTGAAGAACTAAAGAGAATAAGCTGCCTGCAGTGTCATGACTACTTTGTTTGAGACTGTGGGCAACTGAATTTCACAGGCAAGACCTGGAGAAAGTTAATACTTAAAAACAGGACTTCCAGCACCTCTCAGATGACTCAGTGAGGACCTTTGGAACCTCAGCCTATAACTGCATTTCTCAAGGCTGGAGAATCATTGTAGCCTGTTACCTATAGACATTGGACAGCTACCAAAGCAATGAACCCACACTGCTGTGTTTTCCTCAGAGGCAACCTGTTTGTATGAGAATGGAGAGAACTAAATGGTCTGAGAGATTTGGCTGAAATTAGTTGAGGTCTTCAGAAGTTTTCAAAGAAAGGCCAATGGATAATGCATACAGAGAGAGAGATCTGACACGCCTTTTATCAGTTTTGCCAGAAGAGAGATAGCTATTACAGAATCAGTGGAATTTCTTACACCATCTCCAGCTGCCCAGTGCTGGCTGCTGCCAGGGAGAGGATTCTGGGCAAGGATGAACACTGAGCTGAGCAAGTACTGACAGTTCCTGTACTCCATCACTCCACAGTTTAAAAAAAACCCAAAAAACATTATCCTTAAAACTACTTGGTTTGTTTTCTTTGATGCATGTTCTCCACGCAACATACCTGTGCTATCATCTGTCTCACACGAAAGGATATCCTGCCATTTCCTCATGGAAACAAAGTAGATTGAACGAGTAAATGCAGTTAATATATTTTCAGTTTATATATATTAAGAGTTTATATCTATTAACTGAATAGATACTCATCCCATCTGTCCAACAAGGTCCCTAGATTCTGACATTACATCAGTTTAATTCAGCTATGGGTCAGATGCATGGGGCTTGGATGCATATCTGTATTTTAATTCAGATGTAGCAAGCATCCTTTGCTGAAAGAAACTGCTTTTGCAACATGTCAGCAGGAGACAATGTATTCAGCTCCATAATTATGTACTTCGGTACAATCACATCGCATTATATACAAAATCACCACGCTGCTGGAAAAAAAAATAAAAGGAAAAAGCCTGAAATGCTAATTAGTTCACAAATTAACATTGATTTGATTAATGTCGAGTAAGGGTTTGCAGCTTATACTTATGAGAGAACTTCACTTTCAGGCATGCTCAGGCACTCGTGTTTTAAATACCACAGTGCAGCCTGTGCCAGGTGCACAGTGGGTTCATTAGCTGTGGGTGAAGAGGTATGACTTCCTCCAAATAAAATCGAGTGCAGAGACTCCAGCACAATGTCACCCAGCAATACAACACCCTTTGGGACCGAGCTACCACGGAAAAGCAGAGTGTAACCATCACCTGTCTTTGTGCTGCATCGTGTTGGGGGGAAAGGGAGCAGATCGCATTTCCAGCGTCGTGCCCTTTCCCGTCACTGATGTCAGTGCTGACAGGTGAAAATCAAAATAATAATGCATATTCTAATAACACTTTGCACTCCTAAGACATCTTCATGGAAATAACTCTGTTTTCAAAGAGCACTGACGATTTCAGTCCCAACCCGCTCCCGTGGAGGCAGGGAAACAGTGCCCTCCCCGTTCTGTCCTAATTCTGTTCGTTCAAGGGGTGTTTTGACATTGACTGAAACATGGTGATGGTTTCACCCAGGGAAAATGAAGCAGGGAGGAGTTCAAAGGAGAATTTTTACAGCGAGCTGTTCGAGCTGGGACAAAGAATACGAACATTACTACTGGCTGCTCCGGCATCTGAACAGAGGCAGTGCTGAGGATTTCAGCTCCTGCTGCTGGAGTGCTGAAGTCAGCCACACACAGAGGTCAGCTCAGTTCAGAACGGGGCTGTCAGAGGAGTTCATGGGGCTGGCAGCTGCCAGTCCTTCAGTCCTGCAAGGACCACAAGCAAGCGTGGCCCCTTGGATCCAGCGCACCCAAGCACTGAAAGAGAAGTCAGGCAGGCTGTGAGCAGGTCAGTAAGTGGGTGACCACTGTTTAACAAGAAGAACGTGCTCTGATCCAGGAAGGGGAAGGACACCAGAAGTGCCACTTTGCGTCAGCGGGGAAGCAAGGTCCCTCCACGTGCTAGTTACTGCAATTCCTCTGCCTGCTCACGAGGAAAATGCTGCAGAAGAACAAGCTGCAGTTAAGGAGAAACTCCTTTATACTTCAGACATGCCTGTGCTGCCAAAGGGAGCAAGAAGTTGCTTTAAAATTGGTGGCCTGGGAGGGCTGAGATGACTAGGATGTGGAGATAAGCAGGAAAACAGAGCAGTCAGGTGAAGGGTGTGGCAGGAGTAAAAGATGCTCCAGCTAAAGGGAAAGTAGAAGATGGAGACCAACTGACAGAGCTGGGCAAAGCAGCATCAACTTGTTTGAGAAGTTCCAGCTTCCAATACAACTGGAGTTAGAGAAAATACTACTTTTAGGACACCTTGACAGGGGAGCGAGAACCTAACCTCTATTTATCTTCTAGATGAAAGAATGGGCATTGCTGTAGAGAAGCAGATGAATATAACTCAAATAATCAGTTTCTAAGATTCCAAGGGCTACATATCTTTTTTTCTTCAGGCTTGTGTTGGTGTTTGCACTGTCTTCTTTTGTGAACACCGATAAGCCTATCTCATAACATTCAGGTCCATTTTCAAGCCTCCACCCCAGCCTTAGGAGCCTTGCTCGCCTGAAGGACTGAAAGGTTTTAGTCTGTGTTGCTTGAGAGGACTCATTCTGGGCACAGAGGACAAGTATCATGCACTGACCCCCAAGCTGCATCCCTCCTCCTATTTCTAATCCACGTAGGTGCTCCCTCTGTAACACAAGTAGCCCAGTGGAAAACACAAGATTGTGCCAACAAGTGAAAGAAAGCAAATATCAGATTTGTAAGAATATGTGATGAAATTATTTGGCTTACACCTGAAAATGTATCTAACCACATATATTGTGGGTTTAAATCCTACTTGAAAACATGTTTCCTTACTTCTTTATGCGAACTTGACACTTATTAAGGAAACATGGATTGGGTATATAACTACATTCACTGCAATCGAGCAAATGTTAAAATCAGGACAAAAGAATCCAGGGATAAATTTATATTTGCTGCGATGAAAATCTAGATGCAAAATAGGTCTGACATTTTTGCTATTCACAGCTGAGGATTAATTTTATTAAATAATTTCACAGTTTTCTGGTTCACTAAGTGCATATTTTCTGATAACTCCCCAAGAAGGGAAGTATTTTCTGTCTAGCAACAATACATTGCTTCATTCGAGCAGCACTCGACCAGCAACACACTTACTCTGTTCTAGTTCATTTTTTTCACCCTGTTTGGTTTGATCTCTTCTGCATTTGCTTGACCTAGTAAACTATTCAGTTCACATATACCATACTGCACATAGTGTAATTGTTGAGTGTTGCAAATTAATACCTACAAGAGACCACCCCCAAAAATACATAAAAGGGGAAGTCATTATAAAAAAGGTTAATCTTCTCAACTGCTGCTATCAGGTTGAATAGGCAAATTCAGGACCTCTTTTTGTTTCTTTTATATGAAATGTCAGCCTCTGTAGACTGTTGCCCTCTGTGCCCCATACTAAACATGTTACAACTGCATTATCATAAAGCATTATGTAAAATAAAGCGAGATGAACTTTCAATTATTTGGGTCAAATATTATTCCAAATTGAAACTCATTTTCCTGCAGTGAATCAGGTCAAAGAATAAAAGCTCTCAAGCACAGGATGTAAGACCTTGCACTGACACGCAGACAGAGTCTTCACAATTTGTGGCCAGCACCCACGGCTTACAGATGGCTCAGCCCATAAGAGGCTGGTTGTCAATGTAATGCACACATTAACTCTCACCCTGAGATAATTTCATACATCCCTCCCATTTTCAACAAAAAGCAGCTCCATACCAATGGCAGGAACTGGAAGGCATCTCGTTTTTTCATTCGCTACCCACTAAATATAATTGCTAATGCAGTAGTAGTTGTTGCATTTATAAACCCAATCAACCGACTAGAGAAACCTCTTCACTCTCTTCTCTCCTAACCCTACTGCAATGAGTCATTCATTTGAGTGATCTACAGTTGTATTTTCTGCCAACAGACTCAGGACTTCGAGAGCTGTTATTTACTGGATGGTCACTGGAGATTTAGAAATGAAGTAACCTTGGCTCTGATTTCATATGTGCAGCACATGGCTGGATTTACATCCCACAAAACAATATACTCCCCGACTACTGAGAATGGTTTTCAATACAGAATAACAAATCTGACATCAAAACACAGGTAGGGCTGGCACAGAGCAAGCAGGCACCATCCCAGTCGCTTTCACTGGTGGGGAAGAGCAGCAAGTCTTGGAATCTGCACCTCGGCACCAAGCTCTCCTCCTCGAGCTGAAGAAGCAACCAGAGGCTGGCAGCTGCCCGTGCCAGAGCTGTCTACTGAAGAGCCGTGAGAAGGGGAACGTACTGCATCTTATCAACTCCACTGTCAGCCCAGCCTAGGACCAGATTCTGCTCGGCAGCTCTCAGCGAAGGCGCCAGGGGCTGTACAAAGGCAGCTTGAACAGTTCACCCACCTGAACCTGCCTCCCTTTGCCTCCTGAGCACAGAGCTGCAGCTAAGCACACAGCTAATAGTAAAGGCGGGGTGGGTGAAAGGTTGCTTCTTTACTGGCAGACACTTCACTGAACCCACATCTCCTCAGACAAGTGCTACTACAGCTTTTCTGGAGTGCCAGTTACCACCAACTGGGAATGAGAAGAGGAAAGAGACATTTTAATATGCTTGGCCTTTTAATCCCCCGGTAGAGAAAAGCCCTGACACAGACTGTCCTCTGCTCTGAATTTAACTTGTGATCCTGGAATAAGGGCAATACTTGAGCAACGCTGTCTGAATTACTGGCGGGCAGTAATCTGCATTAGTGAACTCTGCTTATGAGGAGGAGCAGCAGCACATCTCTGTGCTAGCAGGAAGACAGAACAGCCTTTAATTCCTGCAGAAGGGGCTCTTCTCCAGGCAGAAAGAGGTCAATCATGGGACAGAGCACAAAAGAGCTTGGATTCACACAGCTGGAACTCTCGGGGGCACTTTAGGTGCTTTAACCTTCCCAGGTGCATTTCCCAGTTAGTCAGAAGTTCCACAGTAAACACAATTTTAGAGAAGTAAGACTTAAAGGAGCCCAGCATTTGTGTAAAGAGCTTGGTTCTGTCACTGCGCCTGCATCGCCCCTTTGTCCTCTGACTGGTATTCCACATACAAAGCCCCAAGAAACACTTCTTGAACTGAAGAATTAATAAGATTGCTGGCATTTTTAAATGTCAGTCAGTTTTCACACAAGCTCTCTGCCTGTGGAAAAAAACGGGAGAGTCACAATCCATAATTGTCCAGCAGGAGCCTCTGTTTTTAATGAAAATGTTGAGGATTCATTTAGAGGCTCCTCTGGAAGGGCCATCGCTTGCTCTGCTCTCTTGGGGTTGCCCCCAGAGCTCCTCTCCAGCATCAGCAGGGATGTCAGCTGAGACAGATGATAGGATTAAATGCTGTCCTCCTGCCAGGGTAGGCATCGGCACCCCCTCCTCCCTGGGGAGACTCAGCAATGAGAGTGCAAGGATCTCCAGGGCCGAGGAAACAAGGAGGTCAGTGACTTCTCCCTGACAAATCCCTGCCCTGGAGACGGCGATACATGTATGCACTGCTGCCCCTGGTTCCAGTGCTGGGCAGGGCAGGTGCTGAGAGCTTGGGAGGCTTCTGAAGCAAATGTGCTTTTACTGCTTAGCCAAATGTTGTGGGAATGGTAAAGAGAAAAAAAAAGGGAGAGTAAATTTTGTCTGGCCTGTAAAGCTGAGCTTGGAATTTGTGCACCAAAATTCTAGATATGATGCAAGGGGGTCAGATGTACAGCTCCTTCTAACCCCAACCAAATTTATGCCTCTAAAAACCCAAGATTTTATGAAAGTGCAATCATATTTTAAAAAAAGAAAAAAAAAGAAGAAAAAAAAGATAATGATCTGATTAATTGCACATGCTTACTATTAGTTTTCTTGTAGAGTCCTTCTTAAAGTCGTACCATCGTCAATGCTCTCAAAACAGCCTGTCAGATTATGCCTCTCTCCTGCAGGGAGACACATTATCAAAATAATCTAACCTTTTAATTCCTCCTGTTTTCATTTTTCAAAACCCCAGCAAGGACGAAAACCAGACAAACAGCAAGAAACAGCAAGTGTTGTCCAAGTTCATGGCAAATATGGACATAGATTAATGAGTGGATAAAAAAATGTCTGTAACGGAGTCAGGCCATTTAGAAGTAAATCCGTATTCAAAGCCAGCTCAGAGTCTGCAGCTAATCCTGCAGCCACGGGGGTCCCTACCTGAGGAGGGATATGCTGATCTTGATTGCTCAGGTGACCTTTCCTGCCTGTGCTCCAGTGCCACATGGTGAGCAGAACAAGCTGCTTTTGCGCTGCATGAAAGCTGCAGGGTTAACCCTGGAGGCAATCAGCACATTTCATCCTTGGCATGACTGCGATGGAGTGAACCACACGCTACTGCTGGCTATCAGGAAACCCTCTCCAGTTCCCCATTTACACATATACAAATTAATGATCACTATAATTTTTATTCCGATAAATGGGCAAGCTCATGTAATACATAAGAATTTAAATTTTCACACTCGTTTTAGGCTTAAATCTTACTGAAATGGGCACAGTGATGCAGTTTGACTGCACATGTAGAAGAAACAACAGCCTTCATCCCCAGGCTCTCAGAGAATCCAGAGTAAGGGATGGAAATCAAATGGCTTCCCTTTGAGACACAGAGAAACTGTTAGCCAAACCTGCATTTATCCATTAAATTAACTGCTCTTGAAATAAACACTCAACAGGAAAAAGAGATTTGATCAGTGGTTCCTGCACTCACCTGGGAATGTAACACCACACACCCCTACTCCACAGAATTCCCTCACAGGATCTGGCAAATCACTTAAGGTTGCATTCTTAACCTATAAACAAGTGGCTGATTTGTCTTTAACACAAACCAGTTCTTCGGCTGTAAACTTCGGGCCAACAAAATTTCTACAGAAATAGAACTAGATGAAGTCTGCCCTAAGGACATCTTTGCTTAGCTTAGCCATGATAAATCTGCAGCACTTTGTCTCTGTTGGGATTCTAGACCACAAAAGCTGTGTCTGTCTTTGTATGGTGAAAACAATTATTGTCTTCTCCATTGGCAGGCAGCATAGAAACTAAGTGTCTGCGTCTCATTTAATAGAACTAATATTTGTGCTCTGTTCCTGTATACATACATAGGAAGAGGCTGTGCAAGGCTTCCACAATAGCAGTGACGTTAGAGTTGCCTTTCTCCTATTTGTTATCATCTGAGCTTTTTCAATATCCTCCGCAGCCTCTCCCTATCTGACAGCCAGCTACAGCATCTAGGGAAAAAGAAAAACCACAAAAAGCCCCCAAGGAGGCTGGCCAGAGACAAGCTGAGGCAATAATATTTTATAGAAAAATACAAAACATTTCAGAGTTTGAATTTAGGAATAGTCGTCCCCATTTACAGCCCAAGATTGCAGCAATGATTGCTAACAGACCTCTGTGAAGAGTAAAAAATTACGTTGATTAGTTTCCAGCAGTGCCATTTGCCTTTGCAAAAGAGCCTGAAGTAAAACGAGTGTGAGAGCTCGGCCATGCTGTGTGAAGGGAAGAATTCAAATTCCACAGCACACTGGGGAACCAGATACAAAACCAGTACCTGTAACAAGGGCACCCAGCTGAGTACATGTGCACCGGGCAGCCTGTTTTCTCTGTGCAAACTCTTACCTATATTTATTGTCCATTTTAACCTGGGAGGGTTTTTTAATGGTGTTCACCTCTTTTTAAATGATGGCAGCAAAATCTGCTGGTCAAATGGTCAAACGCACAATGGAAAATGACTTCTTGCCAACAGTGAAATGCTCAGTGCAAATAAACCTACTGTTTGTGCAGTCCTGCCTGAAAGAGACAGATTGACATTATTTTTTTCTAAGATACAGGGAAAATTTATAAAAGAGATCTCTTCTGTTTGCCCCAGACATATTTTCACTTCAGTGACATATTTTACTGACCGCTCACTGACAGAACTGGAATAGGAACTCTGCCAGGCTGATGTCAGGGAGAAGAATGCTAAATGTTTCCCAAAGAGAACGCTCCCCTCTAAAGCTCCAGCAAGAAGACAAGACGTTGAGCGCAGGGTTTGGGAGCTGAAGGGTACTTGCAGCATACAGAGACATGACAGGCTCACGTGGCTCTGGATGTTCAACTTGGGACTTTACTTCTGAAGTCTTAAATTACCAGTTTTCCCACCTCAACACTTTTGAAGAATCTGCTCTTTGATCTTTCATCGGTGATGAAAATCTCGCCCTGATACAACAGCTAAACACTACCTAAGAATAATAGACAAGGCTACTCTTATCAATGCCTGAGAAGCACTCGGGTGCCATGCTGACAAACACTACTGCAACACTTAGGTAGGCGAGTGGGTATTATCCACTGACAGAATCCAGACCAATCTCACTGAACTTGGCCTTTTTAAACTTGTCTCTGCTTTCATCACAACCTGCTGCAATGCAGTGATGGCCTCAGCCACTTACTCAGCAAAAAAAACCACATTCAAGACTTAGTTCTCAAATGTCAGAAAGTGGAAAATATAAACATTCTTCAAAATTTGCTGCTATGCTTTACCCACTCTGTGTAAGTGATGTAAAGGGCTTTTTTCTGCTTTACTGCTCATCTTTAAAAGCAAAGCTTCTAAAAAGGATGTATTCAAAAGCACAAAAGGTCCAACAGCTGCCGTAAGTGTGAAATATTTGAAGAATTAAAGCTGCTGTGCAAACATTGCCAGTAACTGGAACTGCTAAAGTCCAAGCTCAGTTGTGTAACAGCTACTGGAAGGAACCTTTGCAATAATGAAGAGCTGAGGAGCGATCTTCATTCCTGTCACTCAGCTCTCAGCCACTGGGATATGTTAATTCAGCCCATCTCAGTCATATGTAATATAATGATAAAATGTTTTATTTCTGAGCCTGTCCACAGAGCACAGTGAGACTCTGATGAGCCTGAATCATCTGAGAGGCCCCCTGCACACATCAGCAATGCCACCGCAGCATCCTTGCCCATCCAAGAGCCTGTGTTTATTGGACAAGCTTTTTATGATGTGGGTGCTGTTGTCCTTGTCACCCTGCTCAAGAGGAATGTTAGTTTGACACAAAAGAGAAGTGACATTCACAAGCATCAGGGACAAGCAAATGGTCTCTGTCCAAAAGCTGGTACAGCTGGAGGATTCCCCTTTCCTACCCCTCTCTTGTTCCTTAGCAATGTGAGAGTGGATGGAAAACACATCCAGAGCACCCTGCTCTAGTTCTCTTCTCCCTTGCCTGTCACTTTGTCTTGTTTTACTTTCAGCTGTCGGGCACCAAGAGCGCAGAGCGCAGTGAGGAATCGAGCGTGGAGGACATTCCCTTCCATGAATAAATAAGGTGCTTCCACAGAAGGGAGAAGAACGAGAATGGAAAGAACAAATCTCTCAGGACTAGCAGCTCTGGACTAAGGAGAAGGTCCCACTAGCTCTTTCCCCTCTGTATCACCATATGCACGGTTCTCTATCTTAACCCTTACATGAATTTCTGACACTACCAAGTACATTTTTGTAATAAGCAGCTTCTAAGAATTGTTGCCTTCACACATAGACACAAAAAGAAGCTCAACATTGGTCTATTTTCCATCCTACTGGCCCTGCCTAACAAGGTGGTTTGACAGGCTGACTGATGGTAACAGTAGTGCTGGGTTTTTCCTGCCTGCCTGCCTACACACCAGCCACTTCCATGACCTGGAAAAAGACATTTGCTACCTGCTGTGCTGGGTTTGCCTCCTTGCACAGGGTAACTGCCTTGGAAACTGCCAGTGCATCTGGTTTTGCTCTCACCTCACCCTTCACATCGATGGAGTATGATTTTAGGTGTATTTCTGAGTTATTGCTGAACAGGATACACACATGCACATGTGTGTTCATGCACATACAGGTGTTAACACAAACATATTCACGTGCTGGTGCTGAGCTGAATTCTCCTGAACTTTTCAGGATAAATGTGTATTCTGAGTCTGTTTTTCAAAGGTAACTTGTCTTCAGACACATCTTTGCACTCGTGAGCAGTTAAATGCAACACAGTAGTGTTCACGTTTGTAGCCTTTTCAGCAGATGTGGACACAAAAGCTGTGGGTTCAGTGAACAGTTCACTATATGGAAAATCCAAGAAAGCAGCAGTACACATGAAGTCAGCTAACAGAAAATAAGAGTCTAAATATGCATCACATACTCAATCTAAACTGCACAGCCATGGACAAGGACTTTTAGAAATCTATAAGGAAAGATTACAACAGAGTTATTTTCAGGGAGATTTAGAGCTTAAAGTTCCTTGTTTCTAGAGAGAGCAAAAGAAAAACCATTTATCTTGACCAGTCAGGACTATGTAGGGACACAGAGATCAAAATGACAGGGAAGCATGCAGAGACAGATAGCTGAGAGGAGAGGAGAAAGTAGAAGAGGGGCTGTGCATGCTGCCTGGAGCTGGTACTCCTGTTTCCTTTGCAGATACGTTTGTTCAGCAGACAAGCAGCCAACTGAATCTCCATTTAAGAAGGAAAGCACTCTGTTTTCACATCTGACTGCATGAAGCCAAGCAGCCAGGCCATAATTCTGAGCCTAAATGTGACTGGCCTCTCTTTAGGTTGCCAGAAGCACTAGGCAAGAAAAATAGACAGTGTGCTGGGAGGTCAAACCCATAAAGCTCATAGAGATACACAGACCCAAAGCTCAGACCCCATGCTGCAGCCATGTCACCCAACCAGCTTTGGTAAGGTGATGAGTTACTTATTTTTAGAGGGATATGTGTTTATGGAGAAGGTCCCTGCCACTATGGGGACTGCCACCAGTTGCTCAGCAGCTGGATGCCAGCAGCAGAGCTGGCTGTAATAAGCAGTAGCCAAAATAAGCTCTTCTACAACACCCACACTCACACACACAAGTGGCACCAGGACATACTCATGCTCTAACCCTTCTTTTACCATTGACTCTCTTCATGGCCTCCTTCTACTGGTTTGAAAAAATGGGTTTGAGATTATTAAAAATGAAGGCCTGATGTAAGAGGTGGCTTTTTCAAATGTTGGTATTTGCTCTTTCAGGTCACTTTTCCTACCTGTGAAATGGGAATAATACTTATTTGACAGAGACATGATGCATCTGACACATGAAGATAAACACTGCAGTGTGAGGCCACTCCAAGGGTGAAATACATCTGGGTGTAAACACTACTTTCTGAAAACATTGATTAGCAATGTTTAGTCTAAGGAAATCTCTGTGGCCATATGGGCTCCAATAACCTTATTAATCTGCTTCATTAATGCCAAGCTGAAAGTTGCATTTATTTGCCTAGTATTCTTTCTTTTTTTGAACAGCAGGACCTTCCCCTTTTCAGTCTGTGCCTCTAATCTTGCAGGATTCTCTGTCTCACGTCCTGTGTACCTGCACCACTTGCTATGTACCTTCCCAGCCTCACTGATTGTAGACTGACACCTAATTTCATTTGCTTCTCCTTTTCAAATGCATATTGTCAAACATGTTTTTCCCTGCAGCAAGGCTGAGTGGTAAAATCATCTGGAACTTTTTACAGTGCTGTTGCATTTGCATGCTAATCAGCAAAGCCTTCCTCTCCCAGCCCAGAAGAATGATCAAGCTGCAGGCTTACAGAAACCCTTTGCTGGCATGGTTAGGAATCCCTTATTACTCCCTGAGTCCCCCTCTGAGCTTCATTTAATCTATCTGCATTCAAATCTGGCCTTTAACCTCATTCAGCCCCTCTCCCCCAGTCCTGGCCAGTATCACAGTTTGACCTCCCCAGGTCAATGCCATGGATTTTCTGCCTCCAGATGTTCCTTTCTATTCCCCTGTGCTAATACTGGTTTCTACAAGGATAAGATTGGATTTCTCAACTCATGGGTGAAGCACCGAAAAGAAATGACCATTTTAACAACTCCTGCTCACTGATGTTGAAGTGATGATATCATTTTACCATCATTCAGGCCTCTTTTAGATCTCGGTACTTACCAAGCTAAACAAAATACACTTTGATCAGTTCTAACAAGATGATAAATATATAGACACAGGGGTGATGCGAAATCCATCTTTTTCCATGAGATTAATAAATGCTTTGTTGAAATGTTGTTCAATTTAATCTTTTTGCTGATAGAAATAATTCAAAATATTTAAAGGGAAAGAGAAAATTTCCATGTCCCTAATACAAACCTGGCCCGATTTTGGTTCAGTAGCAAATGTTTGTGTTTGATTTTCTTTAAGCATTTTTACTGGTTACATCACCAGATTATAAAACCTGAACAGAGATCTGAATTTTCAAAAGACCTTCACCTTCAGAAGTTTAGGCTCATCTCCAGCACAATCTCATGTAAAGAAAGCCAGCCCTTGATCCCTACAGCACAGAAAAACTGGCAGGGTCCAAGTTGCTGTTGCTCTGGGCTTCTTTCAGCTTGCAGAACATACACGGGGTGCCGGTGGCTTTTCTGAATGGCACAGCGAAAGCCACTGTGGGTTACCTGTTCTAACACCATCTGCATTCCCAGGTTCCCCAGGCTAATAACATGCACAAAGCTATTTGCACATCCTTGTTTCATTAACAGATCGGGAATTTAAATAAGGGAAGACAGTCCAGCAATCAAGCTGGGGATTTGGGATTCTTCAGCTCCTATCTTTCCCCGATAAAAATGTCTATCGGGCAGGGTACCATTCACGTGGCCTGACTCTAGGTATCCAAATGTTAGCTGCCACAGGCTCTGAAAGAAAATTCATCTGTCACTGATACACCCTCTGGAGAAACCAGGTCTTTCTCATTAACTACAAAGGGTACCTACAGCTAAGATGCTTAAATCCAGTGGGATGAGTCCCACTGTTGTAATCCAGTCTCCTCCTATAAAACAGTAACGCTGCCCTACTACCAGCGTGCTGCAGAGGATCTGAAGTTGAAAGAAAAAGGTGTTTTTAGACATGTCTTTGCTGCAGACTCCCACTTCATCCAGTGACTCATCTACAAATGAAAGTAACTTTTCAGAAACAGCACCGGAGAAAGGACCCAGCACTGTAAGCACTAATGTAAATTTTCCTTCTTTTCTGCTGGAGGAAAAATCTTAGCTGACAAGAAAGCTTCTTGCTCCCCTGGGTGAATGTAGTTCTGGCTCTGTCTGTTGAGACTGACATAAAGATTATTGCTTGAGATCCTGCTCTTTGTGCTGTGGACATCTGGGACAGGGATTAAAGCCACTGAGCTCATTTGACATATAAGAGACCACTGCCACCTTGGAGAAGGGGAGCAGACACCATCTGATTGCTTTCAAGCCAGCTGCCTTAAGGGTGAAAGTCAGAGTACCCAGTTTATGGTCATTTAGCAAACATGGTCATTTAGCACACAGATTTGTAATTTCAGTAGGGCTGAACAGACACGTCAAAGTTTCCTGTATACAAAATGAAGCCTTTAAAAAGCCATGCTTTTACACCAGAAACGCTCAAATCAAAACCGATCCATCTTAATACACATTTTCTCTTGGCACATGTTGAAAATAGCTTTTGCTTTTAACATATTTTTGTAAGACTTTAAAGGTGACTTCCCTAGTAGCTGTCCTAGATCGTTTCTTCCTCTTCCCTGATTTCTGAGAACTGAACCAGATGCCATTTTAAGGATTGTTAAGCAATACCTGTAAACAACAACTGACCACACAAAGACCCCAGGCTCTGGAAAGACTTAGGCCAGACCAGGCACAGGCCCTAAAAAATGTGAATGGAAATGCATGGACACCTGACCTGAAAAGCAGCTACATCCTTCCTCTCTCCTGGGATAAGAACGCCCCATTTTCAGCCTTCTCACCAGGCAAATCCATTTGGAAATGTCTCCTTGAGGTCTGAAAGCTGGTAACCTTAGGGAAGCACGGTACTTTTAAGTAATCCTAAGTATTTCTTCATGTATTTTCAATCCCAGCAACTGACAACCCTAACTGGTGTGTAAAAGCTAATGGACCTCAGTAGGCACCCAGCTGAAATAATAACCATCCCTTGAATATAAAAATGCAGGAACTCAGAGCATCTATAACAAGTGATTTACCTTGAAAATTAGGATTCTTGTAATTAGCATGCTTTTTTTTCCCACACAGCAGCCCCCCATCTCTAAACAAACTGGGCCCAATTCTGCTTTCACTTACTCTGTCAAGCTCAGTGGTTTTATACAGGTGGAGGCATGGGGAGAATCATACCTGCTGCATTTAGCTTTAATTTTAAAATAAATGAATTTTCCAGAACAGTGACAGTATTGACCTTACATATTATCCAAATAGAAATTTTAATGAAACAAGTATAACATTGAGTATAGCCATAATAGATATGCAAATATTGGTCTTTTCTTAAAGGTCTCCCTATCTGGTCACATGGATTTTTCTTGCCTGTTTGGGGGCGAACACAGAGAGCATTTATTAGAGGCAGAGAAGGAGAGGATAGCTGCACAGCCATGGAGAATCAGGCCATCAATTAGATTTTCATTCTCATTTCATGAGAATTCTCCCTTGAACAACAGTTGGTCACAGGAGAGCTGTAAAATTTTCTCCCTTTTTAATTTCTTCTTGCTGTGTAACAGCATCCACCTTTGCTTTCCACTGGTACTCAAGAGCAAGACCTGCTCCATGCCAGGCCAAAAAAACCCCAACAAACTATGAACATTTGATTTTAACTGTGCTTGACTAAACAAGGTATATGTGTAGGGAACAACTCACATGGATGGTGACTAATCCAAGGTATAGAAGGCAATTAAAATAACCCCACCAAAACCCCACAAGTGGTGCTCCCAATGTTCCCAGCCCCAGCAGACCGAAATTGCATTTTGCTTACTTTAAAGCTCAAGGACACTGGAAAGTGAAGAGAAGGCGGTGACTTGGCCTGGATTCATGCAGAAGAGTACAAAGGTTATCAAATAGAAGGTTTGAAAAGCAACCAGAGTCACCAGCTGAGAGAGGTTTAAAATAACAGCCAAAAATCAGGAGCTTCAAAATAAAAGTAAAAAAAAAAAAAAGCCAACTGAAAAATAGCTAAAAAATCCATGATCAGAGATTACATTGTCTGTCTACTATGCAAAATCAAATCACCTACTGCTGCATCTGCCTAACATTTTACTGGAGCTTATTATCAGATGGTTAAAGGTATTTAGGCACCTAGAGATGCAGAGAGGTGCCTGCTGGGATTCTTCACCCTTCCTAGACATCCAGTTCCCACTTAGGTGATGTGTTGTGACTGCATGCAGAGCAGTTGCATCACTGACACAGTCTCTCTTCTCCTGGGTTTTCATTCATGCTGCCTCTGCCTTTACTCCCTTTTGGCCTGTTTGACTGTAGGTCCAGGTTTCCTCTGGGATATACCAGCCTAGACAGTATCTATGAACTCTAACTCTTACCCCAAGTCAATCTTTCTCTCATACCCATGTAATAACTACAATACTCATTCATTTTCCCAAAATTCACTTCTAAATGATCATGCTCCCTCCATACACCAAATTCTCCAGCCATTTATTACCCAGGCTCTGAGTCCTTCCCACTACTGGTTTCCTGGTGACCATCCTGCTCTCTGGTACTTTTTTGGTGATGTTGCTCCTTCCTGCTCTTTGGGAATGTCCCAAGGCCTGGCCTGGGCTCATTTCTCTTCCTTTGTCTCATGGCTCTCTCTTGCTGTTCCACCATCACCTCTACGCTGACAACTCACAAATCTGCCTTTCCAGTCTTACCCCATATACGTAAATCTCTTCAGCACAACATCCAGCATAACCCCCCTGTCAGCTCAAGGGCAACTTGGACGAAACTGAGCACCTTATTTCTTATATCCTCCACCCACCCCCTTCCTGCCTTTCTCCATTATTTTCTTAATTTCTCCTCCCTCCCTGCTTCCCTCCCCTTCTCCCAGGCTGGCAATGTCAGCACTACCTTTCATCCTTTTGCCACCTCCTTCTCACATGCAAGCTGACAAGATTTAGTGAACTCTCTTTTCTGTAATGGTTGACCCTTTCTTTCAGTCCTATCAACTCGAACTTTGCCTATGGCCTTTTCATCTTCACAACTTTACTTTTCTACAACTGCAGCCTCCTCCCTTCCTCCCTCCAAGCTATTTAAGATCCATGCTGTTTCCCCTCCAGCCCACCAGTCAGAACTTGGTGCTCCTTCTGTATATTGTTTCATTGATTCCTCCTGTAACAACTTCCTAGTTGTGTGCCTACAGCTCTGCCTACACAGAGAGCCTCCCTCCTCCTGTATTCCCTTTTGTTCCTCCAGTTTGCCAGCTGGGGCCAGCCTGGCATTGCCGCCTCACGCTAAACAGAGCACGTTCTCTGCGCTTCACAGATTCCAGATAACAATGTGCCTTTGTCAGTCCAAAATAGAAAAGCCACAACAAAAGAAATTTTGTTTTGTTTGTGAAGCGGGTGTTGGATGGAGCTATTTACTATCTCCAGAAACCCCTTCCTGAAGCACAACAGCCCGTGTTGTGTGGGAGCAAATGTGATGCTAGAATTTTATGGGCAGAATTGCTCTTCCTTCCTGCAAAATGAAGGTGCCAATGCACCGAGGCTTTTCTAGCTCTAGAGCTGCAGGTGCTTGGTGTAATTCCACGTACGGTCAAATTCGTGTTTCCTTGTTCGGCCATGGCCTTATTGCACAGAAAAAGGGAGGGGAAACATTTCAGGTGCATCTGAGTCAAAAGAAGGGCTCCAGCACCATCCCTGGGAATGTTCACGTCAACAAAAGCCCCATTAGGAATCCCTTGCAAGCGCTGATTGCTACTGTGAGGCAAGGTATACAGAATGACATCCCTTTACTTCTTGGAGCAGGCAGATAAGAGACTGAGTCTCAAAATGCAGAGTAAAAGGGACGTGCCACAGCTCCTTCTGTTTGGTCGACCAAACGTTTCATGTCTTTGACTATTTTTACAAGATCCTGAAAAGAAAATATTTTATTCCAAGGTCAGAGAGAATGTTTTGTATTGTACTAATCAACATCCTGGGTTTCATTTCAGGATGAAAAACATTAGATCTACTTTGGTTTGATCCACACTCAATTTATTTCCTCCAGATTTACTCTTTGGATGCCAAATGAAAAGCAAATCCTCATCCCATTAGATGAAAGCTGATGTGTTTTGCTCCCATCCCTCACTAAGAGTAGTTTCAATTGGGCCTTTTCATCTCGATAGTATAAAAAAGACTTTTTTTCTCAGTTCTCTCTGGATTCCCTCCAAGTATCTCTCATTTTTCAGTCTTTCTCTGAAAACTAAAAAAGACCCTCTGCAGAAGACTATTCTCTAACCTCTCCTCTGAGTCCCTTCCACACAGTCAGTTCACTGGATTCTCTGTGCTCTTTGTATTTCCCAGCAGGAAATGGCTTGGAGTCTCATGTTCCCCTCTAGTGTCCTGTGAATTCCTTCTCCTCAGTCAGGCCAGTAAGCTGAGTCCCGTGCAAACCACCCCATCCCACACCCCAGAAAAGGGCCTTTTTTGCCCTTAAAGGAAAAAAGAAAATCTATTGCATTTGCACAAAATGGAAAACCAGCCAGAGTTCTGCCTACCCTGACAAGTGTGCAGGGAACCAAGACCTAAGAGGTTTCCTCATGTACTTAATGGCCTTCAAAAGACAAAGGCGTTTTGTCCATATCTAGGGAAAATCCTGTTAACCTTCCCATCGATGTCACTGGGGTTGATGAGAACCCAGTTCTGTGGAAGGCATGGTGTATAAATATTAAATCTCAATGCAACCAGGTTTAAGCCCTTTTCAGTTGCTGAGAAAAGCTTCCAAGTGTGTCCCAGCCTCTCCAGAAACATCAGCACAGGAAGAAAGCCCCTATTCCCACCAAACAGCAATCATTTGTTCTGGTCAGAGCAGGAGCAGAACTAACAGCAGGGAAGAAAACAAAGCTGGGTGCTTCCACAGCCATTGTTCCACCCGTTCCCAGATCCTGCACGGGTCACAAAGCAAAAATGAAGATGTTTTGCACAGGCAGGTGCAGGCACTGCTGTGATTAATCAAGCCATAATTAGGGACCTGTCGGCAGGCACTAAATATATGTTCTAGGGCTTCAACCTCTTAGAAATCTGTGGATGGAAAACTTGCCAGGCAGGAAATTTGTAAAAAAAAGTGAGTCTTTGGATGATGAATGCATACAAGAAAAGAAACTTTCACCAGGCTATGATAATGACAAGTCTATTGCTTCACATCTATAATTTTTTTTTCTTTCTATTTCTCAGAGTTTATTCAAGTATTTTAGAATCAATTGACTACTGAGTTTAACAGATAAATCCTATTCTCTCTCCAGTAAAACAGGCACAATTTCAGCATCTACAGAGTAATGGTTTTACTGCTTTACACTGAGCCATGTACCTGAAAGAGTCTTGGGAACATCAGGGGGTTCAAATACACTCAGAGAACAAAGCAGGTCTCCTCTTCCCCTGCCCTCACCTTACATATCCATCTGCACCTAGGCAATGGTAGAATACCTCCATTTAAGAGCCAGCACAGGGCAGAGGCTCAGAGGTGTTTTATAATCTACAGATGAATTAGTGCAAAGTCAGAGCTGGAGATATTGTAGTTATTTCTATGCAAATGTAAGAGAGGGGCCTCCCTTGGCAGGGCACTACATCAGCCTGGGGCTGAAAGGATCAGTACCCCCTGCTGCAGAAACTCGTGTGGTTGGTACCCATGGGGGAAGAAAGGCAAGGAAATCTTGATCAGACTTGAGAAGTATCATAAGATAGGTCCAGGGGAGGCTCATAAAACAAAACAAGGTTTTCTGAGGAATCTGTGCCAGCTAATGCTGCCCTGTTGAGGATAGAGCAGCTGTGGGGCTGATGCTGCTGCTTTACAGCCACGCCTCTGACAGATTTTAAGTCTTCGCATGGATATTCTCCTCTGTCTCTTCCATACAACACATTTTCTGTCTCTATATGAACTAGTTTCTTTATAAGACATTTCTTTTGGACTGCTCTGAGACACGTACACATCTCAGTTACAGCAGCTCACAGACAAACTATCAATAGCATGGGAGTGCAAGATGAGGAAAGCCAGTGCTTAACAAAGTGTCCACCTACCCAGCTTCTCAGCAGGGTTTGGCAGCAGGTCTTGAATTTACAGCATTTTACTTCAACTGGATATTGGTTAAAATTTTTTAAGGAAGGCAAAGCGTTAGGGGTCTGATTGAGCTGGGTGTTATTAAACGGGAGGGGAAGTCATCTAATGTCTGTTTAATTGTAGCAGCCTTTGGTGAGTAATATTGATGATTAATCAATTGACTGAAGGGGACAAGCTGAGAAGGGGAATAAGGCTGAATCAATGTGCAGGAGAGGATGCAAAGTAAGATGGACTCTGAATCGATGGTGTTGCTACTTGCTCAGTTAGGCTGGCGATTGGGATGTGCCCTCTGCCTGAGCTTACAAGCAATGCAAAGAGGTTGCTTCACAACAAAGACATTTCTCTGCTTTTTATTTATATTGATTTCCCAGTGAAGTGTGTCTTGGCATTAGGGATTCCTGCAAAGCTGGGAAGAAAGATCAGCTTCTTTCCCCAGAGGGTCAAGAAATCCTGAGTGATGAATCTTGTCTTCTCAGAAAAAGAGACAGGAGCAGAGGTTTGGTTCTACGTTGCCTACTAGAAGGGAAGAGTGGAAAGTGTGTCATTTAAAAGGGAGGAAAATATAAAAGTATCTGAAACTGAAAAGCTGTGATTAGGAGGGAGGAATATGTAAAAAAAAAAAAAAAGTCAGATTGATGAGGTCAGTGTTATGTCAGTGTTATCTGATACGGTGACATTTGGGTTTGTATTTATTTAGGGCTCTTGTAGTTAAGACAGGTGCTTTCTGTAAACACCAAAGCGTCACGAGTTTACAATCTTCCTTCACACCCCACGCCCAGCTAACCAGATGAGCACAGACGGAAGAAGTGCTGTCCTCTCCTGGAAGGAATTCCCATGCTCAGCTGTGCCCCAGTCCCCGAGTTCACGTTTGAAAGTCAACTACTGACCTCTCACTCAGTGCCAAAGCAGGAGGGCAGGGTGCTGGGCAGGGTGCTGGGTCAGGCAGCGCTGCAGTTCCGAACGGCTGCGTGTTAAACCTGGCAGATGTGAAGCAGGACGTGGCTATGAAGTTGTTTCAAGACTTTTCCCTCTTTCTCGCTGATGGCAAAACTGGATTCAACACAGAGTAAGTGGCAAAGCTGAGACTAGCCGAGGCATCCCAGCTCCTAGGCAGTATGCAAACAGCCAGACATCATCAGTCCCTGCAGCGTCAGACTGGAAAGAGCCTCAGTAACACTGATAAATGGCTTAGATATTGTTAGGAATGAAGACACCGTTAACACCGAGCTCTGCCTTGCTGCTCTCCTGTACTTACTGTAAGCCTTGGCTGGTTTAAAGGAAAACGTGTGTTACACTGCAGGTAAAACAGGCTTGTGAGTAAATATGCTTCCCAGAGGAGCTCGTGAGAATAAGCAGAAAAGGCTTGGGACGTTTCCCAGATTCTGTTGCCAGGTGATATTCGAACTCTGGATAATCCTGAGGACTCACATGGAACTTAAACCTAGCAGTTTGTGCCTTCATGCCCCATTAGTACTACATGGAATATTTCCCCCTATCAGTATGTGGTGATAGACAATAAACTTCACCCTTTCAGCTGCTCCTGAATGTCATAACATAGCCACCTATCTTACAAACTAGAACAAATGAATATGTATATTTTTCTCTCTTTTTTACTTCCCATCTGCATGAAACATATGCCACGCAGAGCGATTCCAAAAAGATGGGAACAGGGTCTATAGTCCACATGCTAAAATTCGTAATAAAATATGTATGATAAAACCTTGCAGAGGAAATCACATTTCAAACCAGGAAAAAAGCCCTCCTTTTTAATGAGGGTTTAATTAATGTCAGATGGGCTCAGTTGGTAACATTCTTGCCTCTGGTGTAGAAGGTCATGGTTTTAAGCCCTACATTAGGCTCTGGGCTCATAACCAATGCTGACACTGCAATGTACTTCTGCTACACTGTTAGAGGTTCTGACCTTCAAATGAGGTGTTTAAACTGAGATTCCTCCTGCTAGTCTCTGGTGGTTCTTCCAGCTGGAAGGTAAAGATGTCCCAGCGCTTTTTAAGCAGCACAGGGAATAGCCCTTGCATCCTAACTTACCCTTGCTGAATAAAGTAGGTTATAATATCCAAAGCTGCAACTCTCAGCCATTACTGACAGCTGATGAGATGCACTAATGAGGCTGCTCTGTTTATGTATGTGCTGACTCCATTTACCACACAGGAAATGTTCACTGCTTTGTCATAAAATGGTGAAGGACTTTTTCTCGGTGCTTGAAGAGAAGAAATACTGGGAAGACATTAAAATAACATTAAAATGGTTGCTTTCCAAAATGAGAATGTTCTTGGTATTTCCCAAGAAAAATGGTACCACTTAGAATAGGCTAGAATTTTAGGCAAGGAGAGACAGAAGAGATAAGAAAAACGTGAGGTGTTGGAAGTAGATAACAACCATTTCAAGAGTTCTTTGAAACTCTAAATTGCATTAAAATCAAGACCGACCTTCAGCAGCAGTAGGGTTAAAAACCTCAGGAAAATTATCCACAAAATAGCAGTCAGGTTGGTATCCATCTATGTGATCATGTTAGTCAGCTGAGTCATCACAAAAGACATCATATGAGCCCATCTGGAAATTAAGCTCTTTATGATCTGTCCATTCAGACCATCACATATGATTTAGAACTAAAGATCAGAACTGCTCCATTTCCAGCCTTGCCAATCCTCCTAGTCCCTGCCCTCCACCCCTCCTACCACCACACATATTACTCAGAGCCAAAAAAGGGTTCTGATTTCAGCTTCAAGGTAACTCTCTTATATAAAAGTAGAATTAAATCCAAACCTTAAGGGAGAACGTGCCAATACGGTTCTTAAAACAAAGTCTCTATGCAAAGGCTTAAACTGGTAAGAGAGAAAAAGCAACAGCAAAGCCCAGAACATCATCTTGGTGTTTCCCGTGTGCTCCCCTCCGAGAACTTTTGCTACACCCACATAAAAACATTAAATATCTAAGCTACTGAACTGTTAAACATCGTAGAGGCTTCCTAACATGAACTTTATTGTTTGTGCTTCCCAAGGGCCCTGGTGTCCCCCAAAGGGCAGCCACAACGGCGTGCTGTAGGACAAATAATCCTAGCAGAATACCCTTCAGCAACAGCAACCTTTTTCTATTTACTCTAGCTCAGCTTGGGAGGAAACCAAAATGGATTACTAAATAAACTGGTGTACACTATGCCTCCCACAAAACAACTTGTTGACAATAACCGAATATAGTGCAACAAGCCAAAGCTTTGATTACCTAGAATCTGGTTCATGTCTGAGTAAATAAAATACAATCAATTCACGTATAGAAATTTAATTGGATTTATTTGTAAGGCATCCTATCTCCTCCCTTTTATTCACACTGCTGGGCCTACTGCCACTTGAGCAGAGAAAAATTGAAATGATGCCATCTACCTTTATGAAATTACATCTAAGATATTTACAGAGGCTCGCTTCATGAAAATGGACTTTTTTATTCTTCAGTAAATCATTTCTGGTCTTCAGGTAACAATTTCAGTGTTAGAAAGGCCTGAAAAGTAATCTATGGCTCTGAAAATCAGTGAAACTTGAAAAGAAGGTATGTTTTTAAAGAAGAAGGTAAGCTCTAGTGCCATGGAGCCCAGCTGAGCTCCCAGCCAGCCTCCCCTGGGGATTCAGTCTTTGTGTGGCTGGGGTATATCAGACCCTGGGTAGTGATGGTTTCCTAACCCCTTACTCAGCTGATAGCATCTGTATCATTCTAGGCGTAGCTACTGGAGGAAAAAGGTTGCTTCCACCTATATTTCCTGTGCCTTTATATGCAATGTAATATTGAATCAGCTTCTAAAAAGGTGCAAGGCTCAAGCATAGAGCTGTACTGCATGAACAAGGAATGTAAATGCCCAATTACAAAAGAAAAATTAATCCTGGACTATTTAAACTAAACTGGTTGAGTGCAAAGGGCATTATTGCTGTCAGAGACGCAACTAAAAAGCAGGTTGCTAAAGCCACACGCTGCCGCTCTGAGCAAGATGTGCACTGACCAGCACGGGCAGGATTTGGCCCCCATCGCTGAAACTGCCGAGCGGGCAGCTACCACGGGCACCTCGTGTGGCATTTACCTCACCTCACCTTTTTAGTCTTGCTTCAGCAGGACATCGAGTCGAGATGAGTTGCCTAGGCTCTCATAATACTTAGTGAAGAGAGGAGAGGCTCCTCTCCAAAACACTGCACAGCCTTCAAACGAGCGGGATGAACTGCTCTACACGCTGTCTAATTCTGCTGCTGGCTCCAGAGGGAATTCAGAAAGGTGAGTGAAGACCTTCCTGACAAGTCTGAACTCAGCACATGTCCTCGGTCCCATACTAAAGAGATGCTACTGAAGATGAGGCAGAAAATTATCTGTAGAAAATGTTGCCCTTTCCTTGCACTCTTTACCGCACAATGAATTCAATGTAAAAATTAAAATGAAATATGGGAAACTATAGATTCTCAGAGTTGGAACCTTGCCCCTTCCAGCAGCGACTCTCGGACTGAAGCTGATGGGATGACTAGGGGCTCACAGATCTATTTTAATCCTTACAATGAAGTCACTTCTAAGCAATGCCACATCCTGCTAAACTCCAGCCAGGGTTTCCAAAGGCTTTTTAGACATGGTAGCTATAGCAACAGGAAGCCAAACAACTCTGTTCCCTACATGGCATGGCTTTGTTGGGTGGTTTTTACAGTTGGAATTCAACTGTGATCAAATGTACAGGTGACAGCTCTGCTGAGGAGGTATAACACACACACCACAGGACCTAATCAAGCTGCAAAGTAACCTGAAGAGATTAGAGCAGTGGGAGCTGTAGGCAATAGAGATGAATTCAGGAGCAATGCCAGCCCTACACCACCCAGGGAAGAAATCAATTGCACTGTCACAAAATGAAGATTAGAAATAGGAGTTTCTTCCTCCATCAAAGTGAGGAACATTAATCCTCTTCCTTGTCTTCTTTTATTGAAATGCACTCTGGCTTCTAATGGGGGTAGGTGCTACACTTGTTACAAGGGACATATGGAAGTGCAAAGTAGTATTTTGCTGGTTGAGATGCATAAATGGTTCGAGAGTCTCTGCTTTGGTGAGGTTTTCTGAAGGCCACCATCCTCACCCCACTGTCACAGCTCGCTGCAGATACTTCCAGCAGTGAACAAGGCAGCATCTTGTGCTCACCTCTTGGGAAAAAGTATTTATACAAGTATTGATTGAGCAGGCTGAAGGGCAGGCACGCTGATAGCTGGCCGCAGCAGCAAGGCTGCTTTTATAGTATGGCTCACAAGCATGACAGTGAAACCTTTTTTATTCCTTATCATCACTTCTGCCAGTGCATTTTAAAGCCAAGTTACAAGATTTAGCATTTGATTGCCACAGCGAGTTTAATGTCTATATGCCAAACTAAAAATATATTCAAAAGCATTTAGAATAGACAAATCCACAAACAAAATCTCAAGTTCCTTATCATTCAACCACTCATTGGTATCCCTCTAACAATCTAACAGTGCCTTATGCTTAGAAATCCTTCTTAAATAGAAACTTAGATGGCAGCTGAGCAGCTCTTCCCAGGCTGTGGGAGCACAGCCAAAGGCTGAAGAGATTCCTCTCTGGAAGATGAAGTCGCTGCTAGATGGACTATGGGGCAAACAAATGAAAGACAGTGTTCCTTTTTGGAAAGCAGAAGATTCTGTTTTCTGAGGTTTCCACTTAAAGCTCTTTGTTTATAACTGAATGGCCACACATTCAAACATCCAGGCCTGACCACAAGTCTGAAAAAGAGGGATTTCATTGTTTGCTCAGAAAGGAAAAAATCAGATGCGCACCCTTGGAAATAGGAAAAAAAATGAAGGGAGGTCCTATCTCCAGTAGAAAAGGAGAAGCACTGCAGAAAATTCTTCTTGTAACAGCAACAGTTCTGAAGATGGCTTCCCAGTCCCAGGAGAATGATTTTAGCCACTTCTTGAAAAAAGAGAATACCTTTTCTTCCAGCACGTGGAGAAAAGAGGCCTTTGGAAAAGTGCACGTGCTTGAGCTGGGAAGCTAATTTATGCTCACAGTGCGAGTGTGCTACCAGAGATAAAGGCTGCATCCCTTGGAAGAGCTTTGGTAGCCCAACAGTCTCTTACTCCTGCAATGAGCTGTCAACCACACCTTCCAAAATATGAAAATAGGAAATGCAATGGTATTCAGCTGCAGTGCGAGGCAACAGGAGACACAGGGCACGCTCCACAGAGCCCCCACATCCCTTTTGCTTCTACTGGTTCTTCTCACAGTGCAAGGAGATCACAACCACCAAGGTCCAGGATTAAATCCTAAATTATAATAATCATCCTTACCAAAGTGGTATTTTTTGGTTTTAATTTTAAAACTGCACTTTCAAGAACAGATTTATCTGTGTTTCAGCGGTGAAAAATGTAAATCACTTGGCTAACCTGACAATTGTTTTTAACTCATTTTTCCTTTCTTCTCTTCAGGGAAAACCTGAAAATTCAATTATTCATCTGGTTCTAGCTTTAACAATTCCCAAGCTGCAAGTAAGCCTATCACTCAGGAGCTTTAATCTGGAGCCTGGTGTCAGAACAGGGACATACAAAAGTTCAAAAGACTGAGCTAAATGATTGTATTTTTAAAGCCCTTTCTTCAGAAATCTCAATCCCAAACGGTAGGTAAAAAAGGGCCACAGAACAGGGCAGCTGGCACACTACAGAACATGCTAGAACACTTTTAGTCCTTCCTAAATCACAAATAAAGACACACTAGTGCCTGACATCTCTGTGGCATTAAAAGCCCCTGCCCGAATCTCAATGCATTCAGTGACACAGCTTCAATATAATGTCTCAATACCAACTGCACAATACAATGGCACGAACCCACTCATTAAGTACGAGCTCTACCCAACCTGAATCTAATGCAGCAAATAAGACCAAATTGGTCATAATTGCAAGATAAAACTCCGGTTCTCTCGTCATTAATTTAGTCTTCATTCCTATTTGTAGCTAATGAAAACCTCTTGCGCTAATGAATAATTCCCCCAAAGTTCACTCCAGTGAAGCACAGCCCAGGTGTGCCCCACGTCCCTGCCATCTAAATTGTCCTGAAGAGGAGGTTTAATTTGCCATAAATACTTTATGCTGCATCCTTTACTACTGTATTATTCATTTGCTAGCAAATTGTGAGGCAAGTAATCCCACACGGGAAAAGGCTGTGGATGGATGGTAACCAGGCTTTTTTTTCTCCTTTTCCAATCAGCCTTCAGGGGTTTCTGGAAAGCAGGGAAGACTCCTGTTACTGAGAGAAAGTGGCAAGAGCTCCAAGAAGTACACAGGCAATATTTTTCCTCTATTGGGAGATACTTTGAGATTTTTTTAGTTTTGTCAATCCAGGTAAGAATAGAAAAATATGAGTTGTATACAAAAATAACTCCTATTTCAGCCTTGTGAATGATTTAATCTAGATTTCAAACATTCTTCAAGCTACATCAATAAAAAGTTCCAAAGGAGTCATTATTTCACACTAAAAAAAAACCCAAAACCCAGAAACCTATTAATTTTCAAAAGTATCCTGCATTAATAGCTCCAGGTTTCTTCTCAAAACTTTTATGCTCCAATAATCTGCCACTTCAAAAAGTTTCCATAATGCTAAATTTTTGCCATATTGTGAAAATACAGAAACCTCCAGGGTGATTTGTTAGTGCCAATCCTTCCTTAAAGTACCCACAGACTCCAAAACAATTTGAACCTCTTGCTCTATTCTTCCTCAAATAATTTAACACTTTAATCTTTAGACAGCTCACAGCAGAGCAGCACTTCCCACTGAACACACCCCCGGGCAAGAAGATCCACGTTCTCCAGGAGAACGTTCTTGCCTTAATATGAATTTAGCCTGACAAAAAGCACACTGGACCTTGCTCAAAGCACACTGAAGTCATTTAGAGTTTCTTTCTATCTCATTATCAGGGTGTAAATGGACTTCCTGATAAAAGTAAAGTAAAAAAAAAAATTAGAATCATAGAT
>WUAM01000143.1:16623376-16634711 GCA_024336885.1 Actenoides hombroni | reverse complement strand
ATAAAATACATAATAAAAAAAGCCCCTGCTGTTTCCTAACAAACAAGGAACCTTCAGTGATGGGGCTAAAAAAAATGTATTACAGTTTAGACCTTACAAAACACTCTCAAATCTCCTGGTCTTTCTCCTGTCCTGCTCAGATCCTTCAGTTGGATAAATAGGTGTAAACAACCTTGCCTACCCTTAGCAGTGCATCCCAGAGTCCAACCTCATAGCTGGTCTGCAAATCTGCACATCTCAGCCACTCTGCCTTGGGAGGCAGCTAGGAAATAAATAGATAGCAACAACAACAACAACAAATGGAGTCCAGGATCCTACTGAAATTCGTTCCTTTTGAGCTAAGGGTGCAGGTCTCCCATATGATCTTTTGCAGAATAACTGACAAGAACAAAGCCCACAATTATTAACCTTTCCCCTTGTTCCCATAGTTTATTGTGACAAGACAATGCAATAAGCTCGAAGGTAATCAAAAAGCAATTTTGTAGTAGTGAGCTTAAAATGACAAACCTTTCCTTTTCTAAATAAATCACCATTATTCCCACATGGTCCACGCTTGACAAGTTTGTTTCCTTAGTAACAGAGTACTTAAACAGGGTTTGTGTGCAAAGATTATACCTTTAGCCACAGAAGTGAAAGAGGAGACAATAGGACAAAAAGTGGTCCACCCACCGCGGTCTGTGGCTTAACTATGTCTCGGGCAGGTGATGACAGCAGGATGTGCAGAAGCCCAGGTGTGCCTCCTCCCTCCCTGCCTTCTGTGTGCTTACTGGAGTCGAGGGACTCCGAGGGGCTCCCGGACTCCAGTGCCTAAACTGAATTTAACACGCCCTGATGTTTGTTCAATAGCTCACCTAATGTTGAGGTCAGCTGTCTTATAAATTATTGAGCAGATTAACAGTGTTAGGACTACAATCTAAATAAAGGGTGTGCGCCAGACAAAGCAGACATACAGTGTGTCTGGCTCAAAGACAAGAGAGTGAACAGACAGAAGAAAAGATTAATACGCTATGGACACATTGAAGAGCTTTCTGTTTTGTTTCATCAGTAATTAAATGACTGATTGCTTTGTAATAGCAAATGTGTTTGACTGGATAGACAAACCCTGATGTTATGTGGTACTCAGCTCACTCCACTGGTGGAGAAAATCCTTCAGCCCGCACCGTTTGTCGATGCCTAATAAATTCCTAGTTCTCTTCCATCAAACGTAGACAAGTCAGGTAAACACTGAATGGGCAGGCATTTGAAAAATTGAGCTTGCTCTGTAATTAAACAAGGTCAGCTTTTCTAGCAACGAGTGAAGTTGGCGCAAACCAGACGGATTTTAAGTCTTCTGGCAATTTTTTAAATATATGTCCTCCCTCGTTTCAAATTCCCCTTGATGAGCAAACACCATAAAAGGCTGCACGCAGCCAGCACGCTGATAACTCCAAGTCAGATGTTATATAGCCTATCATTTTTACAGTCCTAGATTCAGCTACCGGCCAATGATACACAAAAAGCACTCAGTCAATAGCTATAAAAAAAATCCCTTGTGTACCCAAAATACACTGCCCGCTTCCCTTCTGACCTGATCATTTCAGTAACTGTCCCAAATAACCAAATCACAGTAGTTTGTCAAGTGCCAGGTAACTGAATGTGTTGGAAGAAAAGAAAATGGCATTTTTCTACTTCTTGTGTCAACATCTACACTGGGAAGGCAGTGCTGCTTGCTAAATGTAAGTAGCAGAGGCCAAGATTGTTTCTGCAGAGAAATTATCTGAATGAGTTTAAGCCCAGATTCAAAACTTAATTTCAAATAAAGCTGGCGAGATTGTAATGGTGATGAATTATATCTGTTGTCTACAAGCAAATTTTCTCAGCATATATAAGGGGATGTTTATAAATGAATATTAAACTTGTGATTTATAAAAAAGTAAGGCAGTATATATTCTAGCAGACATAGCTTATTTTAAATTTCAATCCGAAGCAACAGACTCCAAGATTCATTATGACTTGAAGTATTATTCATCAACACTTCTAAATTACCAGTATGAACAGAAGTATTCACCCATTTCTTAGACTTCCCCGCAGCCATACAGCTTGCTCACAGGCTTGAAGAGGCTCCTCAGAATAAGAAAACAAGTTGCTGCTACCAGAAATACTGCAAAATGCTGCTGGCCAAGAGGCAATGAGATGGGTGATCTGTTGAAGGTCACCCCATGGCTTATTGTAATGAATGAGGGGATGAGTGGTGATAGTTGAGTTACTTTTAAGGAGAAATCTCTTCAAAGTCATCTGAAGTATAGAGATGGGAAGGATTTATGTGACTCACTTTTGTCCAACCAGGAGATTTCTCAGAGTGGCCCAGAAAACAAGGCTGACGTTGCCGGAGCGCAAGAGCTCCAGAGGGAATCTGAAGAGCTGGTGGTTTCATTGGTCACTGAGAATTACCAAGAACAGTTGAGACAAAGCACTGAACTTTCTTTGTTGCTGGCTTTCAAATGGTGACCACAGCAACTGAGAGGCCCCCTCAGAGATATCAGTGGCACTGGAATGTTAGTCCCACAATCAAAAAGCTCTTTTCATATCTACATCCTGCCTCCCGAGCACCCGCTCTCCCCCTTGCATCTTTCAGTGTAAACAACATTCAGTATTGAGATGTAGGATGAAAATCAATACAGAGTTTTGCTAGTAAACCAATTTACCTCTATGCATGGGAAATAATGAGCCCTATTCCTTTTACTCTGGAAATTAGGCTGTCTTTTTTAAAAAAAAATGTACTGAAATCTAAAACTTGCTAAATCTACATTACCGGCTTAATAACGCATTCGCCCCAACATTCTTGGATGAAATATCAATTTGGAAGAGGCACCAGATTAGATTCATCAGAAAACATGTTGCAGAGTAATTTAGAAAATATTAAAATGTCAGCTTCTCCCCAATCCTCCCTCTGAAATGCAAGAGAGGATATTGTTCAGCTCAGTAATTCTACAGAGTTGTTTTCTTTTCCCTTCCCCCACATTATATTCTCTTCTTAATTGTCTCCTGCTACAGGAGAGGAGCAAAATGATCCATTATTAAACGTTTTTGCTGACTGCTTTGTCTTTACCCTCTCTGATCAGGAGTGAAACTTTCCCCCCCAAAGTACAACTTTCATCTTCCCAAACCATGTGCAGCGATTAAACTCTGGTTTTCTACACACTCCGTCTGAACCTAGGAAAACGAAAAAGAGTTGCACAATTTTTAAGAAATAACATTCTGATCTTCCATCTGTGACAGCCCAATGTCTACCAAGTCTTTCAGCCAGAAAGTAGCATTCTGCATTACAGGACTGAAGTGGATAGATACATTTGCAAAAAAAAAAATAAATTTACTGTTTGCACCAATTTCCAGAACTGCAGTGCAGATTTATTCATTCCCTACTGGCAATTTGCATTAGCAATAATCAGATGAAAAAGTACAAGCCTGCAAGAATGACATTTCCTTCTGCACTTAAGAAATCAAGTGTGCAAAGCTACTTCCTCACATTTTTTAAAAGATTTTTTTTTCCCCATCTATGATAGTCAAAGGTGGCTGCAAACTTTTAACCTATGGTTTAGAATGGGTTTTCATTAACTGCTATGCAGTTGACTCTGTTTACTTATTCACAGTATTTTAGAGAAAATGGTAAAGTGAATCTTGCTGCTAAGCAAAGACTCCAGGTTACCATTCCAGATACTTCTATAGTTTTCCTGTGTTATCGTTGGTAGATTATTTAACTTATCTTTAAATATGATTATTTATACCAAGTAACTGCACAGAGTATTCAGAAAGGGGAATGACCAGACCACCAAAGTTAAATCTTTAAGCATGGAAGGGATACCCTACATTCAGATGTCAAGGTCAGCAGAAAGCCTATGAACCATACTGGCAGGATTTCACCTCTGACAGGTAGATCCTGGAACAACTGGGAAAAATAATAAACTGCATTAAAATCCTAGGCCTGAAATCTCTGATTCTTTGACTGCAAACTACTGATGCCAGTAACTCCTAAGTGCCAGGACAGATCTCTCATCCACATCATGACTGAGCCTATTCTAACTGCACTGATAAATGCTGGAAATCATAGAATCATAGAATACCAGGCTGGGAGGGACCTCAAGGATCATCTGGCTCAAGCTTTCTTGGGAAAAGCACAGTCTAGACAAGATGGCCCTGCACCATGTCCAGCTGAATCTTAATGTGGCCAGTGCTGGGGACTCCACCACTTCCCTAGGGAGGTTCTGGCTCTGGGAATAAGATACTTTTCTACCACAATTCATTTGTGCCACTCTGCCTTCTTGCACCGGCAGCGCCCCTTCTTCCTTTTCCCACTCCCCCTTCTCTGCTGGGGAGGGGTCACTGGATGACAGAGATGCTGTTAGAGTTCAGCCCTGGATACAGGCAAAACATAAACACGCAGTGAAAGTCTTCGATTTACCGAGAGAGACATCTGAGATCTTCTGCAAAGTTGTGCCTTGCATCCCAGTTATTATAACTGTACTTCACGATTAATAAGGGCTGTGACAGGAACTGAAGTTTATAGACAGATCAGTGGCATCAGGCTATTAATTGCCTACTGTCTCTAAGTCTCTTTGAAATGCAATGGGTAAGCTCTAAGCATTATTAATAAATTCTCAGTTACCACACTGATGTGCAGTTCAAATGGTTAGAATAAACTGTTATTCCAGTCATTATTCAAATCACTAGAACAAACTGGAAAATCCTGGAATAGCATTACTGAGTGTCTGCCTGGACTCTCACATCTTTCACAACTGAAAATAAAGTCCTGCTAATGTATTCTAACTGCAGCTGCTACGGTGGTGTCCGGCTGAATTAGCAGATACCTGGAGACGCTAATTCCGCGAGATGGGAATATCCACGGCTTCAAGACTCGTTACTGTGAAGGTTGATCAAGAGGCCTAACGCAGCCATGGGAGAGCATGCTGGCAACAGCACAGCCAGCCCCAGCTAAACAGACAGTGTGCAGCTAGCGGGGTAAGTCCTGGGTCTCCCAGCTGCTCCTGAAGTCAGCTGGGTGAAGACAAAGCAGAGGAGGATGCTGCAACACCGCCTCTGCTCGGGAGCAGCAGTGAGAGATCGGCCTCACCGGGGCTGAATCGCTGCACAGACCCATATTCTGTAGAGTCCCTGATGCCCTGAATTGCTTTAGTAATTAGTTTAGACCCAACTGCTTTTAGTGAGCACTTCACGCTTCTGTGCCAGGATTTCTTACGCAGATATACAATTTTAGATTAATTTCTTGATTAGAAGCTCATAGTTATCCAAGTCCTTTGCTCATCAGTAGTGTGACATTCACAATCTGCCAACATACCACTCCGGGAGATTAAGTAGAATAGATTTTAAATGGTATGTTATTGACATTTCAATTATTTAAGCTTTGGTAGAAAGTGACCAGATGAGGTTTAGCTTGTAGGATACGTCTCACAAAAAAGTTCTGCTCCAAAGGAGCAGATGAAAAGAAGGGGTAAGGGGTGGCTCAGATGACTACAGATCCCAGCTGAGGAGAGGTAGGCAAGTTGGATAGCTTCACCTGGGAGATGGATCCAAAAGTACTTTATAAAATAATCACAGTGATACAAATGCTTTTTCAAAATACCTCAGGAAGACAAAATACGTCAAGGAAGAAGCAGGAAGCAGAAGGGCATTAGCAGAAAGCACAAAAGGAAAAGGTGTTATCAGCCTGAAATCTACCAGTATAAATCAGCCACCAGCAAATTTAGGAAGCTACTTAGGTGGCTTCTATTCATGAGATGGACAAGATTCTGGAAGACTTCCAGTGGAGGCAAGACAAGCTAACCACTTTTGAATGGGCTTTCAGCGTGTTTGCCAAAGCCAGCACCCAGCACGACTCAGGCAAACCTTCCTAGCCCCCTTTTCCCACAGAAAACAGCACTCCGGGAAAAGCAGTCATCGTTTTACTATTGCAGAACTGTAAGATATAAAAGTACAAGTGATGAAAAAGCTTGAGATTCCTGCTCATAGAAATTCAGAGGACATCTCAGGGTTACAGAGTGTTCTGTGTGACGGTACCTGCAGCCTGGATGGAAGGCCCTGACACAAAATGGCAAAACCACTGAAAGTCTGTCATTATATCAGCCTGTCATATAACAATCTGCCTTAATTTGCTTACATCTTCATTGTATGTGTTCTGTGTTGCAGAAGGTCAAAGCAGCTGGGCAGCAACAATTACGTTCTTATTACTACTTATATGTTCACAATAGCCAGACCGAATTGGGGGGACCCTCTAAATAGGAATAAAATGTTTGAGGCTTTTGGTTTTCATCTCCTTGGGTAATCCTTGCATTTCCAAACAAGTACAGACACGCTGAACCTCTTGGTAATGACTGCAGAGTAGGGAAGAAGCAGTCAAGTATTCTGTTTCTTGTATTAATAATTATAATAATTAAAACTGTCACTGGTAAGCACTGAAAACACGATGGCCAAACCGTTCAGCCGTGGATGTCTTAATCCATGCATCTAAATTTATATCCAGACAGATAACCAGGGGACTATTTTTATTTTTTTTTAATCTGAGCATCTCTGGCTTCTAAGGGGCTGATTTTCTCAAGAACTTTGATAATCACCTCATTTGTGAGCAAACACAGAATCAGTTGTCTTTTCAAGAAAACCCTTCAGCACAGGCTTAAGTGCTGTTGTAAACTGGGACATTATTTGGGAAATTAAGCAGAGTTAGGTGCCTAATGTAAGCATAAAAGTTAAAACACTTTGGCATAAATTATGCATTTCTGTAAATACATTCTCTCTCACATAAACAACAAATCAGACATTTTCCTTACACTGTAAAACCTCTAGTCAAAGTGTGAAGATGAGCATGTTCCCTTCAATGTTTAGAGAATATCTGAGGCACATTAACTGCCAGACTAGGAAGAATGCTCTGCCAAGAAAAAGTGCAAGATTTTCCAAATTTTATTCCTGTGGAAAAAGTTTGTCATGCTACCTGAAGCCACGAAAAGAAAACAGTAAATATAATGAAACATTAACACCCATCAGGCAGCATGTTTATAGGCAATTGTCTGCTTCACACACCTTGAATTGTATAATGAGACCAAGTGAATTTTACTACCTATGAAGTAGAGTAATCATCCTCAAATGAGCTGCCTGGAAAGTATTATTGTTCTTATAAAATGGGATTTATATGCAAAAATAACACAACAGATTTGAGTATTAAGTAGGTCCTTACTGACGTGACTGGAAACAATGGAAGACAACCAGAAATTGCCTGTGATTTATCACAAAGGAGAGCGGGCTCTAGGAAACCACTTTTTCACTCTCCTACAGACCCTGAAGCATTTAGTATTTTTTTACCTTTAACCTTCCTTGATTCATCACCCTTAGGGCACCATGAAGTTTCCTTTAGTAGCTGATTGCAAACTTGTCCCTACCTCAAAATTATGAAATTCCTCTTTGGTCTTAGCTCAAACTGAATTCTTAGAAGCTTTAAAATAGGGTTCATAAAGCAGACAGTGAATTGACTGTCAGCTAGAGAGGTTTGCTCTCAGAAGCGTGCAGAAAGCTCACCAAATGTCCCCATCTGGACAGCCAGAAGCAGGACACTGACAGCAGCTCAACACCAAACCAAAAATGGCAGCATTACAGGATAATGAAAGAAGAGTGTGGAACAAGCATTGGGCATGAATACCAGATAGATTTTGCCTACAGGATCAGACATCACTTTTAGAGCTGTCTCCAGAAGGAGGACTGTGATGCAGGGGGGAATAAATGAAGATGTCTGTGTGTGTGACAAACCAGCAGCTCAGATGTTGGAATGACTCTTGTCCTCCCCCTTTTCCCCTGGCCTTTCTCTCCCGAGTCCTAGCCAGTTGGCTCAACAAAACAGACCTCCTTTTCATTTCAAGGAGAGCCACAGATTTCTGAGTATGGAGATTTTCAAAGGCAGTTAAAAACCCCAGCCATTACTGCTCACTGTTAACACGGATGGTTGCAGCTCTGAGAGGAAGTAATGAATCTGGAGTTAAGTGACACAGCCCTGAAGGTCCACGAGAAAGCAGGCTTCCCAGACCTAGGTCCTTCAAGTCTATCACTG
Organism: Actenoides hombroni; assembly: GCA_024336885.1. NCBI lineage: Eukaryota > Metazoa > Chordata > Aves > Coraciiformes > Alcedinidae > Actenoides > Actenoides hombroni. The sequence goes on along the minus strand of WUAM01000143.1, from coordinate 16,626,625 downwards.
GTCCTGTTCCCATCAGACTCTGGAGGAAGATCTCATGACACAGATAACTATGAAATGATTAACTAGTAGTTAATTATGGTGTAAAGATGGTAAGTTATTTTCCTGTAAAATCTTCCCTTTGTAAGCACACAGAAATAAAATTCCATGTTGCACTGGATAACAGATGTCTGATTCCATCTCCTCCTTGGTGGGTGCACTCCAGAGAGTGTAACTAAGAAGGGCATCTCTACACGGAGAGAACAAGGCTAGTAAATATGAAAAAAGTGGCTAAATGACAACATTTTGCCCTGCATGTGGCACTCTGAGCAATTACAGATGTTCTTTATAGGAACAGAAAAGGAGGAACCTGAGCGTTTTGTGAGCTGGGCCAGCTGTCATATGTAACGATCTCATACGTACAGCCCAGAGGATTTGTTTTCCTACACAAACTTGCAATCATCTGTCTTTTTAAATAAAACTTCTGTGACATGCAGAGGCAAATCAGAAAGCGATGCTGAAAGCTTTCCATGCTCTATTAATTTTATTATGTAAATCCACTCCCCATCTGATATTTTCATTCAAAACTCGCACAAGATCCGTCATTATTCCTCAACGTAAAGGGAAGCAAAACAAGCAGCATTCAAGCAAGTGCTCTCATTTGGGTTATTATTTTAATACAGCAGTATTGTCTGTAGGTAATTTTTAAAGCATGTTTGCATAGCAATTCCAGGCTGCTCCTTCCCAGAGGCCGTTTAGCATTGTCAATATTTATTACCATTGCTTTTGTAAATACAATAGAAAGCAGAAATGTTTGACTTTAACTTAATAAGCAGATTTTGAGAAATGGACAACAAAATCACTTTTCTGCTTTTTGAGTTCTCTGTCGCCCTACCTCCTAATACAGCAACAAAGGGAAAGTGAAACTCACAAAGAGCCGTGGAAATATGTGCTAAGCATCCTCAGTGTTTTAACATCACTTCTACCCCCATAGGTGAGCATTAAATAGTTGGTTAAAAACTGGTTTTAAGGTAGTTAATGTATCACACACTCACCTAGTGCTATAGCATACAGACAAATGTATGTATTTCATTTCACTGCTGTGTTCCTTAAATAGGTGGAAGAAGTGTTCCACAGAGGCACAGTCTATGGACTGTATTTTGTCTAAAGGTGAAGTACAGGGTTTGGCTCCACTGTGACTCAATTACTCAGACCTAAACAAACATGAAGAAGAAGTTCATTGGAACAGCCAATAAATTAAAGCAACAGAAACTCTTTTTTTTTTCCATACAGAAACATATTAGTCACGTTCTCTCCAAAATATGATCAAATTATGATTTATAGTACAGAAGCACTGAGCATTTTCAGGTCAAAATTTTGCCTAAGCACCCTAAATACCCAGCAAGAATTAATCCCCAAAGAGAAGAACCTCCAAGCAAAAAAGACAACAACAGTGGGGAAATCAAAGCAACATGAAGGTGATGGGATTTGCTCTAGGCAGGAATGGACCCACTCACCAGTTCTGTGCACTGCCTCCAGTGCTGGCATTGCCAGCCCTATAGAAACCATACAGGCCGGGTATTCAATGCTGCGGAGCCAAACAGGAGGCATTTGAGGCCAAACCTGAAAAATTTGCTTATTTTATGTGGGAAGGGAAAGGGTGTTTCTCTACAGAACCTGTCAAGGCTGAATCAAACTGGTCAAGAGGAAAAAAAGAACTAGGATGTAGAAAAAGACAAAAGCCAGCATCCAACTCGACATGAACACCCTTGACATGGTTGGTCATGGTTTGAGGTCCACCACACATTTTCTGACACTGAACAAAATTCCAGCTGGGGGTAGAAGAAGAGGTTTTGAAAACTGGCATGTAAAAGTGTATGTCCCCATTTGGCACTGGGGAACTCAACACCATCTTGTTTTGCACAGCTCTGTTTCCCGCCAGTTTTGAGTAGGGGTTAGTTGCTTATAGTTGCATTTTGCATATTTTTAACTGCTGTGAGCATGTTTTGGGTGTCTGAATTTTATGGCTCAATTATTTTACTATGGAACAACTACAGCAGTGTCCATGTTTTACCAAAGGAAAAAGGCAAGTAAATTTCCCAATTATCAAGGCAATGCAGCACTTGGTGTATATCATTATGAAGCTGTTAACAAAAATGTTACATTTTCATTAGCTAAAAGGCTATTTATCCCTAATGAGTTGTTAAAGACTAAGGGCAAAATTCTGCTTTCAGTTACACTGGCATAACTCTGTAATGCATTTGAGTGCCTTTGGATTTATACCGGTGTCAGTGAAAGCAGAATTTGGCCTGAATGCTTTTGGATTTGACTTTGTAATCTGTTTCCACTTCAAGGAAGTCGTTATTCACCAGTAAGGACCAATCAATAACAGTAATACTGGAGGGAAGGAGAAATCAAAGGGACTTCTTCCCCCCTTCCTCTCATCCCCCCTGGATACTTTAGAACACAATACATCTATTAAGTACAAGCTATAGCCTAAAATGGTAAAGCAAGAATGTATTTTAAGAGTGCTTTGCAGCCTAGATGCTGATGCACATCTACATCTGAATGACAAACACAGACATCGAAGCTGGCCAATTTCTGAGGCATCCCTTTTAAAATATTAACTGGTAATATTAACAGGCAGTTGCCCAAGACTAGGAATGTGTTCTGGGACCAGTAAGAGCCTTCTGAACTGCAACCTGCTGCAGCAAAACGACTTTGGCACAATATTCAGTGTTAGTAAACATTTGAGAGAATTTCTGAATCGTGGCCTTTAAATTGAAAACTCTACTGCTGGTCCCTTAGATGGGTTAACACCTCTGACTGGTAAATGAACCTCCACAGCTATTAGTGGTACTTCTGCATCCTGTGGATTTGCTGCAACTCTAAAATATTTGGAGTAATAGCTGGGATTCTAGGGCAATGATTCCTTACTGAGGCAAGCAATTTCTCCCTAATTTAGCATTACACAGACCCAAGAAAGGTACTCCAGACTTTATAGAGGTAAAGGTAACTTGTATATAAAGACAACAGAAATTAATATTACGGACTCTGAAATAACAGAGATGGGCACAAGCAGTGAGGTTAATACCAAGGTAACATTTCCATGAAGCACAACAATTAGATCTAATAGGTCAAAGCACTAAAGAGAAGCTGCAAAGGCCAAGATTTAAAAAATCTGTAGAAAGATCAGCTTTCCTCTCCTCTCCTCTCCTCTCCTCTCCTCTCCTCTCCTCTCCTCTCCTCTCCTCTCCTCTCCTCTCCTCTCCT